>CM031233.1:366845421-367445421 GCA_018340775.1 Taxus wallichiana var. yunnanensis
AAGGGTAAAGTTAAAAATTGACCCACGACTCCTTCACTAATCAAGTGAAGCCACGTGTCATGACCATATCAAAAGCGGGTGAGCGGGCCAAAATGTCATTTCTCCAAAAGGCACAAAATGCAAAAGGCATCCTCTGCACTTGTTCCGAGTAAATTTCTCCCATGTATACAACTCTAATTCAAAGTTACAAAACAAGTGTAAAGGCTGCATTATGAAAATTCTAGTTTTTCCGCCATTGGTGTTTCTTCGCGAATCAAGAATCCGAACAGATGCGAATGATTGAAAAGAAATTGTAAACAGTTTCTTGCTAACAAAGAAGAAGTTGTAACCATTTCTTAGAGGATATTTAATGGATTCTTCACGCCATTGTAGAGCATTGGAAATTGATCTTGGAAACTCAAGAGTATATTGTACTTTGAGAGAACAAAGGAGATAGCCATTTTTCTTCCATTTCCCACCCTTTTCTCAATTTCCTCCATTTCTCCATTGTGTACAACTTCTATTTAAGCATCAATACAAGAAGAAGGATTTTTAGTCTCTTTGATGAGGATATTTTAGAAACTTTGAGTTCGTAATCTTATCTCATCTTGTTTCCATTTGCAGGGTTGTTTCTTCTCATGAATGCATGTGTTGAAGTTTCTAACTAGTGCGTGCGGGAATCTGATTTCCTACATGTAACATTAGTTCTCCTACCTCTTTTCTCACTCCCTTTCCCACTTTCAGATAAATTTCTCTCTTGCAAGTATCTACAAGCTTTGTTATAGGGTCATTAGAGTGCCCCTGTTGGATCCCGGTTGAAAGGCCACCATAGAAATCCACATTTTCTTGTGCATGCATATACGGCAGCTACACTGTTTGGTTAAGTAGAGGGACTTAGATTCCTATAGTGTTGGAAAGGAATTTACAAGTTTGTCCACCTAAAAATTTCCTTGCCAATAATATGATAAATTTATCCCATACTCGACACATGGCCACCAAAGGTTTAGCTCAAAATCTCATGGCATTGTCAGCAATTATTTTGGTAGGTACTCCAAACCTACAAATGATATGATTCAGAATGAAATCCATGAAAATTTGGTGTGTTTCCTTCTTAGTGGGGATTTCCTCCACCCATTTGGTGAAGTGGTCAGTGGCCACCAATATCCACTTGTGGCTTGCACTTGAAGAATCTGAAATTTCCCCAACAAAGTACATTCCCCACTGCTTAAAAGTGGCTTCAATTGACATGGGCTGCAAAGGGAGGGATCTTGAAGCTTTCAATATTCCTGAAAAATGTTGATAGATAGATCTCACACTTTCTTACTAATAAAGTTGTAGCCTTAAAAAGTGTGGCGACCAATAACCAACCCTTAAAAATCTTATGGGCATTACTCTCCCAAGTAAAACTCCCCAAAAACTCCTCCATGGAAATTAGCAATTATTTTTGGGGCTTCATCCTCATTGATACACCTTAAGAGAACTCCCTCAGGGTTTTTCCAAGCCAACCCATAATCAGTGATGATATATTTTTGGGAAGCCAATATAAGTGTTCTCTTTTTATTTTTTCTTAAATACTTGGGACATTGCAGATGTCTAAGATAAAAAATAATATCCTTGTACCATTCAAAATTTATAAATTTCTCAAGAATATTCAGCCTTTCTTCATCAACCTCATTTATCTCAATTGTCTGCAGATTGCTTTTTGTCATTAGCTTTTCAGGTCCCAAAACTCTAACCAATTTTTTAGTTTGGATGTCCATATCATATTCTTGTAACTTATTTTCCCATCGGCATCTTTTACTAGAAATTTCCATCTCTAAAAGGATATCCTTGACCATAGTATGAGGGACATAAGATATGACTTTAGAACTTAAAATATATGGCCTAAAGATCTTTGTGGCTCTGACCAAAGCAAAGGCATGTTTCTCCATGATAGTATACTTCAACTCTACCCCTTGTAATGCTTTAATAAGGAAAGAAATTGGCCTTTCAACTCCTTCATCATCCTTCTGTAGTAATAGATATGCAATGGTATTCTCAAAGGCAAAGGAAAACATTTGAAAGGACTTTTTGTAATCAGGAGCTACTAAAATAGGGGCATTTTTCAATGCTTCCTTGATCCTAGTAAAGGCTTGAATAGCTTCTTCCTCCCATCGATACTTTTATCCTTCTTCAACATACTAGTGATTGGGATAGTCAATTCAACAAAGTTAGAAATAAATCTCCTAATAAAAATTATCTGCTGAAAAAGGATTGAATTCCATTTTTGGTTCTTGGAATAGGAACTTTGCTAATGGATTCCACTCTCTCAGGATCAATCATGACCCCTTATTTTGATACAATATGTCCAAGCAACTTAGCCTTTTGAACCCCAAAATGACATTTCTTAGGGTTCAGTGAGATACCATATTCCCTACACCTTATCAACATCTTTTCTAAATGTTGCAGGTGATCATTTCTCTTCCTTGGAAAAATTGTCATATCTTTTTATAGCTTAGTAGCTTGTTGTTTCTTTTCTCATAGACATGTTTTGATAGAGATTTCTTATAACTTGGAAATTATAGTAGAGATTTGATCTTATTAGACATGTGCGGACATTCAGGCATATAGCGCCAATTTAGCTTAATTTCTATGTTGTCGCATTTTCTTATGATGTCATGGATACTAATGGATATGATGTTGTTTTTGGAACATAATTATATTGATGGATACTTAGTTGTTGCATGTTGGGATTCTATGGTTATATGTCACTTTATCATCTTGTCTAACTTTGGAGAATTGAGTATAATTGTGCACATTGTCACATTTTGATTTCAGTAGGATGTTAGGCTAGTTTAGAACTCATTGATATCTTACTGAGTCGTTGTTTTATATTTTATCAGACATGTATGGTTAATGTGTGCAATGAGTGTGCAGGTGACAGGTTTATAGGAGAACGTGGGATTTAAGCCAGCTACACAATCTTGCACAAGCAGCCCATGGGATGAGTCCTAGCCATGTTCATTGTGTGAAACCTTAGCGTTAGAATTATTATTTCGGGCACCATGGGTGACCCTCATTTGTAATGTAATATGTATAGTATTGTTAATTTTTCTTAGGGTGATTAGTTTTTGTGATAAACTTGTTTTTGGGAGTTAATGATCCCACTTTCATTAAGTTTTGATTTTGTTTAATGATGTACTTAATTTTGGGGGTTTAGGGTCACATGTGAACCCTTGGGTGGTCCCCACACCCTCTAACCATGTGCCTAATCTTGCCAAACCCGAAATTGGGTTATTTTGGGCATTTTTAGGGACCCCTTTTTAGTTTGGGAGTTCCCTTAACATAAAAATGAGCCCTTGGACCCTACCTAATGGGTAGGGGGCTTATTTCCAAGGCTAGAGGGAGTTTTCCCTCCCTTTTTGCCTCTTGTTTGGTCACATCCATGTAAGGGGTGTGGATTGGAGTGCTTGTTAAAAGTTGCACTAGATTTGTCTTGTTAGCATTTGGAGTAATTTGGGAGAAGAGGGAAAAAAGACATTTTTACCCTTTCTCTCTTTTGTTTTGGCATCTTTGACCTTAAAGGAGGAGAGGGGTGACACATGTCACCCCCTCATTTGTGTGGATTTTTCTTTCTCCTCTTCAAATTCCCCTTCATGGGAATTGAAGAGAACCTTTTTTTTGAGCTTTTTGCTGGGATGCTTGGGTGATTTGGAGCTAGAGATTTCTTGAGTCAAGGAGTGGAGAAATTTGAAGTTGGAAAGATTTTGGAGAGCTTTCTTTGAGGTAGGCTCTTAAGCTAAATTGTATGTGTTGTATTTTGTTAGTTGTAGATTTGTTTATATGGAAATGTGGTTGTTGTGTGTGAATTTTTATTTATGGTTAATTGTTTTTGCTCCCTCCATCATATGGTATGATGGAGTTTTGGAGTTGTGGGGGAAGAGAGAGGGAATTCTTCCCTCTCAATCCTCTTGGCTTGATGGGCAAGCCTTGTAGGATTTTAGAGAATCCCCTCAAATGGTTGAGGTGGGGAAGTTGGTTCATTTGGCTTGAACCTCCTTCCCCATTCTTGGTAAGGAAACCCCTTTGGGGTTTGAAAATCCTTTCAAGAAGGAATTGGTGAAAGGGTGGAGGGATAAGGAGGGTTTTGATTGAATTAGGAGCAATAAGGAGGGTATGGAGATTCTTGTTTTGTGCAAGTAATTTTGAATATAACTTTTGGAGAACTCTTCTCCTCTCTTCCCCACTTTTGAGGTAGAACATGGGTTCTCCTCCTTGTAAAACTTGGAGTCTTGTTCATACTTGTTTTTGTTTCCATGTGAATGTGTTTTTGGTTGTTCCACCCCTTTCTTGTGTAAGTTGTGGATGGTTTTCCTCTTTCCCATGGGCTTGGGGGAGGCTAGCATGCATCCCAACCTTGGGAGAGGCATGTAATGATGCCTATGGTTGGGTGGCAAACAAGCTCTTTCTCCTTGTTGGTTTTCTTGAAGGCATGAAGGTTGGAGATATTGAGAGTTTTTCTTTGTCTTCTCTAATCTTTGTGAAACATTTCTTGTATTGTAACCACTTGAGTATGGCTTGTGGAAGACTTGTACTCCTTGTAAAATTTCCATTTTGTAATTTTGCATTTTTGAAATCTTGAGCCATTTTTGAGCTAAGTAATCTACCTCAAGTCTTGTAAAAATCTTGTGATAAATCTTCTTGGGTGGATATGTATTTGTGTATGTTGGTATATGTGAACTTCAAATCTTGAAAATGAAATATTGTTTTGTTGTTTTTCTTTAATATAAAAAAAAAAACTTGATTGTAAATCTCCCTTTTGAAAGGAAAATATACTAATTGTTGGAGATCCTTACTTATGTGAAAATCTGAAATAATCTTGTAATTGCATTTGAAAGGTAAATGTCTTCTCTTTTATTGTTTGCATTATTGACGATTGGGATAAGACTAGACTTGTTTTCTTCCCATGTGAAGCTTTAATAAATTACTCTTGTTAAGAAATCATAAGTTGAATAAATGATCCTTTTGAAAATATTCTTTTAGAAATAAGACTCTTATTCTATTTGAACACACTTGGTTACATTCTTTTAATACAAAATAGGACATCATATAGAGTGAATAGTGAAAGTTTTAAGTTCCTTTTACATCCAAATAATAAGATAAAAAGATGTTATTTTTATAGTTGAAGAAATATTTTATTGCTCCTTTAAATATATATATATATATATATATATATATATATATATATATATATATATATATATATATATATATATATATATACATAAATAAATAAATCATCATGAATTTCTCTCATGCAGTCATATTTCTACACTTTGTGATTTATGTCATTGTTTTTTTTTTTAAATCATTATACCTGTGATTTTTATATACATATACATATACATATATATATATATATATATATATATATATATATATATATATATATATATATTGAGAAAATGATATCTGTTTATATATGTCTATATATATATACATTTTTATTTATTTAGATTATTGTATATAAAATTAAAAACAAATCGATGGGGGCGAACATTCATCGTGCCAAACAACATTCTTACGTACACATATGTACCCCATGGAGTAGTGAAAGCGGTTTTGATTCTCTCTCCGATTACTTGACAACCACTTGGTTATACCCGAAAAACCATCCAAAGTAGATAAAAATTCTAAACTGTAACTAATTGTAACATATTATTCATATTTGGCAAGGGGTAGTTGTCCTTAATTGATGCCTTATTTAAATTTCTAAAGTCCACACACAATCTTATGTCTTTTTTCTTCTTTCGGACATGTACCAGGTTTGCAACCCATAAAGAGTACCTTGTAGGTTGTATGATTCCTCCATCCCTTAACTTTTTCAACTCTTCCTACATTTTTAGGGAAAGGAGTGGATTAATTGGTCTTTGTTTCTACCTAAACGGCTTGGCATTAGCTTCCAGGGGTATTTTGTGCTTGAAAAAGGTCTTCCCTATATGCTTTCAGTTTTGAATATGACCAAGCCAAGTAGTCCTGGTACTTTTTTAGCAATTGGACATATGACTATTTTTCTTCTCTGTTCAAGTTGCTTTGCCTAGCCATATTCTCCTAGGTTTATCCTTTGTGCCCAAGTCATATTCTTCAACATCTCTCGAAGTTGACATGTGTCTATTGTAGACACCAAATTTGTGTCTTACGACCCCTTGTGACCCGCATCTCATCTCGCAACTTAACCTCATCACCTAAACCTTACACAATTATTTATTAATTACCTTGTAATTGATAAATCCACATCACCTTACCTGCCACCTCATTTTGCCACCTCATCATGACCTAGCCCTAACCCTAAACTAACCTAATTAAGACTTATGGCTTGGTCTAGACTCACATCCATAACTAATGCCTCCTTACTCGCACCCAAAACCGACCTTCTAGCCACTTGACCAAGCCGCAATTGATCTCTCGGGAGAAAAGCAGGGAAGGTGGGTTATTTTACTAAAAATAGCCTACTTTTTCCTTACCGATGCCGGTTCCTACTCGACCGCCATCGGTTACGCAACCGCCATCGGTTCCCTGTAAATGGGCTCCCCAAACCAAAAACAAGGGATCGGAATTTCATTTTGAGAGATCAGTCAAAGGATTTCTGGATCAACAGAGAGCATTGCGAGCGAGGAACAGAGTCCAGATCTTCACTTGACAAAGCAGAGACGAGAAAAGAAACCAGAAGTGTTTGCAACCAAGGAGATCAACTTGCATCTCGGTCAAAACCAGTAAGTCAGATCTTGCATGTCCCTTTGTCATAACATTTCTTATGTTTTTTGAATCTCAGTCCTCTTAAATCCGTTTCTGAATCCACTACCCAACGTGCCATTGCATCGAACTGTCATTCTTTTGCTTCTAACCATCCCATTTCCTAATACCATCCAAAAAACCAGCCATTACAAACACCATCTATATCAAAAAGATCCTATAACCCGCGGTATCGGTTATCAGGAATCGGCGTCGGTCATCAATAACCGCCATCGGTTCCTCTGATCAAAACCAGAAAACCAGCCTTTCCCCCTACCCAGTTTAACAAAATAATTTAATTGATATTTTGCAGTCTTTTGTGTTAATTCATATTAGCAGGGGAACTGACCACCTTCGAAGGGAAGTTTTATATTTCCTGGGCCCAAGGCAGTTTCCTCATTTATTGTTTAATCAAAATCTTGTGGTCTTGTGTTCTTATTTGCAGGTAGTCCTTCCAAGACAAAAAGGAGTTCTCATGATCGGCTGATCTTTCCCTACGTGCACGCGTACACCATCTCCACATTCAACGGGTATTCCTCCTAACCCTAACCTCATCTCTGTTTCTAAAAGGAATGAAAGGATAGAAGCAACTCTATTCCCTGGAAGTGAAACATTCCGAAAGCGAAACATTTTGGCACTTAGGTGGGACCCATTTTGGGTTTCTTTCTCTTGCTTATTTTCATTTTAGGAAGCATATTTGTTGTTGCATTGTTTTTGTTATATATTTAGTAAAGAATTTGTCTTACTTTCTGGTTTCGCATTAGTGAAAGTCATCTCTCTTGCTTCATCGAATATAATTTTTGATTTGGGTTTAAAACACGTGCATTGCATTCTCGCTTGTTGTTCTCCAATTCTAGTGAACATAGATTAAGTAATGTGTCGTACGTACGTGGGGTGATATCCACGGTATTGACAGGAAATTAACCTTAGTTTCACTGCACAACACATACCGAATCACTTCACAATTAACACAACAGCTCAAACATCCCCCCTTTTCCGCGGTATTCCTCCACCCGATTGAGGTAACCTTATAAGCCAAAACAAACTTGACATTTCCCCTAGGTCTTGTTGTTTAGGATTCTGACATCATCTTACGTCTAAAGGCATAAGCCCACGATAACTAAAATTAACCCTAGGGTTAGTCTCTAGATTTGCGTGTGCCTCTTGCTTGTTTTCAAATCCTGTTTTCTCTGTCATACTTTGTCTTCTGTGATCAATAAGTTGCTAAACATACTCAACGTTGCTAAAATCAAATCAGCAGCCTTTTATATCTTCTTATCCTAGACTTTTGACACCGCATCGGTTAAGGGACCGACGTTGTTTTATCTGGTGACCGACACACGGTTACTAAACCGATATCGGTTACTGTCTTCATCAGCCCCTGACAAACCAACTGACTTGCCAAATTCACCATTCTGAGGTTGTTTTTGTTCTTGATAGATTGAAACTTTCCTGTGTGTTCTGGTCTATGGTTGTCATCACTCGGAAGCAAGCCGCCGCCATGGTTTCACATGCCTGCTCTGTGTCTTTGCCTGAATCACCCCCTTCACATTCTATAGTGGAACCCTACGGACACCGGTGAGATCCCCAAATTCTGTAGGAGACAAGGACTTTGCCAAATTTCTGGATGCTAATCCCAGCGCTGTACAATACTATTTGTCTCATACCCCTGACCGTACGCCTGATGGTCAGCTCCTTATTGGCATGCCTATTAGTATAGCTGCTCATTTAGCTCCCACTCCTCCTGATAACAATACCTTACTTCCTGCATCACTAGCCCCGTCTCCCAATCCGACAGCTTCAGAGGTTCATACGACCCCGATTAGCTTTCCTTTGGTTAACCTTGAACCTCACGTATCGTTACCACCAACTGCCCCTATCTCATCTCTCTTTCAGACCACTCCATTCATGACTTACTCTCTGCCACCTATTCACACGAGCTTTCTTTCTCAAGCTCCGCCTACCTTTTCATTCCCATACACGTATCCAGTAACCTCAACACCTTATATGGGACATCCCTATTCTGTGGCACCATCACCTCATCCAACCACAGATTTCATCAAACAAATGATGGACAAAATGCAAAACCTGGAGGCTTCCGTGTCAGGAAGTCGTAGCGCCTTGACATACGAGCAAGTTTGTCGGGAGCCCATTCACCCTTCTGTCCCCCTTCATTCATATCCTCCTCAATGGGAGTTGCCAAAGTTTACTCGTTTTAACAGTAAAGAGGATCCTCAACAACACTTGCGATCATTTAGACATGCTTGTTATTTGATTGCCCATGATGATGCCTTGTTACTCTGCACCTTTCCCATGTCCTTATCGGGGCCTGCGCTTGAGTGGTACAAAGCTTTTAACCCAAGACTCAATCTTCTCTTTTAACCAACTAGCCCAATCTTTCTTGGATCATTTCTCCATTAACATTGCCAAGAAAGTATCTATCATCGACTCTCTATGCCATCCGACAATTTGAAGACGAATCTATCGCAGATTTCGTTGGACGATGGCGGGGCCTTATCAACCAACTTACGTATGCCTTGCCTCAAACCGAACTCATCGAACTATTTACGCGGGCCTGCGCTAAGCACATCTCCCCTACCCTCCAAATTCAAACTTTCCGCACATTCGACGAGGCCTTTACCATGGCTCGGAAGCTAGAAATTCGAGCCTTAGAAGAAGAGAAATTGCGGTTGCGTAACAAAAACCCCAATTTCCGAACTCCTGATTCTACCAACAAGCCAAACACCACCACTCCTCACGCGTCCACTTCTTCTAAATCAAAAGGAGCTGTCCACGCGGTAATGGTCAAATCTCAAACACCGTCCAATACTCCGCCGAAAACCACTTATAAGTACAAAGCCGAGCCCACCAATTACACTCCCTTGGGAGAAACTTATGGCGTCATCCTGGAGAAATTGCTCAAAGCTGGGGCTATCACCTTGCCCCCTGTTAAACCTCACTCTGGGTTTGACTCCACCCGCGCAATACCTTCCTGGTACAAAGAAAATGACTTTTGTAACTTTCACCGCGTAAAAGGACATAGTCATGAAAACTGCAAGATGTTGAAAAACATAGTGCAGAAATGGTTGACACTGGGGATATAACCTCGATAATCCTAACGCCCGCTAATGAAATCTGAAAATTTTCAACAAGCCATTCCCGAATCACTCGTCCAACAAAGAACGTGAACCAAGATATCTTAGCCGAGGAGAGTGTTCATGAGATCCATGCGGTCTTCGATTCTCACCAAAAGCCTCTATTGAAAAAAATTTTAAATCAAGCCTCTCCACCAACACAGGAGTTTGAACCTCCTTCACCACCATCAAGCCAAAGTGAAATCATTCCTTTACCCATAGAAGAGTTAACTGCCCGGACTTCTCTTCTCATCAACGAGTCTTCTTACACCACATCCCTACAAGACTGTGAGCGGATGCTATCTAATTTATCTATTTCCCAAACGTCCCCTTCTACCACTCTTGCTACACAAGAGGAAGGCTCGCCACTCCTTTTGACATCCTTAGACGAGAAATCTCTTACACTAACATCACCACATTCTTTAAACATGACAGATCCCCTCGAACACGCCCTCCTACCTATTAGTCCCTCATCGCCTAAATCTTTTCAACGACCGGTTGACCTCTTAACATCTATTGATACAGTGCCTCATCTACCTCCTGTGTCACACCCGCGATGGACTGGAATTACAACCCACCTTTCTTCCATACCAAAATTACAAATCACACCTGGAGACTGTCATTCCACAGAAGATAGACAGGCCCTATGGGAACGTTTGAGTACCCCTTTTTCTACTCAAATGCAAATGACTGATCCTGATGTCTCCACCATATACCCGAAGTGCTTACAGAAGCTTAAAATGCCCCTATTCTCACCTTCACCCCCCTCACCTCTACCAAATGCCCCGTCCACTTCTATCAACTTAACCAGATCTTCCCCTACGCTTGGGACCTCACCAATGCCCAGTCTAACACACCCGCCTAAGCGACTCGATCTATCCAAAAATAAATCCGTTCCGCCACCTAGGAGACAAACTCAATCCGTGCCCCTATCACAATCAAAACCATCATCGTCATACCTACCTTCCATATTGGGACCCCATCCCTCTACCTTACACCAATATATCATACCTCCTGCGTTTTCTTTAGAACAACCTACGCCTTCCGCACCTATACAGAAATTCCAGGGTATAGCAACACCGTCACTCCGCGTATCCTGTCCACCTATCAACCCTAAACAAATACCATCATCAAAAGATTTGTTTTCAGTTACTCCTATTTCCCCGTGGTTGTTTTCTGATACCACGTCATCTGCGGCCTCATCATCCAACATAGCTTCTGCGCCAAAGAAATCACGTTTAGTAAAAACCATGTATCAACACCCCTCGGCTAAACCGCCACCCATACGAACTAACCACGCCCAAACATTACCAAAACCCACACAATCAATACCCTCATCCTCTTCCGATTTTGACCCACTCAAAGGATCTTACGCCAAAATCCTTGCTATGTTGGTGGAGAATGCGACCATTTCCCTACCTCCACTTAGACCTTATGACCCGTCTAAGCCCCGACCTATGGATTACGATGAGTCTAAAATCTGTGCTTATCACCGCACACCAGGACATGATGTGGAGGGATGCAAAGCTCTAAAAACCATCCTTCGCCAGTCACCTCTCCCGGATAGAAAGATTAAGAAAGACAACTTACGAAGGGAGAGACCTTTAGTTTCCATTCCCTCTCCTATACCATCTGTCCCCGCCTCACCAAGATCTATCATTATTACAACCCCACCTCGTGAAGACCATGAGTTATCCCCACCATCTTCCTCATCTCAGGTCTACGAGATTAATATGATTAGTGTCGCTACTCGAGGGCAGAAAAACAATGGGAAAGCAAAAGAAAACACACCTGCGGCATCTCTTTCTCTCACAAACATCCCGATTGCACCACCACCTAAAGTGGTCATTCGCGGACCCGCCTATCCGTCTCTAATGGCATTGCCCACCGAAATATGATTAAACAGCTTCACCAATCGCCCGTAAAAATGACCTTTGTATGATCTCATTCGACTTGAATCTCATCGACAAGCTCGTTGAGATCCTTGAGGATAGAAGTTTTGCCTAATGAAACCACACTGTTACCTCCATTCTAACACCCAATCACGTTGCTTCTCTCACCAAACAACCCACTGCCCCAACCACTTCTGTCTCTGTACAACAAGCTGCTGCAGTCAGTTTCTCTGAAGATGAAATTGTCGACTTTGGTACAGAAGATCCCGACCCTGCCCTTTTCATCTCCGCTTACGTCCGGGACATTCGAGTACGTCGGGTTATGATTGACGGGGGCGCTAGCCTAAACATCATCTCTTCAAAAGCCTTCCAACAGATGAACATCCCTTCTAGTTGCATGTGTGCCAACCCCATCATGTTGCGGTCATTCAATGACGCTATTACTTCTACCTTAGGCACCGTGATCCTCAACATTCGCGTAGGACCACGTACTTTACCCGAACTCTTCTATGTCCTTGAGGGAGAGTTCCAATATAATATATTGCTGGGCCGTCCTTGGATCCGAGCCATGGGATGCGTTCCCTCAACATTACATAGATGCATAAAATTTGAGTACGAGGGGAAGTCTTACACCGTAAAAGCTGACCCTCCCCCCTTTAAAACCTGCAATATGTTATACCGCCCTAACGATGTGCTTATACCAATCAAGACACCCATACATTCAACTCAACCGTCCTCCTCAAATGTACCTCAACCATCCACCCCAACCGCGCTTACGCCTTCAATTGATGAAACCACCATCGCAAAAACCACTTCCCTTCCCGCAGCTAACATTCCAACCTCCGACCCCTTAGTAGATGTTTTTGGCGCCTTACTGGCCGGGGAGTACCGCCTATATAACGTTAGTTCTTTCCCTACCCCGCAGGAGTACGGACAATTACATGCACATCCCACCTACGACCGTCGCGTGGGGGAGATAATCTCTTACGGACCACCCTATTGCCGCACTAACCTAACGTATGGGGGTGTTGACGCATCCTCCATTACCCCTGAACCTCCTCTTGGTGTGGTTCCTTTCCAATCCGATTTTCAATACTTGACAAATCGTCGTTTCGCCCTCACCTTCTTGACTCGCTGTGCGTGGAAAGGCTTTGGTTTTGGCCTTTACGAACAAGGCCGACATACACTCATTCCCGTGACTACCCGTAAACATAACGATCGCAGTGGTCTCGGTTTTCCCGAAACACCTACACAGGAGACACCTCCTGTCAGCTGTATCCTGGAAGAAGAAGACGTCGCCCCTACCAAACCATCATCACCCACTTTGCCATCATCACCCACGTAATCTATAGACCTGAATCCATCCCCCTAACTTTTTTTTTTTTTTCATAAATGCTATCTTCATAGGTCCTCTCACTTATCAACGCGATAATGAGGACCCATCTTCTCTTCCCCTTCTGTATCCAGACATGATCAAAGAGGATTCGCCTTTGATTAATGTTGTTGAATGCCAGGATGACGACTCCATCCTCACTTACCTTGGTGCGGATGATTCTTATATTCAACGAGCCTTGCCATCTGAAACCCAAACTATGCTGAACGAATCTACCATAGAAATCAATATCCACACGGAGGAGGATCCTCACATTGTGAAGATTGGACAATCTCTTAACACATCAGAACAAGCCGCCTTTACTACCTTTCTCCGTGCTCGTAACCAAGCTTTCGCATGGTCTTACGCTGACATGCCAGGAATTGATCCTACTATCGTCATCCATAACATCACCCTAAACCCCGATTCCAAACCAGTCAAACGAAATTGAGAAAATGCATCCACGCATTGCTCTCTTGGTCAAAGAGGAGCTCCAACGACTCCTTTCTCGTTTCCTTCATCTTGCCTATTGACTATCCTCAATGGATTTCTAACATCGCACTGCACTAAAGCGACAGGGGACTTCGGATATGCACAGATTTCCGGGATCTTAACCTCGCTTGCCCCAAGGATGACTTCCCCCTCCCAAGTATTGATCAACTTGTTGATCTCACTGCGGGCCATGAAATGCTTTCTCTCATGGATGGCTTTTCAGGATACAACCAAATTTTGGTTGCCCCTGCCGATCAACACAAAACTGCCTTCATAACTCCTTGGGGAACCTTCTGTTATCGTGTCATGCCATTTGGCCTTAAGAATGCTGGGGCTACCTATCAGCGGGCTATGACCTACATTTTTCATGACATTATGCACACTATCCTTGAAGACTATGTCGACGATCTTCTCGGCAAGTCTAAACATCGTAGTGAACATCTCGATGTTTTAACCATTATTTTTGATCGCCTGTTACAATATTCTGTCCGCCTTCAACCGAAGAAATGTGTCTTTGGTGTTCTTTCGGGAAAACTTCTTGGCTTTATCGTCTCTTTGCGTGGCATTGAGGTCGATCCATCGAAAGTCAAAGCTATCCTAGAAATGCCCCCACCAAAAATCTCAAACAAATTGCGTAGTTTACAAGGTAAGCTCCAATCTATCCGACGTTTCATCTCCGGCTCTCGGATCGGTGTCAACCTTTCCATCACCTCCTTAAAAGGATATTGCATTCCAATGGAGTGAAGAATGTCACCAAGCCTTCAAGCTCTCAAATCCTATCTCTTGCAGCCCACCCATGCTTATCCCACCCCAAGACAACCGCCCTTTCTACCTTTACCTTTCCGCCACCGACCACTTTTGTAGGAGCCATGCTTGCACATCGTGACTCTGAGAATCACGAACAAGCCGTTTATTATATAAGTCGTACTTTGGTGGACTATGAGACTAGGTACACACATGTAGAAAAATTATGCCTTGCCCTATCATTCGTGGCCACCAAACTCCGACACTACCTTCTAAATCACAAGACTTTCGTCATCACCAATACAGACCCCATCCATTACATGTACGCCAAACCTCATCTGAACCAACGCATTGCTAGATGGCTCATGCTTCTCACCAACCTTGACCTTGAGTTTATCCACCAGAAATCAATCAAAGGACAAACCATCGCAGACCAACTTGCGGACGCTCCTGTACCGGGGGAACAATTTACCAATTTCACATTTCCCGACGAACTCATCGCTACTCTTTCCCTCACAGAGGAGTCGTACCCAATGACCCTCTTCTTCGATGGATCTAAATGCCAGCGCGGCGGAGGAGCCGGCGTTGTTCTCATTCCTCTCAACGCTGAACCTATGCCTCTTTCATTCCGACTTGATTTCCCTTGCACTAATAATACAGCGGAATACGAGGCCCTTGTTCTGGGTCTCCAAGTTGCATTACACTTAGGTATCAAATCTATCAACATTTTTGGCGACTCTCAATTGGTAGTCAATCAAGTTATGGGCGTCTACCAATGCAAAAATGAGGAACTTCAAAAATACAAACACTACGTGGATTCACTTCTAGCTTTATTTACCCACTATTCTATACAAACCATTCCCCGCTCCACTAACAAATTTGCGGATACTATGGCTTGCTTAGCCTCGCAAATTCCCGCCGCGCCAACTGACTCTGAATTATTCGTCGTGGTCCAACAACTTTTTGCCCCATCCTATTCAACCCCGGTAGTTTGTATGATAAATACTGTGTCCACTAATTCACAGGATACCTGGTACCACCAATTCCACGACTACCTTACAATCTCTGTCCTCCCACCTGACCTTACTAGTAACGGAAAACGTGCTTTTCTTAAAAGTGTTTCACGTTATGTTGTCATGGGGGGACTCCTCTATAAACGTGGCTTTGATGGTATCCTCCTTCGCTGTCTAACTGGCGTGGAGGCCACTCATACCATCCAACAGGTCCATGACGGTATTTGTGGTGGACATTTTAGCGGCCTTGCCATGGCCAAATGAATCCTTCGCCTTGGTTATTATTGGCCTACTCTCAATAATGACTGCTACAAATATGTTAAGCGTTGTGTTATGTGTCAGCAACATGCCAACCTTCAACATACTCCTAGCCACCCGCTCCAGATCGCTCGAGATCTTTGGCCTTTCTCACAATGGGGTTTAGACCTTATTGGTGAGATTCACCCAACCTCTTCACAACGTCACCGTTGGATACTCACAGTGACCGAATATTACACAAAATGGGTGGAGGCTATTCCACTCATTTCAATCAAAAAGAAAAAATTGTCGAGTTCATTAACCACCACATTATCTGTCGTTTTGGTGTTCCTCACCGCCTGATAACAGATAATGGAAAATCTTTCAAAAACAAGTTGTTGCAAGACCTTTGTGACAACTTTGGTATCAAACTTAGTTTCTCATCACCTTACTATCCACAAGCCAATGGGCAAGCCGAGTCCTCTAATAAAACACTAACCAAAATCCTCATGAAAGTTGTCAATGAATCCGGAAGAAATTGGCACGATCACATTCCCTTTTCCCTTTGGGCTTATCGTACTAGCATTCGTACTTCTACTAATGCCACACCTTTTTCTTTGGTATACGGTACCGAGGCTGTTTTGCCTCTCGAAATACAAATACCCTCCCTTAGAATATCTCTTCAGGATATTCTCACCAACGATGATTTCCGCCAAGAGCGGTTAGCCCAATTGGAGCTTCTTGACGAACGCCATCTTACAGCTCTTGATCACCTTCAAATCTATCAAAAATGCATTAAACGTGCTTATGATAAGCGACTTCATGAGCGTACCTTTAAGGTTGGTGATCTTGTTCTCAAAGAGAATCAACATGTAACCAAACTAGAAAAGAGCAAACGTGGAAAATTTGCTCCCAATTGGATCGGGCCTTATATAATCACTCATACCTATGGATCTGGTACTTATCGTTTAGCTTCGCTTAATGGTAAACCTGAGCCTGAACCCCTTAATGCCTTGCATCTTCGACCATTCTACTGTTGAAATTAGTATTATATCACTTCTTATCTACCTGCCGCTCGTCCCTTGAGCTCACTTACCACTACATACACTCTGTTTCCTACACTTCATAATAACAATCAGGCTCACATAGTTTGATCCTCACCTCCCCTTGATGATGCCTTCCCCTTTTTAGTCTAGTCCATGACTTCAAAGTATTAAAATAAGCCGTATTCTTCTGGGATTTTCTTGAGTCAAACTTCCTACTAACTAGATGCTTCACGCCAAATGAACATCTAGTCATTTAAATTAAATATAGACTGCTCCCTCGAAGGACAGCTATATGCCGAACTATTGCCGCTATTATATATAGACTGCTCCCCCGAAGGACAGCTATGCATTACAATCATATCTGCTACTATAAATAGACTGCTCCCTCGAAGGACAGCTATACACAGTCAGCCTTTATCAGAAGCTTCTCGCATTGATCAGCTTCGTGAAGACCTCGAGAATAATACAATCAATATCCCCTGTAGACTTCCCGCATCGATCAGTCTACATTCAATAAAAGAAAAGCCTCATTCAAAAGGACTTTTGAGTCATGGACTTGTCTATTTAGGGTAGGTTCTCTTTCGTCAGAGCACTCACTTTGTAATAAGTTCTGCGTACCTCAGTTATATCATCCACCTCACCTCACCACTTGTTTCAACTCAAGGGATGTGACGTATATCCGATATATTGTGATTATACAACTCTTTTCACCTATCGACTTCTCGCCTATGCAAGGTACCTAGGGATTCAAGCTCATCCTATGTTAATATGTGGTTTGTTTAGCTCTTCTCAACTACGGGACACTCTTTCCTCTTTGCCTCGCATCTAGGATTGTGTGTTGATCTTAATCAGGACATGGTTCCCTTCTCTTTGGGTAAGCTAACTTTCGCTTTACCTATACCTACATCAACATCGCCCATACCTTACCAACACCAACAACATTACCCTATCAACATCAAAATCTTATCAACCAACAAACTGCCTAACCATACCCAAATTGCCTGAATTCACCTTTCCCTGGTCCTAAGGGAGAACTACATCGGTCTGAGGCCCCTCCTTGCTTTGTGCAATGGGCTATGTAGGCAGCACTTCGGAGACATGGGGTCTCCCAAGGTTAGCTCGACCATCCCCTACCATAACCTATCCTGTGTGGTGAATATAAATATTTTTGTGTATTTCTATTTAATCACAGTCCTCTTTATCCTTTTTTCAAAACACCGAAAATCAAAACACAAACAATCTTATTATTATCGTAACTTAAATCAACATACATATTCAGTTTTATTTAGATGTTAAACAAATACATCTTCTCTACCATCGACACGCAGGTCGGCATCCTTATTTATTCTTATACCTTGCTAACATGTACTCAGACCATCACGCCTCATCCCAAACTAGGTGATGATCGTGATCGTCGACCCCTCTCGCCGGGCCTCTCTGTCCTCAAAGGTACCACGGCTATTGGTACCGCCCACTGATCTACCAATCTCTCCTGTAACATATGAATACGCCCGCTCGCATGGAGGACTTCAGCCTCTAGTCTCCCCGCCCATGACTCCGCAACCACTAACAATCCTCTTGTCTCATTCACCTGCGTTTGGAGCTGCTGAACCAAACGCTGCAGACGATCCCTCTCTGCTGTAATCACCGCTATGTCAGGGTGCTCACGTACACCTCGCAGTTCTGCTACCCACCATAATCTATAGGCCTCTGTCATTCCTGCATCCATTACCCTGCGATCGGCTACTATCTCTTCGAGCCCTACTGGAGGTGTTGGCTGGGGAGGTGAGAATACTGCCTCTGCATCGATCCTCATATAGGGTCTATAAGCCTGGGGTATATCCTGCACAAATCCAAATTGTCGCCGCACGCGATCTAGAGGAATCCTCTCATACTCACCGCCTCGTGCCCCGCGATCCACCTCAATCGCTCTACACCCTCAACTCCTCGGCCTATATTCTCTATTACCATATAGTTCCCATAAGGCCACCAACTGATATCCGCAATCGTCACCCTCTCCCATACCTGCCTATAATACTCAATGTTACCCGTCATAGCCTGGGATCTTGCCTCTTGTTCTGTTTGAACCCATCGTCTAAATCCCAAACTCTGGACTCCGGTCTCTCCTGATGGATGGGTCGGCCTATTGGTCGCACACAAACAATGTGCTCATAGGCCCAACAAAGTGTAATAAGTATGAACAATCGAGTGTCGTTCTGTGATTTCGCCTACAAGCCCATAAACCCCTGTATAGTTCCGCCAAAATATGCAGTGCCCATGCAAAAGTCACGTTCCTTTCTATCATCTCCCAAATAACACACATCAATGCCTTTGGAAATCTTCCCTTTCGCCCCCTCGGTAATGCATAATACCCTACCGCTATCATTAAAATTATCGCTAACCTTGTCTCCTCAGGATGTGCTGCATACATTATCCCATACGTAAATGACAAACCTCGCTGTGTTAAATCTCGTGCGTATGGACCAAATACTACTGTTATCGCTCCCGTGCCACGCTAGGTAATGCCACGATATACTAGTTTTCTGTAATTGGGAGTCTCAAAATCCAAACACATCTTCCAATGTTACTGTCATTTCACCTGTTGGCAGATAGAAGGTATTTGTCTCGGGATTCCATCTTTCAATCAACGCCTGTAACATACCATGGTTACGTGCGATTCGTGAATAATAACGGATTCCACTTAACCCCAAACGATTTATCAATGTCCATTCCACTGGTGTTACATCCGCTCGGATTCGTGACAACAGCGCTGGCACACTATCATTCATCCTCAATCCTGCCTCTGCCTGCATACACCAAAACAACAAACAACCATTCAATCCGTCAGGGTTTTTTCAAACATTCTGGAAATTCCCGAAGAATCGCAACTGCGGTTATTCATAACCAATATCGGTTGAATAACCGATAGCGGTTCTCCCTAACCGCTACCGGTCACTGTCAATTATATACACCTTCCCTAAAAACAACCACCTACGACAATAATTTTCTCGTTTATTCCTTTTTATACATACAAACATACCTGCAACCCCTGATTGCCTACCCTGTAACACTTACCTCACCTGCAACCCTTGTTATCAGGTTTTCTTTCTCATATCTACCCACCTACTCTCCCCCATCTTATTCACAAAACATGCAGTAGTTAAATCACAAACAAAATGATACCTCTTGGGTTGCAGCAGCTTGAGGTGGCCCTTGTCTGCCCTCCTGTCCTTGCCTGCTGGATGCTTCTCCTCGTTCTGCCATGATCACCACCCTTTTTAACTTTGTCTTTCTGCCTTCTAAATCTCGGATCACATTCACTTTCCTTGTCTCTTTCCTCCTTCTCACCCAAATCTCTCATGCAAATACCTGTCTCAGTCGTCAAAAAGCGTCGCGTTCGCGTATTTAACCTCTTGCATGGCTCTAAAATTAAAACTGAAGTTGCCACCCTAGCTTTTCTATTTTTAGAAAAGCTCATACCTAAATAACCGGTATCGGTCATATAACCGATATCGGTCATATAACTACCGACATCGGTTACCAAACCGATACCGGTTACACACCTGCCTTTTTGAAACAGGGTTCTTTTCTTCATTTCTCATCTAAATTTTTGTCGCGCCCGCCTCTTTGCCTGCATAAACAACAGAATTTACCACATTTGTTCATCCACCACACATAGCATTATAATTTCATTAAACATCATTTATACAAATACACAACCATCAACTACGAATATCAGGAAACTATCAATCTCTACATCATTTGGATCCCATTCATCAGTTACATATATCACAATGTCACAAAACTAACAATTCATCACATCACATATCATTCATACATACGTACAACAAAAACAAAAACATCAACATCATCCATCTATCAACATATCAACTAAAACTTATCATACATTACATATTACCAACCATTAACAAAATATTTAAACACATTTTGAATACTGCACGAGGATCAAAACATCGTCTCTATATATATATACCAGTTTTCAAAAATACAATGTGCCCTACATCGGGGCCTCTGTGATCTCATAATATACCAAAGCCGGCACGCAGGCCGCAATACCTACCAAAAATCTCGACTCGGCTCGCAGGCCGGTCTCTCATATCAAAAATATACTCGGCTCGCAGGCCGGTATCAAATGTACAACCTGTACTCGGCTCATGAGCCGTATATAATAAATAAATGAATCAATGCAATGAATAAATGTCGGCACGCAGGCCTCTATCAATACAACCGGTTCGCAGACCGGTGCCCGTGTCCCTATACAAAACCATGTCGGGATCTATCAGCTCTCCCCACCACCCTCGGCACCTCTCCCTGCTGGTCCCTGCGGCGCCTCTCGCCTCCTGCCTGTAACAGACACGCCGGCTGTGGCTGCACCTCCCTGCGATCTCTGACTACGCGAGGTCTCCGCTCGGTGTGCCGCATATGGCTGATACTCAGCTCCGGTACTATCAAGAACATCCTGATAGTACCGGGCCTCCGCTCTCGCCTCCATGTATCTATCCCGTGCCACCGTCGGTACTGGGGCTGGTCCCCGGACTCCTACTGCCAGTACCCCCTGTGCCTGTGCTGGTGGTGCCTGTGGCTGTGCCGCTTGAAATCTTGCCGCTGCTCGCACTGCACTGCACTGTGGTTGTCTTGCCTGTGGTGGTGGTCCGTGCTGTGCACTGCACGAGCTCGGGCTAGTTGCCCTGTAAGACCCTATCGTGCTGCTGCAGTAACAGCCGCCTGTAATAATCGCACTGGCCCCTGAGCTGATCTCTCTCTGCCGTCACCACTGCCAAGTCTGGCTGTGCGGGCTGTGCTACCCTCGCCGCTCTCTGACCAGCCCACCAAACCCTGTATGCTCCCGTGCACCCAGCATCATCTACGCCATCATCTGCTGGCCTCTCTGCAACCCAATCTGGATCCAAGGGCTGTGGTGCAGGCAGTGGGGCCTCTACATCATCCCTCCTGTACTGAGGGAAGGGAGGTGGCTCATCCTGTCGCAGCCCCATCTGCCTGCGTACCCTCTCTAGGGGTATCCTCTCGTACTCTCCTGGCCTCCGTCCTGCTATCCAGAAAGTGTACTGGATCCAGCGTAACTGTACTCGGCCTCCTCTGTGCGGGTGATGACCTCTGTAAGGTCTCCATATGATGTCTACCACTGTCAGGCCCTCTAATAAATGTCTATAATACGCCACATCTCGCCCTGCAAGAACTGCTCGTGGCTGCCCCACGACTCCCAACCACCTCTGAAAGCCGTATCTGTATATAACCTGTGGCCCTGGCTGCTGGGGCAGCCCTACTGGTCTGATGCATATGATGTGCTCATATGCCCAACAGTGAAGTAAAAATGTCGAACAGATACCGAATCACCTCATCCGGCGATAACCCCAGAGCTCTCTGTATAGCTGCACCAGATACACTGGTGCCCACGCATAGCAAGTATGCTCCTCAATCATCTCAAGCAACACCCCCATCAACGCCCGTGGAAAGCGGCCTCCCTCTGAGTCCGGGAGGGCGAAGCAGGTGATCCCAATCATCATCAGCATAGCCAGCCGTGTCTCGTGTCGATGCGCACGGTACATGTCACCATACCCAATGCTCGCGCTGTGATAGGTAAGTAGCGCGGCTGCATCTCCAAAAACCTGTAATATGCTATCCATGGCAGTCTCTGAATCTACCTGGAAGACCGCCTCTCCCTCGATAGGTAGTCGAAGGATGCGATACACATCCTCCAACGTGATAGTCATCTCCCCAGTCGGGAGATGGAACACATTGGTCGCCGGATCCCATCTCTCGATGAGGGCGACCATCAGGCTGTGATCTCTCTCTATCACTCTGTACCTCTGGACTCCACCGAGTCCCACCTCGCGCATGATCGCCCAGTGAGCTGCGGACACATGTGGTCTCATCCGCACCGGCATGGGACATCTATCCGCATCGTCAAGCTGGCGACGTGCTGCAAAACCAACCCACATCCTTAGACCTACTCTTTATCACAACATCTACTTTACCCTCTAAACCCCCTTTTATCCCCCCGACCACACCCCAACTCTCTACCACCCCCCTCTAGCAACCTACCTTCAACCACCCAACCCAAAACCCACCTAACCCCAACCCATACAAATCCCATACCTACCCACAACTCAACCCACCCAAACCACTACCCCACCCAACATCCAAACCCACCCAAAGCCCAAAATCTACCCAAACCCATCCAAACCCACCCAAAGCCCAAAATCTACCCAAACCCAACCCAACCCACCCCACCCAACACCCCACCCCACCCAACACCCAAACCCACCCAACCCAACCCATACCCATACAAACCCAAACCGACGTCGGCCGACATACGAACGACGCCGGTCCACTTCTAACACACCTGTCCACAATTTCCGACCGATGCCGGCCGCTAAGCAACCGACATCGGTCCACATGTAATTGCGGGAGCGAACCAAGCGCTGACCCCCCGCCCATATTTTTCCATTTTTATACTTATCTACCCACCCAAACACCATAAAAACCTACCCACCCAGCCGACTTGCCCTATTTTACCCCTCTATCCTCTTCGTTTTTCAAATTACGTCAATTTACTCATTATTTCCTAAAAAATGTAAATTCCTACCCAAACCCCCAATTTCGCTTAATACCATTCAAATGCACAAAATAAAAGTTCCGAGCCTACCCGTACGACGACACGTCGTCGTGGTGGGATGGGTGGTGGTGGTCCAGCTGGTCCAGCCCCTCCTGCTCCTCCTGCCTGTGCCATGGCTCCAATTCTACTCTGCTGGGTCCCCGGCCAATCAACTGCTGCCTCCTCCTCACTCGGGCCCGCAAACAACTCACTCCTCCAGCAAAATAGCTCCACCTCACTCAATAAACCTCCAATCTCAACTCTCCACGTCAGACAAGTCAATTTGGTTTTCAAAATAACAAAGTGACAATGACAAGCCGTATTTTTCTTTTTATAGGTTTTTCGCCCTTAACCGATATCGGTTTCATTTTGCCCTAATGAACCGGTATCGGTCCCTTAACCGATATCGGTCATGTAGAATCGACATCGGTTTTTCTGCCAACTTTCCCCCAATTTTTTTGCCCTTATTTACCATTTGCCCCTTTTTTAACCACATATCACCTATATCCACCTTTGCTGAACACCATTTGTTTACCTATTCGGCCCGACCCAAGGCCTCAACCTACCTATTTGGCCCGACCCAAGGCCTCAACCTACCTATTTGGCCCGACCCAAGGCCTCGCCCTACCTATTCGGCCCGACCCAAGGCCTCAACCTACCTATTTGGCCCGACCCAAGGCCTCAACCTACCTATTCGGCCCGACCCAAGGCCTCGACCTACCTATTCGGCCCGACCCAAGGCCTCAACCTACCTATTCGGCCCGACCCAAGGCCTCAACCTACCCATTCGGCCCGACCCAAGGCCTCAACCTACCCATTTGGCCCGACCCAAGGCCTCACCCTACCCATCCGGCCCGACCCAAGGCCTCACCCTAACCATCCGGCCCGACCCAAGGCTGTAACCTAGCAACTTGGCCCGACCCACGGCCGTATCACTTCAATACCATACCCACAATCAACGTTTTATTTTATCCATCCATCCTGTACCTTTTGTTCCATCGAGCTCACCTGTTCGTGTTTTAGCATGATTAGGGTCCTTGACTTGATCTGTCGACCAACTTTGCCTAGACCTAGACCGTGACGTTTATCTCAACCAAACCAACCATTTGGTACTGCCGAACACGCCTAAACGTTCCTGTACCTTACCTGTTATATACCCTGGAGCTACTTCCTATGCCTTGGATACCAGGATTATATCACCCTTGTTTGGATAAACTATCGACCTTTGCCTATGCCGCTTTGGTTTGCTCTTCAAATCATGTACCCTAGTCGTACATTTATTGTATTTTACCATGCGTCTGCTTCCTTGGACCTACCCCACCATCTTACCATCCCTCTACCCCATTTACCCTTTATCAACCCTATCCCCGATTTCCCGTTCACTCAATCTCGTGATAGATTTGAGGGATTACCTATACCCTTACAGGGAAACCACTTCATATTATTGTCAGTGCTGACTTTACAAAACAAGCTACACACACAATAAGGGCTAATGTAGACACCAAATTTGTGTCTTACGACCCCTTGTGACCCGCATCTCATCTCGCAACTTAACCTCATCACCTAAACCTTACACAATTATTTATTAATTACCTTGTAATTGATAAATCCACATCACCTTACCTGCCACCTCATTTTGCCACCTCATCATGACCTAGCCCTAACCCTAAACTAACCTAATTAAGACTTATGGCTTGGTCTAGACTCACATCCATAACTAATGCCTCCTTACTCGCACCCAAAACCGACCTTCTAGCCACTTGACCAAGCCCGCAACTGATCTCTCGGGAGAAAAGCAGGGAAGGTGGGTTATTTTACTAAAAATAGCCTACTTTTTCCTTACCGATGCCGGTTCCTACTCGACCGCCGTCGGTTACGCAACCGCCATCGGTTCCCTGTAAATGGGCTCCCAAACCAAAAACAACGGATCGGAATTTCATTTTGAGAGATCAGTCAAAGGATTTCTGGATCAACAGAGAGCATTGCGAGCGAGGAACAGAGTCCAGATCTTCACTTGACAAAGCAGAGACGAGAAAAGAAACCAGAAGTGTTTGCAACCAAGGAGATCAACTTGCATCTCGGTCAAAACCAGTAAGTCAGATCTTGCATGTCCTTTTGTCATAACATTTCTTATGTTTCTTGAATCTCAGTCCTCTTAAATCCGTTTCTGAATCCACTACCCAACGTGCCATTGCATCGAAACTGTCATTCTTTCACTTCTAATCATCCCATTTCCTAATACCATCCAAAAAACCAGCTATTACAAACACCATATGTACCAAGAAGATCCTATAACCCACCGGTATCGGTTATCAGTAACCGGCGTCGGTCATCAATAACCGCCATCGGTTCCTCTGATCAAAACCAGAAAACCAGCCTTTCCCCCTACCCAGTTTAACAAAATAATTTAATTGATATTTTGCAGTCTTTTGTGTTAATTCATATTAGCAGGGGAACTGACCACCTTCGAAGGGAAGTTTTATATTTCCTGGGCCCAAGGCAGTTTCCTCATTTATTGTTTAATCAAAATCTTGTGGTCTTGTGTTCTTATTTGCAGGTAGTCCTTCCAAGACAAAAAGGAGTTCTCCATAATCAGCCTGATCTTTCCCTACGGTACGCGCACACCATCTCCACATTCAACTGGTATTCCTCCTAACCCTAACCTCATCTGTTTCTAAAAGGAATGAAAGGATAGAAGCAACTCTATTCCCGAAGCTTGAAACATTCCGAAGCGAAACATCTATTAACAATGCAGTCAAAATTATCAAAATTTGATTCCAATGCAACCAAACCTCTTGGAATGGTATTGGTCTTCAGCTGAATAATGTCCTTACCAAATAGGGTATCTTTTCCTTCATTCACACAAACCATTGGTTCCTAGTCCATACTTTGATTGGAAAACTCTCCTTTATTTTGCAAAAACCTTTGGACCTGGGCATCATCTTCAAAAACTTGCCAATTCTTGATATTATCAGGGATAGGTGGCCTAGTCAATACTTCAATATCATATTCACAATAGGGGGATACTATATAATTTTCAAACATTGATCCCAACACTTCCAATTTTTTTCTACAAGTATTGTATTTCCTATCATGGTGTATTATATTGAAATAATCAAACATTTCAATGAAGTCCCAAACCACATGCTTGTATTGCTTCATTCTTTGATTCTTTGTAGCATACAACTTTCTGACTTGTTTGACTATCAACTCTGAATCTATTTTAACAATAATGTCTCTAACACCATACTTCCATGTAATCCTTAGACCCAAAAGTAGTGCTTTGTACTCTGCAATGTTATTTTTGCACCCAAAATTAAGTTTAAAAGAAAAGTTAAACTCCTCATGGATTGGAGATATCAGGAAAACACTAACACCATTACCAGATCTAGAACAAGCCCCATCAAACATCTCATTCCAGGGACAACTGAACTACTCAGGATATTTACACTCATCAATTTAATGTTCCTTAAAATCAGCATAACCCACAAATTTATCAACATCAACGTCTATGTACAATACTTCATAAGAAGCATTGTTAGGATCCTCAATGAGGTGTAACATTTTCTTCTCACCATAAAAATTCATAAGATTTCCCTCAATTGGTATGGTTGCAAATGACATGTCCATTTGTACACTTCCACCTACACTAGCTGCCCATTTTCTAGATAATAACATTCCCCACTTAGCAGGATAGTCCACAATAACCACATTCATGGTTAAGAATTTTCTGGATAAGATGCTAATTGCACTACTAATCCCTTGACATATCTAATTACTAGCACTTCTCTTGAATCCATAGTAGTACATTTCCCAAAAGTTGTTGTTACCTTGATATTTAACTCATTCATTACCTCAAGAGGCATTACATTACATGAGGCTCCTAAATCAAACATGCAGTTATGTACCAGCCTATCTTTAATAATCAAAGTGGTAAAAATGGATCGACATCCAACTGAGATTCAACTAGAGAAGTTCCCAAATACACCTCAGATGATTCACCCAGTTCCTCCAATTCTTGTGGTATTTCTAATTCTACAATAATAGGAGGAACCTCTATATTATTAACACTTTTGCCCCTGGGTAATTTTTTTCCCTTAAATCCCAAATATTCAAATGCCCTTTTCCTATGCTCAGGGATCCTAATTAATTCAAAAATGGGAATAGTGACCTTGATCTGACTTAAGATTTGGGCTATGTCATAAGGAATATATTTGGGTAAGATAGAATTAGGAGGAATATTCACATTTTCATCTAATAGTATAGGAGTTTTCCAAGTTTAGGCATGGGAAAGAGCACCGGTTTAATTTGGGGTGATTGGGCCTTTTTAGATGTATCTTTCTTAGGGGTTTCCTTCGGGATATTGGTAAGAACTGGAACTTTTGGCTTATTTTTGGCCTTCCTCCTTTGACACCCTTACTTATAGTGTTATATTCTTTCTCCTGAGCAAATATTACATTCATCAATAGTTTCCTATCCTCTTCGGAAGGGATTCCTCCATCATACTTTTTAATCATCAATTCCCTTAAGTATTCAAAATCTTGATTAGGCAAATAAAATTCTTGTACCGTATCAATTTAAAAAGTATTAACAGGAGGAAGAGGAAATACCCAGTGAACATAATCCCAAAAAATTTCAATACTTATGGCACTTATCAGTTCAGTTGATGTTGCCCCTTGTTGTGAGTTCCTAGCGCACTCCATCATACACACATCTTCATATACCTCATCATCATCTACTTCCTCAACTTCTTTATCTACATCACATGGGGAGTGTGGTAAGAAACACCTATCACACCACTCGATAACATTGGCCTCTTCCATGGTAGCAATCCTAGTAGTCAAAGGATCAGGAACCAATCTATTTTCCTTGGGTTGAGGCTGTTTATTTCTTAATCCAATGGGCCCTTTCCCTCTGTCATCTAGTCTATGATCACCTTTGGGATGATTTCCAAATCTCTCCTGACCGTGTGGCTTGTGTTGACCTTGGGAAATTTTTCCTATCCCTTTTTCTGCTCTAGCTAGTTTATAGGATATCTCTTTAACCGCTCCGGCCAAAGTCTTCACAACCTCTTCTAGATCCATAGATTTTTTTGACTGAGGCCTCTTAGGATTGATCAACTTGACACCCTCTCTCTTAGGAGGCTTTCCAACTACTTTGATGTTATTTTATATTTGTAAGGCCATGGTGAAAGCCTGCCTCAATGTTCCTGGGTTCTTATCTCTTAAGTAATAAGCAACATTTTTATCAAAGGTGTCAAAATATTTTATCAAACAGGACTCACCACTTGGCCTTAGGATTATAGGTAGCCTATTAAAGGTTTTGTTGAACCTAGTATTAAAATCTTGGACAGATTCATTTGGGTTCTTCTTTATATTTTCAAACTCAGATAGAAGGAACCTAGGATCAGTCCTATCCCCATATTGTAGTCTAAAGGCATTTTTCATCTCGGTCCATGAGTCTATTGAATTATCTGGTAAATACTTGTACCAATCACGTGCATCCTCTTCAAGAGTATGAATAAATAAATTTATATACATGTCTTCAAACTCAATTTCAAAATCTTCCATCATATTGACAAATAGTCTTAAATGTTGGTCACCAGTGATGGCGTTATTCCCTTGAAATTTTGGCAACCTATTTTTGACATCTTGTGGCACCATATTAGGATATCCAACCATACCTTTGAAATTTATTGGTCCAAAATTATTGACAACAAAAGGAGGTCTAGGTGGAGGCTGAGCCATATTACCTTGAGGAGGTGATCTTGTAGGAGAATCAAAATGATAAGGGATGAGGGGTCTTTGGAGCACAAGAGTATAACTCTCAAAGTAAATATCCTCTAATGACTCAGTTTCTTAGAAAACTCTATCAACCTTGGAAGAAGAAAAGAAAAGAAAAGCTGAGGGACACACTTTTCAGATACAAATGATGGCCCCTCTCTAGTAGGGGAATTTAAATTCACATGAGGACTACTTGGTTCAGAATCACTTGAAGACGTATGGTAATCTTCAACCACATATTGATCACCTTTCAGAACTGATATCTCCTTTCTGGTTCTGATTTCCAACCACTTTCCACACTTGTCTTCCGTCTAAATTTTCTTTTCGAGTTCTAGAAATAGCTTTCTAGTAGGATCCCTAGTGAAGAAATACCTTCTTCCCTCCAGATTTGTAAATATTAATGACAAATTTCACTTGACACGAGTTAAGACAACGATCATCATCAAAATTTTAAATCAATTGATTCTCCACCAAGGATTCTCACCTTAGATGTGCAAATACACTATAAGTAGTTTGAAAATGCCTATCAATACTTAATTTCTACAAAGCTTAGTAGATCCAACCTTCCTTTACCCACATTTATCACTATTGATGCCAATTTAGTACAATAATCGCTAGAAATTAGAAATACTGCACAATGAACCTGTAATCTTGCACAAATTTTACGAATCTCAACAAAGGATGACATTTAAACAATGTATTTGTACTTAAATCATGTAAGAAACATTACCAGGGTTGGCATGTGTATGCATTTGTAAAAATAGTCCCCGAAAATGGTGCCACTTCGGTGTTGGTACACAAATTTATTCTCTTATGAGGGTTGAGCAGCATCACGAAACTAGAAGTATGCTTAGAGATAGACAAATCATGATATAAGTCATTTTGTAGACGGGGAGGGTTCAACTGACTCCTTCTCATCCAGGCATTAGATAAATGGATAGCACCTTATCAAGGGTTTAATCTACCATAACTACTTTAGGTTGTGCCTTCAACCAGGGTGAGATGACCCATTCTATAACCCATATTGGTGACGGATATCAAGAGATCCTTCTTTGCACAATATTCATGAAAAAAATTGAGAAAATATGATCAAAACTTGAGAAAATATGATCAACACAACACAATCTAACTCTCACGAGTTGTCACACTAGAGAGTGGAGATGTTTCTGGACAAGGTTCGGGTTACTAAAGACAATAATTGAAACTTGATTGTTTTTGCATATTTTGGCAATGGAATTTGTTAAATATTTGTGGATACATAGTACAAACAGGGGTAGTTCATGTAGGATTTATTATTTAAGAAGTTTTTGGTGGGAATTTAAGCAAGATAAAGTTGATTATACCATATATTTGAGAACCTTTACAAATATTGGAACACTCACAGACAAAATGCTTCAAAATAGCCAAAATATTCCTTCAACTAGAAGGTGTGTATCAATGGAGGCCCAGAGATACACAATTTCATACAATCTTCAAGAATTCAACACAAAGGCTTGTGTTAAAGACTCAATTAAACTTTAGAAGACCCCTACTATATCACACTCATGATACACTCATGAACTAAAAAATAATCTATATCACTAAAATGCAAGTAAAGTGAATTTAAATCACTTATTTCATTATGAAATGAAATATCTCTTCATAACGTAATTACAAATGCCACAATACTTGTCATGAGGATGAGATTTTGTGTGATTTTAAAGGATTTCTAATGTAAGACTACAACAGGAACATATATAACTATTTGAAAACATTCTAAAATAAAAGCAAACATAATTATGCTCATGATCAACACAAATTCATTCAAGGTTCATTAGATTCATCAACAGGGGAAAGTTTCTTCAAAAATATCAGAGCTTGTCAATGGTTGTACACTTGTAACCATCTTGACATGATTAAATCTACAAACATAGGAAAATAAATAGGTTTCTTGGACAGTCTCTCAAAAAAATGGTTTTTCTCAAAATTTCTCAGAAAAATTAAAAACCCCCACCATGCAAGAGTATTCTCATTGCATTTATACAATTTCACTCGCTCACTCATCCTAAATTTCCCCCAAAATTATAAATCTTCAAGAGAATATTCCTCTTTACAACATACCATTTAATCATGTTTATTCCCTTGAAAATATCTTACTTTCTGTTGCTAGGTGGATAAATCATGAACTAATCACATTTCTCAGTTCCTCAACTATGACTGGGATGCCATGTCATAACTTTTGACAATCTTTTTAATCATTCTTTTATTTTGTCATGTAAGAAATCCCCTTTTAATAATTCTCAGGTGGCTCCATATGGCTTGATCTGACAAGAAATCCTTTTCACCTTTGAGAATACACCTTGAGGAATAGATACCTACATTCGTGCCTCTCATAAATGAGTTTCCTTGCATGGATTATATCACATATCTATATGCTACGATTCCAAGTTAGCCAAGTGTAAAGAGGAGCCAGTGGAAGCCTCCACATGTCTATTTGGCACAACTCCAAAGGTGAGATCCAGATGTGGGACCTCAAACAAGTGCAGGATCTCCACATGTCTAGGTTTTAACAAAGTTGCATCAGTAGTTAAAAATTCTAAGTGTGGGTAGAGCTAGCAGAAGCCTCCATTTGTCTCTTTGGCATACTTTTGATATGGTGCCCAAAAGCAGAGACCCCAAACAAGCACGGGATCTCCACATGTCTCGGGCCCGAAAAAGGTGTACCGGTCGTTGAAAAATTTTAAGAACAAGCGGAAGGTGCCATGTGCCTAGGGTTCAAGAAATTCGTATCGGGTGCTTGAAAATTCTAAGTGTAGGAAGAGCCAAAGAAAAGCCTCCATATGTCTCTTTGGCACACTTTTGATATGGTGCCCAAAAGTGGAGACCCCAAACAAGCACGGGCTCTCTACATGTCTCGGGCCCAAAAAGGTGTATTAGCCGTTGAAAAAGTTTAAGAACCAGCGAAAGGTGCCACGTGCCTAGAGTCTAAGAAATTTTCATCAGCTGCTTGAAAATTTTAAGCATGGGTAAAGCTAGTAGAAATTTGTACATTTCTCTTTGGCGCTCCTTCAAAAAGTAAAATTCAGGGGCAAGTCCCCAAATAGGTGCGAGCCCTCCACGTGTCCTTGGCCCAAGAAATTTGCCTCGATCATTGAATATTCTTAGTATAAAGAGGAGTTAGCAGAAGCGTCCATGTGTCTATTAGGTGTAACTCCAAAGGTGAGACCCAGAGGTAGGACTTCAAATGAGTGCAAGCTCTCCATGTGTCTTTTTGTGGGTCTTAGGCATTTACCTTATACTTTCAAGCCCTTCACCATAACACATCAAAATATAAAATAGACCCACCACGCCACATCCAATTAAAAAGACCACATATCCACGGATGTTGGGATAGGATTTATAGAGGAGACACAATCATGGAAGATGCCCAACAACAAAAAAATCCACAGATGAGAAGACTATAAATAATACCAAGACTCAATGTGATCCACGACCCAAGGAAAGGACTTGAAAATGACATCCAAATGGAGGAGAAAAATTTTAGGCATCCATACGGGGAGCAGAAAATACTTAAGATAGGAAATTTTAAATGACAAAGGGGTGAGATTACAATTGAGAGCAAACATCGTATTGAAACTCCCCTTATATGATAGAGAAGACCTCATAGAGGATCTTCTTACCAACATGGATAGGAAGGACAACCATTCCCAAGGTAAGAGTAATAGCATTATTAAACGCATAAAGGACCGCAGGTGTTTGGACGATAGTGGATTTAGGGATCTTGATCTGATCGAAGGTGTATGATGGGATGATGTTGATACTTGCCCCATTATCAATCAATGATATCATGTATCATCAAATGAAGGTATCATTGATCCTAACCATGATGAAAGGGGAAGGTCATATTCCTCTTATGTGATATCCAGAATCTTAGCATCATCAAATGAGATGGTCGTAGAAGCCGTTAGTGATCCTACAAGAGATACAAAAGGTTGATTCTCCTCACTAGATGTTGGAATATGTTTCAAGGCTTCCATGAGATCCTGCATACTGATCCAGCAAGATTTAGATGATCTCGTAAAGTGACATCTTAACTGGGGCCTCATGAATTTTTTTGATGGTGAATTGTTCAAAGGTCTAAGGGGGTTAAGATAGAAACTTTAGGTTTTGATTATGATGGGGTGGGTGAAGATGAAGTGAAATCCTTGGGAGGAGGAATGGTGACAAATGTATTTTATTTTGGATGGATTGTAGGTTTAGAATCATGTGGACTAGATCGAGTAGCTATCTAAATAACATTGATGAATAAGGGGGGACCATCCTTAGAGGAATCGTCATCATTTGGTGGTGGGATGGCCAATTTTTTTTTGATGAATGAGGAGATTTATACATTTTGGTAGATGAGGTTGATGAAATGGTCATGGATGTGGAGATGGAAGGAGGGGATTGATATGTGCCAAGAAAAAGATCATCCTCCGAATAATGTTTTGGATAATGGTTTGGAGTGCTTTACAAGGTTCCATGTCATGTCCGGGGGTGCAATGATAAGTGCAAATGAGGTTGAAGTCAAACCATTATAGATTCTTACTATGTGGTTCAAATGCCTTGATAGGAGGAAGTGTAATGGTATAAATTTTAAGCAAGTGTTAAAGGACCTCCGCATATGATTTAACCAAAGTATTTAGAGGTTCCTTATCCTTATAAGGAGTCTTAGTTTTAGAGGGAGAGGTGGATGTTTTGGACATGGATGTGTGAGATGAATTGGATGTTGAAGGTCGAGTTATAGAATTTTGAGGTTTTGATATCTTAGATTGAGGTTTAGTGATGGTTGGTTCTCTAGAGGAAGAAGTGTGGGATGATTTTGGTTTGGATTGATTGGTGGGTTGTGGTGTTTTGGATGAAGGGGCTGACCCTATGAGATATGGATGTGGTCCTAAGATAGATGATGTGGCATTGGATTATTTGATCTTATATGGAGGGATGTTTTGTTTGTGAAGCAAGTACCCTTGGGAGGGATCACAGCGATCTCAATTAGAGATTCTTAAGGTTGTGTTTTGGGATCTCAATTAGAGATTCTAAAGGTTGTGTTTTTGGGGTTGATATTGGTGGAGGGAGTAACTTGTGTTCAAGGAGATATAAAGAAGGTGAATATTGGGTTAATGTATAAGTGTTTGATTTTATGGATGAGATAAGATGATCACTTGAAGTCATTTCGAGTTGGAGGGATTTCAAAAATTATTCAAATGTTGAAAATTATGTGGGAGGAGAAGATGGTGTAGATGTGGTCACAATAGTTGGTGTGGTTGGTGTGGGTAAAAGTGTGGAAAGAGGAATTGGGGCTGATTCTAAGGATGAATCGATACAATAAGTGGGGGTGGAATAGATATGGGTAAGGTAGTAGGTATGGTCAAATCTGATGAAGAGGATGTGACAAGTGATGAAGTAGATGTAGGTGTAGAATCGATGGTAGATATAAATATGATTGGCATAGATATGGGGACAAGTGTTGGTGGAATTATAGATATATGGATGATTTCTAAGGAGGGAGTAGATGTAATAGTTGGTGAAGTAGGTGGATTTGTTGATAGGGTAATATCTTGATCAATAGTGTTGGTAGTTTTGATGGTGTTAATGGTGTGAACATCGGGTGGTTGAGATGTAGGAGGATTGATTTGATTTATTAGCGCATGATTAGGAAATGGTTGTTTGAAAACATCAAGTGGTTGATTTAGAGGTACGTTAGGGTTATCCACTTGAATGTCACCTTGGTCTATGATTTTTGGACAAGATTTTTGAAGGTTTGACGTTTCTCTATATCATAACCACAAACTTGGTGGTATTTACAATAGTGATCCTTGCAGTACCAAGTTGGTTTAGGTCTTGATTCATCAAATGGTTGGATGGGGGGAATCATGATGAGATGAATTATCATTAACGTGTCTAAAATCAAACTATATGAATTTCCAAAGGAGTATAGTTAGGTGTTGGTATAGGGGATCTTTATTGAGGCCACGTCTTTAGAGGTGGGTGTGGAAGAAGATTTAACCACCACAAAATTGGCCGCACTCTTGGATTTTTCGTTATGTGCGAGATGGTCTAGTAAACTCAATTTTTGGTTTGTTTTATTTAAGCTTAAGGTGGCCTTATTCAAGGGAACTATTCTCAAGTTTGCGAGTGATAGTGAAGGCTTCTTCAAATGTCTTAAATGATTGGATTTGTAAGGTGGATGAAATATGCTTCACACAAGAGTGTGAAAATAATTCGATGAGCTTTGTCTATTGAAGAAAAAATGATCATTGATTTATAATCCCATGCCATCATGCAACAAAGTCTCGTGATAGACTCGTTATCAAATTGTCGAATGTCATACAAGTTTTTAATGGTGATCTTGTGCACAATGCTGATTTAAAAGTGTTCTAAAAAGAGTTGTGCAAGTTCGGTAAATGAGAATAATGAGTGTTGGGGATGTCATTGTACCAATCCAATGCGAGAACCAGCCAAGGACATAGGAAAAGTGCGGAGTATGAATTCTTGGTTGTGGGTAATGAGATAGCATGCATGCATAAATGCATGAAAGTGTTGTTTGGGATATTCCTTACTATTGAATTTGGTGAATTTGGGAAGCTCCCAATGAGGAGGATAAGGTTTGATTGGGACTGATGGATGAATGGGTTTGTTACAATTTTTTTCATAAGATAATGTGACCTTGGGTCCCAAGGTAGTGGCCTCAAGACTAGCCAACCTATTCATCAAATCATGTATGGGGTCATGAGAGGTGAATGATTGTGGTTGCATGATATGAGAAGTATCTAGATAAGGTTATTGGTAGACTTTTGAATGAGTGGATGTTTAATGAATTTCTTAATGGGGATGAATGTATGTCATTGGTTGATATTGGATGGGTTGTTGTAATGGTTGATGTTGAGAGATAGGAATGTGATGTGATTGTTGAGATTGGGTTGGTTTTTGAGGTATATGATGAGTGGGGATGTGAGTGTTGATGGGTTGAAATTGTTGAGGAGGTGGATTAGATACTATGTAAGGAGAAGCAATCATAATAGGAGGTTGGGAGGTGATGGAATTTGCATGCATGTGCAATGTGAGAGGTAGAGAATGATTATGACGTTTGGATATGGGAGGCAATGTTTAGGTTTTTTGAAAAGATTGGACGGGGACACTAGTGATGATAGTGGTTGAAGAGGTAATAGGAATGGAATTTGTGATAGTTGTGTTGATGAGAGATAGATTAGGAGGAATGGGCGTGACTAGTTGGGTGATTTGATGATATTGAGGTTTGGTAGAAGAGGATGGATCAAGCTCATGTTGGGCCATTGCAATATCATTCACAGCTTGAGGTAAAAACACACCGCAAGTTGCAAGAGAGAACTTTGGTTGTTTTGGGGTTGGAATGATAAGTATAGATTTTTTAGAGAGGTGGACAATCAATAGAAAGTTGGGTTGACTTACTAAGAAGGTATTCATGAAGGGCTATGGGATTAGCATCGAAAATCTCTTGGAGCTCCATACTACCATGTGGTATAATGGGAGGACCAAAAGCTTCAATCGATGCAAAGTGGATGTAGGAGTATCCGGTCTAGATGGGATGGATTGATAATGCAAGAAAGGATTGGTCTTATCATAGGTGGTTGTTTTAACAAGAGGCTCTTGGTAAGGCATATTGATGATAAAAGGTTGGGTGACCATGGAAGAGGTAACTATAGCCATTGATGAGATAAAGGCATAATCATAAATTGATTGGGATGGCATGATGGGATTGTTTGATGCAATATTTTGTTCAATTTTCCTAGATAAAGAGCATGTGATAACAAGAATTAAATAAAACAAGAAAAAATAGCTATACTAATTAAGGAAAACAAGTCAAGCATGTAATGTTTTCTTTATCTTGATTAACTTAGAAAATGTGAAAAAGAAAAAAGGGAATGGATAACAAGGGTACCTAGGAAATGGAAATATAAGGAAAGTTTTAGGTAGTTTTGGATGGGGATTCCTTGATATACCCAAAGGTACGTAAGGCCCAAGCCTATATATGATTTATAACATGGCCAGGACATAACCGTGGTTTTCCTATTGGGTGATGAAATCCCAATCAGTTCCACCTAGTAGGGAATGTCTAGATGTGTGAATTAATGTGTGAGTTTGGTTGTGTGTGATGAAATGTGAAATGAAACCAATTAAACCCCTACTTATACTAGATTTTCAAGAAAGGATGCAAGAGGTTCATTTTAAGCCCAAAACTAAATGTGGAAATTTGATGAGAACAAACACACAAGGAAGAGAAAATACAATGCAAGAGGGAGAAATTAAGAAAAAGAGGAATGCCTCATTTTCTCTCATCCCTTTTATCTAATCTTCAAAATGAAACAAGCAAAGAAAAATATTGAAGAAATAAAAATCCCAACACGAACAAGAAAAAGCAAAGCCTCTACCTATAATGTTAGTGGAAAATATAAAAATATGGAAAATGAGAGAAAGTGTAAGACACTCACCTAAAAGGGAGGTCCTACCAGTGCGTGCTTTAGAATGTTGGACTAAATTTTCCCTTCCCTATCCAGATTAGTGAACTAGATACTGAATAAAATAAAGTAACTCAAACTATTCAAGGGTTTAAGGTACCTTAGAATGAGATGATGATGATGGATAGGTGAAAAGATCAACTCCTCGCTACAAATCGATGAACATACACAACAAAGATAACTAAGAGGAAAATGAATTAAATTGTAGATGAGGGGTTTCTAAAAAGTTGATTCCAAGAAGTGTTAACTTCCTCATGTGGATGTCAACCCCCATATTTGATAAAAGAGGATAAAATAAATGATAAAGGACTGAATAACATGTAGAAACTTCAATACTCCTCTGAATCCAGGAGAAAAGTTTGGGGGAAGTTCTGAATTATCCCTTGGTATGGAAGAATTTGCAGGCTTCATCTCGACTCTTAATCTTATGGACATAGAGCTTCATGGCAATCAATTTACATGGTCCAACAGAAGGTTAGGAGAAAACTTAATTCAGGTTAAACTTGACAGAGCTCTTATTTCTGCAAATTGGATCCTGGACCAGAATTTCCATCTTTCTTCTCTCCCCAGAACGGGATCTGATCATAATCCAATTGTCCTCAACTTCTTCAATTGGACAAAACCTTTTCATGGCAATTTCAAATTTGAGAAAATGTGGTTCGAACATGAAGACATTATGGTCAGAATTAAAGAATGGTGGTTTTGGGAAGGCACAGGGACGGCCCAATTTAGGCTTCTTCAGAAGTTGAAGAATGTTAAACAGAAGATTAGAATTTGGAATAAAGAGGTATTTGGAAACATTTTTGAAAAGAAGAAAGAACTTAAGCAACAGCTGGAAGAGCTTGAGCTAAATGTTTCCATGAAAGGTATGACTCTAGAGGATAATCAGCGGGAAAAAAAACTCCTCTCAGATCTGCATAATATAAACAGCCATGAAGAATCCTTTTGGAGAATGAAATCTAGAGCCCTTTGGCTTAAAGATGGAGACAGAAATACAATTTTTTTCATTTGATGTACCATCAAACATAGAGCTTTGTGAATATATCGAGGTTGCTAAAGGAAATGGAAACATTACTAAGGATCCAGAGGATATCAAAACAGAGGCGCTTAATTTTTACAAGAACCTTCTCACTGAAGATAACTCCTACAATGAACAAGTGGCCTCTTTTCTCTTAGACTCCATTCCTAATAATCTCATACCTTCTGAGAGATTTAAAAGTCTTTCAAAAATTGTCACCATTGAGGAATTAAAAAAGGTTGTTTTTGCTTTAGAAGGGGATAAGGCTCCAGGTCCAGATGGCTTCTCGGATAACTTTTTCCAAAGATGTTGGGAAATATGCTCTGAAGATCTCTTGAAAGCTGTTAATGAATTTTACAGAACAGGAAATCTCATTAAAGAACTAAATAATACACACATTGTGCTTGCCCCAAAAAAGTTGGATGCAAAAGACTTCAAATATTTCAGGCCTATCAGTTTGGTTAATGTCATTTATAGAATTTTCACAAAGATCCTCACCACTAGACTGCAACATATTCTCATGGAGATCATTTCATAACAACAGAGCAGGTTCATCCAAGGAAGAATTATCCAAGATGGAATTATCATGGTTCATGAAACTATACATTCTATGGATAAAAGTAAAAAGGCGGGGATGGCCATCAAACTAGACATGCATAAAGCTTTCGACAGAGTCTCCTAGAGATTCATGGAAGAGGTCTTATCCAAGTTTGGGTTTCAAAGCAAATTCAGAAAAATCATTCACTCTTGTATCTCTACCTCTAGATTCTCTGTGGTTGTTAATGGAGAACCTGTGGGCTTTTTGCCAGCAATAGAGGTATTCGGCAAGGCGACCCAATCTCCCCTCTTTTATTCATTATTATGGCTGACAGTTTAAGTAGATCTATCTCCAAAGCTATTGACATTGGCATGATAAAAGGCTTCCCTCCAACTACTGGTAATCAGATCTCCTCTCATCAGCAGTTTGCCGATGACACTTTGCTGCTCCTGATGGCTTCCATTATTGAGGCAAAGGCTATCAAAACTGTCCTCAGATTTTATGAGGAAGCCTCGGGACAAAAAGTTAATTTTGACAAAAGCTCTATTTATTTCTTCAATACTCCTAGGGAAAGGCAAAGAAAGATTGCTAATATTCTAGGATGCACTATTAATTCTCTACCAGCTACTTACTTAGGATTACCTTTAAGTACTGGCAAGATTTCTGTGGAGGTATGGAATGATCTTATTAAGAGATTTCAAAGAAAGTTGGCTGGCTGGAAAGGAGCAGTCCTTTCAAGTGCAGGTAAGTGCCTTTTGGTTAAAAGCACGCTTCAAAACTTGCCTATTTACATACTGTCAATGTTCAACATGCCTACTGCAGTGATGAACAGATTGAGAAGATTCAAAAACACTTTCTATGGCACGGTACTGAGGACAGATTCAGATATCACCTTGTGGCTTGGGAACAGGTTTGTAAACCTAAGAGGCTAGGGGGGTTAGGCATAAAAGATATCAAACATATGAGTACTGCCCTTAGTGCAAAATTAGGATGGAGGCTTATAAAAGAGCACAGACCTTGGACAGAGCTGGTTAAGATTAAATATCTTTCAAACCAAAACAAGATTTCCTTCATATATGATCAGTCTCTTCCGAGTGGTTCTATTTTCTGGAACAACCTTCTACGCAGCAGACACATTCTCTCTCAGGGGTGTAGCTGGAAGCTTGGAGATGGACAAAACATAAACTTCTGGACTGATAAGTGGACGGATTCTAACTGGATTTCTGCTTTTGATCATATTAAAGACAACTTAATTACAAAGTATGGACACAAAATCCAGGGGTACATTGAGAGGGATGGAAACAAAAGAAAATGGAAATAGCTAAAAGTGGAGAATGATAGTATACAGGCTGAGATTGCATATCTCTAGAATCAACTTTCCCTAATCCATATAAGTAATCAAAACCTTAAGGATGAGCTCATCTGGAAAGATTCTTTTAATGGGGAATACACTATTAAATCAGGATATAATTCTTTCTTTGTATCCATGGAAAGTGAAATTAAGTGGCACAAGATGTGGATGCTGGAGTTAACCCCTAGAGTGAACTTATTTTGGTGGCTAATTATTAATGGCAAGATCCTAACTAATGACAATCTCATCAAGAGGGGATTCATCATGCCAAATAGATGTTGCATGTGTCAGAAAGAGGCTGAAGATATAAAACATTTATTCCTCCATTGTGAGATTGCCTCCAAAATTTGGCAGCTTGTTTTTGATAAATTTAATCTGAGATGGACTTTTCCCCTTACCTGTCTTCAGGCTTGGGAGCAATGGGGCTCTCCGTTTAAACATTGCATGGTGAAAAGACTGTGGCAACTTGTTCTACCCCACACTATGTGGAGAATCTAGAAGGCTCGTAATGATAGTATTTTCATAAACAAAAGATAGGCTTGTAACAAAGTATATAAGGAAATTATCATTGTTGTGCAAGATAATATTGCTAGATTTAAACCCCCTAAAAATGGTCTTTACCTGGAGAATGAAGCAAGCATCCTGACTGAATGGAATATTGCCACTGTCAATAGAAATAACAATGGTACTGACAGAACCACAATCAGATGGATTAAACCTCCCACTGATTGGCACAAGTTAAATTTTGATGGGGCCTCAAAAGGTAATCCGGGTGACTCTGGAGGAGGGGGAATCATCAGGGATCAAAGAGGTTGTTTTGTTGCTACTTTTTCTGGGAGAATGGGCAGGCAGACTAATCATTATTCCAAGCCATGGCGGCTCTTTGGGGTATAAAACTTGCCAGGGATTGCAATATTCCAAATATTATAATTGAAGGTGATTCTCTAAATATTATCAATATTTTGAATAAAAAGCAACACCCCAAAGTTGGTCTATCAGGGATTATATTGAGGAAGCTATTGATATATGCAAAAGCTTTGAAAATTTCCAAATCACCCACACCTATCGGGAAGGTAATAGGGTAGCTGACAGATTGGCTAACTTCAGTGTTAATAATTCCTTTCAAACTTAGTTTAGGGGGGTTGCTCTGCCCGCTCATGTCAATAAAGCCATTATCATTGATCTACATGGTAGTGAAAATCATTACTAATGGCTGTAATTTGGACGCTAATGTGCGGATCCTCAAGTACATGATGATGACATCACAAAATATATGGATGGCTAATGCGATCTGTGTGGGATGGACTGTCATCATTTCTTGGCATAGGAGGAAAGCCGAGGAGCGGGGCAATAATAACAAGTGTAGCATAATCATTAAATCAGCTTTCACGGTAAGGAAAGATTCAAATATCAAAATCAAAGCTCGGCCTGTCCCGCACATTGGTAGCTTTTTTACCGTTGAGAATAGAAAAAGAAGCAGAGGAAACATGGGGGGTCCGCCTTGCAAAACTGAACCGACCCACAATCCTGAGTGGAAAGAGAACGCGGAGCTTTGGGATTACCTGCAAATCGGGGGCCTGTCTAATTTCATTGAAAGGATCCAAGGCTTCGACCAAGACATTTCTATCAAATTTTCCAGGGTTGGAAGAATAGGATTGTCAAGTATAGTAACATGGAGATGGAAATCATGGAAGAGCTCATCGCTCAGATCACGGGCCTCAGCCTGGAAGGCACCAAATTCTTCAATAAGAAGGTGGATAGGGAGGTGGAGACCAAGAAATTTCTGGAAGAGGGGGAAAATCTTGAGTTCGTGGCCGCTGGCATCAAGGTGGCGTCGATTCCTGAACCTTTTGCTGAGCTGGCCAAAATGGTGGTTAGGTACGTTACCCTGGAAGGAAGATTTGTGACTATACCTCAAAAGCATCTAATTTTTCTGAATCACTTTCGTAGAAATAACATTATCAGCTTTCCTCACTATTTGATTAACTCTCTGGAGAAATCTATAAGGGAAGTTCAGAGCCACTCTAGGGCTGTCCCTTTGCACCAAGGACTTATCCTCTTGATCCACCGCCACTGCTCCAGCTGCCCTCCCGTGAATCCTACCCCACCTCCCTCCTCCATACCTCCACCTGCCTACACTGCTTCCACTCCCCCCTGCTTAAAAGAAAGAATGAAGATATTGTTTCAGCAAGAAAATCAAGAGCCTTAAAGCTAAAATACCTACTTCCCAATGGGTCCTAAGGAGCCACAAAGACTTGGAACTTGCTAAAAACCTCCCGCATATTAGCAAGCCAGTGGAGGAGCCCAAGGAGGAATTGTTGGACAGGGTGGAAAGATTAGAAAAGGAGATACAAGAGCTCAAAGGGGCTATAAAAAACATGGAAAGAGCTAAGGGTAAAAGAATCCTTCAAACTGAGGAGGAAGAGGGGGTTATTGCTGAAGTCTACAAGAAGCTACAGTCCTTAGATGGCAGATTGGGGAATGCTAAAAGCTGCAATGACTGCATATTATCTGCCCTTAAAAGCATTTATAATTTCATTGAACAACATGTCCATAGTGTCTGCAGTTTAAGTGGGGTTAATGAGGACATTTGGGGTCCTAAAGAGAAAAGGGATATTGCAATTTCCCAAGAAGATATGCAAGACTCCTCTCAGGCCACTGCCATTGCCTTCTTCATGTCGCTGCAGGCTATCAAGACCAAGATTGACAGAGCCATCAAGTAACGGGTTATTGTGATGCTATTTTTTGGCTGCGATGTGGCTGTCATCTGGCGGTTCTGGAGCTGTTTTTGGTGGAGCTCTATATGTTGTTTCTCTTTTGGTTTCTTTTTTATCTTTCCTTCTTTCTTTTGGATCTTTGTATGTTTAGATCCTTTTTCACTTATATTGTAATATTTGGCTATTGAGCCCTTCTTGGTTGACTGTTTTGCCCTTCTCTAGGCTATTTCTCTCATCTTCACTCTCTGGCTTTTGAGCCCTTTTGTATACAGGGTATAGTCCCTTCAAAACTATTTGCCCTTAATAAAAAAACATGCGATTAAACCGAAAATGAACAAAATCGAAAAATGCATAAATGGATGGAAAGTGCAGATCTTATATGAATCAACACAAATCAAATTTTACCTAGATGGTTTGACGATGACCCAGGATGTAGAGGGAAGATTGACATAAATCGAGCCAATGGATCATAACAAAAATATAAAAATGTAGATTTGGAGATATCTAAGTGATAATCGAGATGATGGCAGAGACTTGTAAACACCGATAGAAACCTATAGAGGAGATTCGAGATAGAGAAACAGAAAGGGTGTAAGAAAATATGGATTTTTATGGATTGGATGGATAACAAGATAGGGTTGACGATAAAGTGATTTGGCTTAGTTAGTGGTGATCGAGGACAAACAGAGAGTAGAACTAGATTGACAGAGAAGAAGAATGGTGAATCTAAGTTTTGAATGAGGTAACAAGGGTAGAAAGGGAGGATGACATAGACCTAGAAGGAAGAATGAATGACAAAAAGGATTGGGTTGAAGGTGAATTTTCAGAAGTGAAAGTGACCTAGGAAGCCCTAAAATATGTTGAGGGTGGATGGGCTTAATAGACAACCTACAGACAAAATGACTGAAAGAAGAACTTGCATTTGAAGCTTTGATGGTAGTTGGAAATGCAAAATGTCAGTACTGATAATAATGATAATGATAAAGAAACAAGAGCATGAACCAACACAAGGCCAAGATAAAATCCCCAAATTATCCACAAGTGATGTAAACAAACTCAAAGGGACTCCAAGAAGGTTGAAATAGCTGCAAAGAAGCTCAAGCTCAAAAATAAGGTCACACAACACAATAGAATTCTAATTATGCATCCTTTGGAAGGGGGAATGTGGTTTTATAGGTTGGATGGAAACCCGGGTGGGTCACCGCCAACTACAGGGAACCATCCATTTGGGCAGTGGGAGGATGCCTAACTTGAGGCATCACATCTCTTAGGTGTAAGATTATGGTTTTGAAGGGTTTAGAAAAGTTAGGGCTACATATGGAAGTGAAATGGGTAGGTGAGGTATGAAATGGAGTAAATAAAGGCTAAGGGGAGCCTAGGGATGAACAACTAGGTAGTTAGGGATGATAAACAACCTAGTGAAGAGAAATTAAGAGTGATTAAGACTAATTAGATAATGAGATGAGGATTAGGGGATAATTAATGAGAATTAGAAATAAATTAAAATGGATAGGATAATAGGTGGGAAAGATGGGAATATTAATAAGAACATGAATTAAAATAAAAAGGGTCTAGATAGGTGACTGTGTAAAATAAACGAACGTGGGTAACAAGGGTAGCAATACCAAATTTTGGTGTCTACACACTTAAAAAAATTCTTATGAAAATTGTTGACCAAGTAGGAAGGAATTGACATCTCTAGATTTCATTTTTCTCCGGGATTATCTCACTAGCATTCATAATCCTACGGGTGTTATGCCCTTCTCTTTAGACTATGGCTCTGAGGTAGTCTTACCCCTTGAAGTTCAAATCATATCACTCCACGTATCCATCAAATATTTTATCTTTGGAGAGGATTATCATCAAGAATTTCTAGCACAACTTGAGTTGTTAGATGAACATTTCATAACACCTCTTCAACACCAACATGTCTATCAAGAGAAAATCAAGTGTGCATATAAAAAACATGTTAAAGAATGTCACTTCAATGTCGGTGATCTCATTATTAAAGAAAATAAAAATGTAAATACTTTGGAAAGGAGTAAACATGGAAATTTAATCACTAATCGATTAAGAACAACAAGAACTAAATATAGGAAGTGACTCAAGCAACTAAGTGAATGAAAATGTGAACCCCTAATTAACAAGTCAGGTTGGAAGGAACTTAGCTGATTTGATGATTATTCGGGACTATGTCACAGGATGAAATGGATAAATAGAATGTAGATGCGACCACACAATAGCTCTAGAAGACATGGATTTGATATTTTTATCTAGACCGGGGCACTTAGAGAGGATCGGGTGGTGCTGTGGGCACTCTAGTTTTTGCGTTCTAGTCACCCCGATATGTGTAGGAGGTCCGAAGCCAAACTTGCAAGGTTAAATGATGATACAAATCCCTCATTACTTATGGTGTGTAACTCATTGCTTTCTGATAATTTTCACTAATGATCAACAATGAATAATAGACCTGCAAAACCCCAAAACAAGAATCAAACCTTAAAAAATAAAAATGTAAATGAAGGGGCAGACTATCATCATGGCCACAATGGTGGGATTATTAATCGAGTGTTGCACTACATCTCAAACCCATTGTAGTTCTATGTATGTGTGTGTGATCATGCCCTAGGTTTCTCTTGTTCTAGTCACACTTTATTAAAGTAATGAGTAATAATTATGTGTATAAAATGTAATAGAATGGTGGATGGAATAGAATAAAATTCCCTCCTATGCAAAGTGTGATGCAAATGAACCAACCTTGTGCCTTGTGATGGAGCTAGATGGATAAAACCTTAGATCATGATAGTAGTACCTAGTGCTTGGTTCCTCATTATGGACTCATAAATTTGTATTTATATGGTTATCTTGTTCTAATTTTGTAATTAACTCCGAAGAGGATGAAAACTAAAAAGATAGAATGTTCAAACGGATAAAAATGCCTAAAAAGTGGTGGGAAAGTGTAAAAGGATCAAGGCACCGATCGGGACCAGGGGTGTTGGTGGGCACCCCAAGATTAGCCCAAGCACCTCATCAAGGCTAGAATGATTGAAAATTATAAAAAAGACTTCACATGTATGCGGTGAAGGTCATAAATGACAACAAAAAATGGCCAAAATACAAGGGTTAATTAGTACTTTATTCACTCAAAACCCACATGAAATAGTAGTATGATATCTGGGACTAAATAATTTCTAAAGTGCATGTTTTTATGTCTACATTTTCCCCACTTTATGTTGGTGAGAAGAAATCTTGGTAACATAAAGTAGATAGAGATGTGTACCTGAAGTCCATGTAGAGTGATGCAGAAAGCATGCCAAAGGACTAGAAAAAGTGTGGACTAACAAAAATATGATGGAGCATGGAAACTAAAGATGTAAAAACACAAAATAAGTGATAAGAGTAATCCTAGGGTGGAAACACATGTGTAATTTCCTATGCGTGTGATGTACCTACATAGTTAGTTTCGTGTGTGTTTCCGCAAAATGTTGTTGTTGTTGCCCCCATTTGCTGTATTTTTTTTTTGGTTTCCCCCATTTTATGTAGTTTTTATTTTTGTTAACTTCTTTCTTCTCATATGGTCGGATCTAAAAGGAGAAGACGATCAAGTACTTAAATACACATGTATATATGTCAAAATGCATGTAAAAGATGCATGTATATAGTAATGAGAAGAATGAAATGAGAGTATGAAAAGTGTAAAAGGAACATGTACACCTAATCTATGATGAGAGAAAGGGTGTAGAAAAAGGATAACATGTCCTAGGGTTTTGGGTGATCCGGGGTTATAGGCCAAAGAAGTGTAGGGAGGAATTTCATTGTATCCTCTAGCTTCAGAATCGCTTCCCTACATATGTGTGAAGAGATATTTTACCGCCTATGCTTTAAGGTGATCTAATGTCACTGGTGAAAGTAGTGTAGAGAGGAATTTTGATGTATCCTCTAACCTGTAACTACTCCCTAGAATGTTAAGGACAACCATGTCTTGTAAAATCCGTTGTGTACAGGGTTCGTAGACTGGTTTGAACCCACTCATTGTATAACCCACAATGCCAAGGGTGGAAACTGACTAAACTAAACCGATGTAGAATTGGTGTGTAGAATGTAAAACTTCAAATGATGCCCTCCTCTTTGGGGGAACATGAGACGTTCTTTGATAAGAGAATGCGACCCCAAAAGAGGATCAAACACATGAACTCTGTAACTCTTCCCTACATGGGGAAGGAATGTTTTTAGTAGAAACTAAGACACACACAAACAAGAAGGCTAGCCAAAAACAAGTATTAGTACGAACAAGCATGCATGGAAAAATCAATGTGTAAGCTACCAAGAAATATAGTAATGTAAACACACAAGAAAAAAATTAGACTGCCAAAGTGGGTTGCAAACATGGGACACCACTCACGATGTCACAAGACACGCAAGGCCATAATGAATGCATACAAAAACAAGTGTACACACCAAACATAGGGCAAAGCCCACAAACAAGTACAAGTGATAATAGATAATGTAACAAATAAGTACGGAATAAAATATCCTTGCATAACAAGTTCTACACATGAAACATCTATTAGCATGTCAAAAAGATAACCAATATGTCAAAAAGTGTGTATAAGCAAGTGACAAAAAGTGCTAAGTACAAAATGAAACAATAGCACTGGAAGAGGTGAATATGGATTCCCCCAACAACCAAAGGTGTAGTATGGGTAAAAGGTGAGCATCCATGTTGCATAGAAAATACCCAGTATCTGCGATCACAAATAAGCAAGGGTGTGAATGCGTATGTGTGTATGGTATAGATAAATGACATACAAGAGATCTATCTAACATGTGTAATAAAGAGACCATGAACAAGAAAATGCAAGAAAGAGTAAAAATAACCATGATATGTAGTATGTTGTGGATGGATGGAATGATAGGATCCGTGTGCTCCCAAGTGAATGAAAATGTATGCAGTGAGGTTCATTTAGTTTTCCCCCTCAACAATCAAGAATGAACCATAAACGAGAGTGTGTCATCAAGAAATGGCCGAATAGTGTGTATTGTGTCTAACACACAGTGATGAATGTGTCTATGTGTTGTGAAGATATGCAACCTAGAGATGATGTGTGTGTGACCCTTATAGTCAAAGCATATATCACGAGAAATGGATCAAGCAAGTGATGATGTATCCTAAAGCATATATCACTACAAGATGAATAAAGGGAGTGGTGATGTACCCTAAAGCGTATACCATTACAAGATGAATAGAGGAAGTGGTGATGTAGCCTAAAATGTATACCACTACAAGATGATGGGAATAGGTGACTATTTAGCCTATAACGTATGTCACTAACCTAGGAATGTCGCATGATAGATGGTCGAATGATGAAGGTGTAATGAGCATAAGGTCCATTTGATTAGTAAAACCTTAGCATTCGATTATGGACTCTGATGAACTAAAGTGTGTCATAGTGTGATTATTGCAATGCGTAGAAGATGATGTAGTATGTGTGATGATAAGAGATGACCATTTGATGTGTAAAATGTGTAAAATGGAATGCATATTGTGCTAGGTAATATGTGTAGATAGACTAGTAATGTAGTATGTATAGTGAATAGTAGAGGATGTTAGATGCGTAGATAATAGAAGTATGACATATATACAATGAGGACAACTATGATGTGTAAATTATGTATGATACGTAAATGCGCAAAGTGGTCAAAATAATGTAGTCTAAACATAGGATGTAAGATGTGTGACACGCGATGTGTGAATAGATGTAGTATGTAGTACCTATTGTGCAATGTGTGGGGTTCATGTGTATTAATCCCCCAACATTTAAGTGTGAACCTAAGCACAAGAGTGTGTCATCGGGTAATGGTCGATTTAAGCATAGTAGTTATTAATATGTATTATGTTAAGTGGTTTTTTGAGCAGTTTTCCTAAAATTGTGATGAGGCGATAAACTCCACCACCAATTTTATCAGTGATAATGTATGGACCAAGCCAATTGGGCTTAAATTTTCCTTTAATAGGTGCCTCAACTTTTGTATTCTTTTGATTCTCTTTTAATATGAGGTCACCGATATTAATTCTTGAGAATTAGTTTTGTGATTAGATGCATGTGCAATGTAGGATTCATATGCATGAAGATGTTTGAGTGCTTAAAAATAACATGGGTCCAACATTTCGAGTTCATATAAGTTATTTTCAAGATATTCATTATCTTTAAGCATTCCTTTAAGAGATATCCCCAAGGATGATATTTCGAGCTAAAGTAGGATAACAAACCTCAAGACTACCATAAACCAAGGAAAAATGGGTGGTGTGAGTAGGTGTACGAATGATAGAACAATAGGCCAATAAATCATATAATAGGTTGTTATGCCAATTGGTACCACTAGAGTCAACGGTCTTGCATAGGATTTTGACAATGTTTTTGTTGGTAGCCTCGGCTTGGTCATTGCCTTGTGGATAGTAAGGGGTAGAAAATGATTGCTTTATTTTGAATTTGTCACAAAACTTTTTAACATCTTTATTTTTGAAGGAAGATCCATTATCAGTGATTATAGCAGGAAGCCAAACCAAAATATGTGATAATATGTATGGTGAGAAAGTTACAAATGTTTGTACCATTGAACGTGCATAGGGAGATGCTTGAACCACTTAGTAAATTACTCGATAGCAGTAATAATGAATTCATGTTTGTTAGCAAACTCAGGATTGATCATACAATTGAGGTCAAAACCCCAAAGGGAAAAAAATCCAAGTAGGTGATATGGGTTAAAGGTAATATGTGGGTGCATGATATATATCACCATGTTTTTGGCATTTTTCACAACGAGTAGCATAGTTGAAGAAATCTAGTTACAATGTATGCCAATAATACCCATGGCGTAAAATCTTTTGTGACATAACTTTACCTGAGAAATGACTACCACATATATTGTCATGAATCTGCAAGATGGCAATGGGAATGTCTACAAGTGTGAGGCAACATAAGATACGATCGTCAATAACATCCTAGAATAATTTTGTTCTAACAATAACATAGCGAGTAGCCTCACAATGCAATTGGTGAGCTTCATGAGTCTACAAAGTGTGTCGTGGATAATTTACTTATATAAATAATTGAAAATAGGTGTAGACCATTCAAATTATCCTTGACTACGCGTTATGGCACAATCTACAAGTGGTAATGCATATATAGAGGGATGCTTTAAGTGTGTGATTATAAATGTGGATTTTTCATCAGTGATGTCTTGTGGGATGAGTGATGCGACACTAGCCATAGCATCCATATGATGATTATCCTTACGAGGAATAGTAGTGATAGAGTAGGACTCAAATGTACCTAAAAGGTCTTTTACAAGGGTGTTGTATGGAATCAAATGCTCCTCCTTTATGTTGTATGTATTGTTGACCTGATTTATGACTAATCGAGAATTGTCATGAATACATAGGTTATAAATGAGAATTTTTGAGCATTGAGAAGGAATAAAATAATGGCTTCGTATTTAGCAATGTTCTTTGAATAAGAAAACCCTAATTAGTATACGAAGGGAAGTGGGTCACCCTATGGGGTAATGAAGGAAATCCCAGCTCCAACACTAGATCAACAACGATAGCCATCAAAATAAATTTTCCATGTGTTTGGATCAATAGTAAGGAAGTGAAATCATCACGAAAAGAATTAAAAATGGGTGATGTATCCGAGATAAGTTTTTAGGTAATTGATCATTGCTAACTTTTACTTTGATGGATTTTTGTGGTATAAACTTAAAATCACATTCGGTGAGTGTATACACGTAAAATGTCAACATGTTTATCTAAAAATAAATCACCCATCCTAAAATAGCCATTCATCCCCATCACAGACCTTATAATAATTAATTATTATATTATATAACTATGCTCCAATAATTTCTTATTCCATAAATCCCACTCACACCCTTAGAAGTATTAATACATAATTAATATTTCACTTATTACACTAAGTAATACTTATTACCTATTTTACATTAATTTAAAAATACTCACCACCTACCACTTACTTACCGATCCATAGGGATCTAGAAAAACACACCACTTCATCAATTCCATCAGCACCAAGAAGGAAAAGTGAAGAAAAATGAGGAAAAGGAGGTTTTGTCAGCATTTTAACAGAACCGCCACCCTTCGCAGGCGATGGTTACAGAACCTCCACCTAACCTGGGTAGCAGTCTGTAATCGCTACCCAACTAGGGAGATGGTCTGAAAATGCCATTCTCGCATAGGAGGCGGTCCCGACACTTCTGAATAGAAAAAATAAATGAAGTGTGAATGGACGCAAATTTGAATCGTTTGACCTTGTCTCTTCCCTGCATCAACCTTTCCCATTCTCCAGTGCACATGATTACTTGGGATAGGCTATAAATTCATGGTAGGAGAAATAGAATGGGAATTTGGAGATCCAAAAGAGATCAAAGAGAAAACATTTAAGTTTAATGAGATCAAGTGAGCAAGATCTTCATTGCTAGAGTGGAATTGTAGGAGCAAGGTGTACAAATAGAGAAAGTAAGCATAGGAAGGGAGAGGTTTACATTTTTGTCTCCATTTTCTACTTATTGTAATCTCTAATTATCTATAATTGACTAATAAAAGTGGGAAGAAAGATTTGTTTTCCCTTCCCGAATGGTTTTCTTCCATTAGAGGTTTATAGGATAAGATTGTTGGTGTTTAGAGTTTTAATTCTTTCCTATTCTCTACAATTTCCTTTCTATAACACTAGATAATCAGACACTAAATCTATAATCTTCAAGAAAATATGTCATTTTCCAAAGATGAAAATAGAACAACATAATTATGTGATTTTGTAGAGTTCTAAAGTAGAATTTTACGGATCATTTTGGTATCCGAGATGATTATATATTAACTATGGTATTTGATTCATTCTTTTGATTCATATGACAAAGTGACAAGGTCCAAAGATGAAGAAGATTTACCTTGTGAGCCATATATTTCTATAAAGAAGTGGAAATATATTATTTGAGCTCAAATGGAAGAAGAGAACTTGGTCCGTAGAGTCGAGATGTTAGAGACCATGATGGATAGGATGTTTAGACAACAAGAAGAGCTCTCAGATCTACAAAAGACAAATTACATTAAGCAATATTACAGGGGACTTAGTGGTTCAAGCACCGACCAAAAAAATTGGTATCGAAAAGAGACACGAAGAGAAAGAATGGGAAGAGCGTGAAGAAGAGACGCCAATTGTAAGCGAAAAGGTAAAATCTACTCATACACCATTTAAAGTTGAAATGAAAGTGGAAATAAATAAATTTGAAGGACAAGTAGATGTAGATTTTCTTAATAAGTGGATAAAATAGTTGGAATTCTATTTCAAAGTGTCCATAATATTACTTAAGAACAAAGGATTACCTTTGCACACCTCAAAATGGAAGGTCATGCTCTGGTTTTGGTGGGAAACCCACTTAGACACTTATGAAAGGAAGAAACGTCTCACTTTCAAGTATTTGGAAAGGTTTTAAAGAATTACTTAGAGATAAATTCTATCCTATTGGCCATAATATTTACATGATGACTAAGTGGCAATACTTTAGGTAGGGCAGCAATCAAAGTGTGCAAGCCTATACAATGGAGTTTCGGAGACAAGCCATGTTGATAAATGTAGACTTGGAGGATGATGAAATTTTGACCAAGTATTTGGGGGAATTCACACTCACCTTCGGAGGAAGGTAATCTCTACAAAGCCCAAGGATATCAACGAAGCTTATATACGGGCATACTATATTGATGATGAGAAGAGGCAAGGAGAAATAGAGTCAAAGGGAGACCAATCAATAGATTAGAAGGAAAAAGAAAAAGGGAAGACAAGTAGTAAAGGTAAATGGAAAGGTAAACATGTCGCTACTACTTTACATACTTGTAAATATCCTAAGAATTTCTATAAGAATTGTGATATAAATGGAAACACCGACACCACATATTGGAATTTACATCTGGAATTACACCCAAAACAAAAAACCAAGGATTCCAATAAATCCATGGCCACCTTGTGAAGACAAAATGAGAGATGGATATTGAGGATGATTCGAATGTAGACACGAGGTTGGGACGCACGACGCCTAACATGTACAGGGGAAGAAAAAGAAGAAGATATGAGTAAGTTATTTCAAATTAGAATAAAAATCAAGAAGACTAAGGAAACACTTTAGTAGATTGTCATTCTTAGTAAAATTTGATTTAGGATACGGTTGTAGAACACTTGGACTAGAGACTTAAGCACATCCACATCTAGGTTACAAGAAAGTGTAAGTTTTAGTTTGGGATAACTACCCAATACATTGATGTATTAGAGGTTGATATCATTCCACTTGATGCATTTGATTTTGTCTTCGGAAGTCCTTAGTTGTATGCCGGGGATGATGTGTTGACAAGGAGGGAGAACCGCATGCAGATGGGTTAAGGACGAATTCAATTTTAACGTTGTGCACACCGAGAGAAAATCAAAGAAGGATATGGTAAGTGTCAACCAAAACCAATAATTATTCAGAAAATCATCAATTTTGTTTACTTACATTGGAAGAAAATAAAAATGGACGTGATTGAGAATTTGGATTGCACTTGTAACTTTTAGCATAAGAAGCCACCACAGAACTGCTCATTCAATGAGAAATATAAACTTCTGCTATGTAATAATTATATCTACTCTACCGATTCATTGGACCTAACTAGGGGCAACATGGAGAAGATGAGATATAAGGAACAATGGTGACTATAGCAGCAATGTACATGGAGAGGATTCATCCAATCCATCTCAAGAGACAAAGATAAGCAAGAAGGACTAAACCACTATAGTATGGGACCTTCACCATACTTGAGCAGGTTGGAAAAGAAACCTTCATGCCACACTTCATGTAGATGCACGTGATAGCAAGTTGTAAGATCTCACACCTACTAAAGCCATCTATGCATGAAAAAGAAGGAAACATACAAAATCTTCCTTCCAAAGAGGATTGTACTCAAGGAAACTCAGAGGAGGATGTAGCACTGGAGTAGAAAACCAGAGATCCATAGGAGTCTTGGTAGGTTAGATGAGAGAAGACACCAAGGTAGACCCAGTGGTACTCAAAGGAGCAAGAGAGGGAGTTCATTCCTTTACCACTCCCCCACTAAGATTTGGAGGGACCAAAAGCCTCCTAAGTAGGGGAGGTATGATTCATAGGGATCCATAAAGACACACCACTTCATTAGTCCCATCAACACCAAGAAGGAAAAGTGAAGAAAAATGAGGAAAAGGAGGTTCTACAGCATTTTAATAGAACTGCCACCCTACACAGGGCAGTGGTCCTAAAACCATCGGTCTACACAAGGAGGAAGTCCTCACAATTCTAAACAGAAAAAAGAAATGGAGCTCGAATTGATGTGAATTTGAATTGTTTGACCTTATCTCTTCCCCGCCTCAACCTTTCCCATTCTCTAATGCATGGGAGAACTTGGGAGAGGCTATAAATTCATGGTAGGAGAAATAGAATGGGCATTTGGAGAACCAAAAGAGATCAAAGAGAAAGATTTAAGTTTAATGAGATCAAGTGAGCAAGATCTTCAGTGCTAGAGTGGAATTATAGGAGCAAGGTGTAGAAACAGAGCAAGTAAGTATAGGAAGGGAGAGGATTACATTGTTATATCCATTTTCTACTTCTTTTAATTTGTATTTGTCTATAATTGGCTAATAAAAGTGGGAAAAAGAGTGGTTTTTCCTCCATTGGAGGTTTCAGGATAAGATTGTTGGTGTTTGGATTTTGAATTCTTTCCTATTCTCTACAATTTCATTTCTATAGCACTAGATAATCAAACACTAAATCTCTAATCTTCAAATCAAATCTGTTGTTTTCAAAAGTTGAAGATAGAACAACATAATTGTGTGATTTTGTAGAGTTCCAAAGTAGAAGTTTATGGATCACCTACCCTACATCTATCCTATGCCTAGCCTCTCCATCTAATCACCCCACTAAATGTAATTAATCTCACCTAATCAAAGCTAAATAATCCCCAAATATAGATTATTCTAATTCTAGAAACCTCTCCACCTTTCCCTCTTCTTTTCAAATACTTCAAATAGAAACTATACTATTCCATTGAATTTTTAATTCAATGGAGAGTTCTAAAGAAATCTATAAATTTCTACATCTATAAAACTCTCTCCTCTCATCCATTCTCAACCATTGATTTAATCCACCATGAAAAGATCTTATCCATTGATTTATACCTCCTCCAACTATAAATAAAGGTGCCACCCTCCATGACAAGCACCTTAGAAATTTTCAAGTAAATGTTACCTAATTTTCAAGCCATCTTAGCAATCTTCATAAAGAACCTATCAAGCTCATTTTATCATTTGATCAAGGGGAGGTGCTGCTGAAAATTTTCCAAGATCTGAAGCATCTTTATATCCATTCAACAAGAAAATCAAAGGAGCAAATCCAAATCAACAAAGGATGAGGATTCCACTTGAAGGTAAGTACAGTAAATTGTTTTCTCCTTATTTTCATCTTGCTCAATCGGAGGTAGTTGATTACTTGTGTTGGATTATTGCATTGTTTTGGTTTCATAATCATCTCATGATTGCACAATAACATAATTTACCAACATAACATGTGATGAGGGGATAAATTCAAGTTTTAGATATTTTAATAGAATATTTTCAACACTTAACATTACATTTGATTGTCTCAAATGGATCCTGGGAGCAAGCAAGAGTTTTGAGAGTATAGTTTCTGTAACATTGGTTGTGGAATGTCTCTTAACTTTTGATAAACCTTTTGTTGTATCACCACCTTTGTAGTTAGAAACCTCCAAAAGTATTGGTATCGAATCTGGCGCTTGGGAGACATTTTTAAGGTACCTCCTAACAAACATGTGGGTCCACAGTCTCCTGCAACTTTTCATAATAAATCATTATTTAAAATCACAAAGGAAAAGGAGGGTGTGACTCACATCCATGTGCCTGATGGATGTCTACATCAAGCAATGGGGAAAATAAATCTTTCCTTATTGGTAAGTTCTTGGGTGCTAGACCCAATATTGATGTCATCAGAAAGTGGGCCATGCATCACTGGAAACCAAAAGGATATTTGGCTATTACAACCATGTCTAAAGGTTTTTTCCTTGCCATATTCAATCTACAGATAGATCTAGAAGCAATATTATTGGGTGGACCTTGGTGTCTAGGAAACATGGGGCTTTTCATAAAAATATGGTACCCAGGTTTTAACCCTAATACTAAAAATATTCACACTATTCATGTTTGGTGTAGGATTCTGGACTACCCTCACACTACTGGGATGATGAGATATTGCTTCATATTCCAAGATCGATCAGATCTTCATCGGTTTAGATGGGCCTACTAAAAATAGATCTAGACTAGCCTTTGCTAGATTTTGCATATCTTCTAAAATGGAGAAAGAACTTCCTGATTACATCATTCTTCAATCAAATTTTGGTACATGGAAACATGTGATAGAATATGAAACTTTTCAATTAAGATGCAAAAATTCCATAAGTTAGGACATTTCACCAGGAAATGTCCTACGGACAAGAAGCAAAAGAATGAGAGATCTAGAGATCTATTCAAGGAGAAGGAAAATAAGTCTCGAGGAAAAAGAAAAATAAGTGGATAAGAGGTTTCAGTGGAAAATATCTCCTGGGGGAAAAAGAAGGAAAAAATCACCTCAACCAAAGAATCTACAAACCCAACATCAAAATGATAAGGAGATAGATAAAAATATCTCTAATCTGCCAGATCTGAAATATAAAAAAAAAAAAGGGCTTCAAAACCCCTATAAGGTGACCTCCGGTTTGTAGGAAGATTTGGAGACCAAAACTCCCTTAGTAAGATGATCTAAAGGAAAAAGACAAGGAAAAATATATGGATCTTCAAAGGCCTATAAAGTTGAACATAGAAGTGGATGAAGATAACGAAAGGGTTTCTATTAACCTAATAGTATCAGATCATGAGAGGATGGAGGATTCAACTAGTGATCAACAGAATATTTATTCTTATGATCAACACAAGGAACATATACATGGCAATACCTTCACAAAGCATCGTAAGGATAGGATACAAAGTCTCTGTTTGAAATGGAGGACTTGCTAGAATCCATATTAGAAGATATGAAAGAATATCAAGAATATAAGGAACTAGATGAATACATGAATCGGAAAATACTCTTTGATCTCCGGTGATTGAAAATATTTCATCCAATGCCAAATCAGTAACTTCACAGCAGAAGGATTCAGACTATGGAAAAGAGGAAGGGGAGATTACCCTAGCCTCATTAAATATTCTCACTGACTGTGAAAATGATTTGAATAATGGCTTCATTGAATTTAAAAAACAACGAAGAATGAAAGGGTTTGAAGAGGTTCCTGAAGCTTTATACAGTGATAAAAAGAAGAAAATTGGGAATTGGGAAGCCTCTACATCAAGGATCACTAGATCATCTACTAAGAAGGTGGCAGATATTGGAGCTAATAGTAAAAAGGAATACCTTCAAAAAAGGAACTAAGAAAGAAAGAGACTAAGAAAGAGATTGCAGATGGAACTCAAAGTCAATTGGGCCATCGACAATTGCTTCCCAAATTTTTTTAGATGAATATTTTATCTTGGAATGTCAGAGGACTAAATGGAGGTCCTAAACAAAGGATTCTTAAAGAGATTAGAAGATCCAACAGACCTAACATTCTATTAGTGCAAGAAACTAAAATGAAGACTAAAACTTTGAAGGAATGTAAAAAGAATTTTTGGGAGAATTTTGATTTTTCTACTGTTGATTCACAAGGAGCTTCTAGAGGTGTAGCAATTTTCTAGGACAACAAATATCTAAATGGTAATGTGATTCTATCTTCTCATAATCATTTAGCTATTAAATTTCATGCTGTTGAAAATGACTCAATCTGGATCCTTTCCAACATATATGCTCCAAACACTATTGCTGGCAGAAGAAAATTATGGGAAGAGTTAAAACTCTTTAGAAATAGTTTTAAGGATTATAATTGGTTGGTCATGGGTGATTTTAACACCCCTTTAAACCCTGGAGAAAAATATGGGGGTAGCTTTGATTTCTCAGTTAGTATGGGTGACTTTTCTGAGTTTGTTTCTTCTCTTAACCTCATGGATATTGAGCTTCATGGAAATCAATTTACTTGGTCTAATAGAAGAATTGGTGAGAGTATGATACAAGTAAGATTAGAAAGAGCTCTTATCTCTACTAATTGGATTTTGAGTCAAGATTTTCACCTCTCTTCGTTACCTAGGATTGGCTTAGATCATAATCATATTGCTCTTAATCTTTACAACTAGTCCAAACCATCGCATAACTCTTTCAAATTCAAAAAAATGTGGCTGGAGCATGAAGACATCATGGACAAGATCAAAGAATGGTGGCATTAGGATGGAGAAGGTACAACACAATTTAGATTAATTCAGAAACTAAAAAAGTAAAGTAGCAAGTTAAAACCTGGAACAAAGAGGTATTTGGCAATATTTTTGAATAAAAAAAAGAGCTAAAACAACATCTTGAAGAGCTTGAACTGAGAATCTCAATGAAAGGTATGAATTATGATGATCAGCAGTTGGAAAATAAATTACTCTTTGATTTACATAACATAAACAATAGAGAAGAAACCTTTTGGAGAATGAAATCTTGAGCTATATGGCTGAAAGCTGGTGATAGGAACACAAAAAAATCATATGACCACCCTTAAGCATAGGGCCTACAAATAGAATCACTGAGGTATCCAAAGGAAATGGTATGGTTACCAAAGATCAAAATGACATAAAAGCATAAGCTCTAAAATTTTATGAGAATTTGTTGATGGAAAGTAATATCTGTAATGAAGAAGTGGCTTCTTTCCTTCTAGACTCCATCCCAAGTAATAATCTCCTTGATGAGAGATTCACAAATCTTACAAAAGTTATTTCTATTGAGGAACTGAAGAAGGTAGTTTTTGCACTTGAAGGAGACAAGGCACCAAGGCTGATGGTTTTTATGCTAATTTCTTTCAAAAATGTTGGGATATATGCTTGAAATATCTGTTAAAAGTTGTAAATGAATTCTATAGAACTGGAAATCTTATAAAGGAACTGAATAATACTCACATTGTGCTTGCCCTAAAGAAGTTGGATGCTAAATACTTCAAGGATTTCTAACCTATCAGCTTGGTTAATGTTGTTTACAAAATTTTACCAAAATTATTGCTACTAGATTACAACCTTTGCTAGCTGATCTTATCTCTAAACAACAAAGTGGCTTCATAAAAGGAAGGATTATTTAGGATGGGGTAATCATGGTTCATGAAACCATTCACTCCATGGATAAAAAAAAAAACGTGTATGGCAATAAAATTGGACATGCATAAGGCCTTTGATAGAGTATCTTGGAAATTTTTAGATAAAGTTCTATCAAAATTTGGTTTCCAAAGTAAATTTAGAAAAATCATTTAGGCCTACATTACTACTTCTAGATTTTAGTGGTTATGAATGGTACTCCAGTGGGATTCTTTCCAGTAGTAGAGGTATAAGACAAGGGGACCCCATATCCCCCTTAATTTTTATTATTATGGATGACAGCCTTAGCAGATCCATAACTAAGGTTGTGACTAATGGCATGTTAAAAGGATTCAAACCAACTTCCACCAATCATACAACTTCGCATCAGCAATTTGTTGATGACACAATCTTGCTTCTGATGGCTTCTATTCTAGAGGCAAAAGCTATAAAGACTATTCTCAGATTCTATGAAGCAGCTTCTGGCCAAAAAGTCAACTTTGATAAAATCTCAGTGTATTTTTTCAATACTCCTAATGATAGGAAGAAAATAATTGCACTCATTTTGGGATGTAAAATCAGCTCTTTACCCACTACCTATTTAGGATTACCGTTGGGCACTAATAGAGTCTCTAAAAATTTTGGAATTCCCTATTAGATAGATTTCATAGGAAATTGGCTGGATGGAAAGGTGTTATTCTCTCTAGTGCTGGAAAATTTTTATTAATCAAAAGCACACTTCAAAACTTGCCCATATATATCATGTCAATGTACAACATTCCAGCAGCAATTGTGGACAACATTGAGAGAATTCAAAAGCACTTTCTATGGCATGGGACTGAAGAAAGATTTAGATACCATTTAGTGGCTTGGGATCAAGTTTGTATTCCAAAAAAGATTGGTGGACTGGGAATTAAGGATATCAGAAAGATGAATGTTGCTCTTATTGCCAAACTTGGTTGGAGACTTCTTAAGGAAAAGTAGCCTTGGACTGAACTTATTAGGATAAAATACTTGGCTCAGCAAAATGTGAATTCATTCCTTTTTGAACAACAACTTCCCACTGGTTCCATTTTCTAGAACAACTTGCTTCAAATCAAACATATTCTTGTCAAAGGGTGTAGATGGAAAGTTGGCAATGGTCAAAGGATATACTTTTTTGGCAAGACAATTGGACTGATTTCAAGATGAGTGATAAATTTGGTTCCCTCAAAGATAGTCTATGTGAGAAATATGGTAGTAAAGTAAAAGATTACATTGAAGAGGCTGGTAATAAGAGAGATTGGAAACAACTTAAAGTTGATAAGGAAAATTTACAACTTGATGTCTCCTCTTTGCAACAAAAATTTCTCTCATTCCTCTTAATCAAAAGGATAGAAAATATGAGCTCCTTTGGGTTGATTATTTTGATGGGGACTATACAGTCAAATCAAGATACAATACTTTTTTATAGCAATCAAAATGGTTTAAATTGGAGTAAAATCGGATGCCTGAGTTAACCCCAAAAGTTAATTTTTTTCTATGGCTTGTGTTAAAAGGCAAGATTCTTACTAATGATAATCTAATTAAAAAGGGTTTCATTATGCCCAACAGATGTTGTATGTGTAAAAAAGAGGCTGAAGACATCAAACATCTTTTCTTGCATTGTGAATATGCTTCAAAGATTTGGAGTCTTATCTTTACAAATTTCAATCTTCATTGGGTCCTTCCTAACACCTTCTTGCAGACCTGGGAGCAATGGGATCCACCTTATAAACATTGCATGATAAGAATATTATGGAATTTGGTTCTACCTCATACCATATGGAGATTGTGGAAAACCAGAAATGATATAATTTTTAGGAACAATGATGTATGTAATAAGATCTTTAAGGAAATTTCTATTGTTGTCAAGGATAACATTGAAAGGTTTAGGCCTCCTAAAAATAAACCTTATCCAAAGGTAGAAGAACATATACTTTCTACCTGGAAGATTGACACTGAAAATCTTCATAGGAATGATCCAAATAGAATTGATAGATCGACAGTTCATTGGATTCAACCACCGCTTTATGGTACAAACTGAATTTTGATGGATCTTCCAAAGGAAATCCTGGGGCATTAGGAGGAGGTGGAGTAATCAGGGATCATAAAGGTTATCTTGTTGCTACTTTGGTAGGTAAAATGGGCCACCAAAAAAACCACTATTTTGAATCCCTAACAACATTATGGGGGATAAGGCTAGTTAGGGATTGCAACATTTCCAATATTATAATTGAAGGGGACTCTTTGAACATAATAAACCTCCTAAATCAAGTTCAACCCCCTAGTTGGACTATTAGGGATTTCATTTATGAATCTATTGATATTTGTAAATCCTTTGTAAAATTTCAAATCACACATACCTACCATGAAGGCAACAAAGTGGCGGATAGTCTTGCTAACTATGGTGTTAGTAATAACATGCAAAAATGGTTTAGTGATGACATTATCCCTAGCATGGTACACAATGAAATTATTAAGGATAAATATGATATTCAAAATCATCATTAATGAGCCCCCATTGATTTGAAAGTGATTATCTCCTTTACACGTAGGGTAATTAATACCACTCACATTTTGCATGCTTTTTGGGTATGCAAAGAAGTTGTTGAGAAGCGGCTTTGGGGAAGAAGCATTGTAGTTAGAAAAAATTAAAAATAACAACAAAATGGGTGGACCTCCATGCAAAACGGAACCCATTTTCAACCCATCCTGGAAGGATGATGTGATCTTATGGACTTATTTGAAAATGGGTGGGGTATCTAACCTCATTGAGAAAATGTAGGGTCACGATCAAGACATATTTGTTCAATTTATAGCTAGGTGGAAACAAAGGATGGTTGAATATGGGGAGATCCATGTCAAAATTACTGAAGAACTTATTGCAGAGGTCACGGGACTGAGTCTAGAAGGGGCTAGATTTTTTAGTAAAAGGGTAGACAAGAATACTGAAGCCAAGAAATTCCTTATAGATGGAGAAAATCTTGAATTTGTTGTGGCAGGTATAAAAGTGGCCTCCATTCCTGAACCCTTCAACAAAATTACAAGGATGATTGTCAGGTATGTAACTTTGGAAGGAAGATATGTGATGGTTCCTCTTAAACATCTGGTTTTCCTAAATCACTTTAGAAGGAATTTACATGTTAGCTTTCCACATTATCTTTTAAATTCCTTGGAACATTCTATTCTTGAGTTTCAAAACCACACCCGTGCCACCCCCTCCATCAAGGTCTCATTCTATTGTTGCATTGTCATTGTCTTTCCAAGCTTCATGAAATCTCATATGCCCCTTCCCCCACTCAACTTGACACCATTTCCCCCACCACTGCTTCTAAGAATAGAAAATTAGAACTAAAAATCCTCTTTACCCCATCAATCAACCCCTCCCCTCCCAAAGGGTCCTTCAAGCAGTAAAGAGATTGAATTGGCAAAAATATGCTCCATATTAGCAACCCTACTAACTATTTTGCTAATGAAAAGGAGGAAGGGATTCTTAGCAGAATTGTCAATTTGGAAAGGAATTTGGAGACCTAAAAGAAGAGCTCAAAAAGATTGGTAAGAGAGAAGGTAAAAGGAATATGCATAATGACCTAGATACGGATAATGAGTAGAATTTACAAATCTATAAAAACTTAACTCTATGGACAATAGATTGGGTTTGACAAAAGGCAAACATGAATTTACTATTTCTATGCTCAAGGATATTTACAACTTCATGGAGAAACATGTTAAAAGTGTTTGCATTCTCAACGACATTCCTGCTGCCATCTAGGAGTTAGATTCAACAAGGGACTTGGTTCTCTCACAACTGGATAAAAAGGATCCCTCCCATGTCACTGCCCTAACATTATTCACCTCTCTTCAAAAGATAAAAACTAAAATTGATAAAGCAATCAAGTAATGTGGATTGTTACTTCTTCTAGATTCTTGTTTTGATGTTGCAAAGATGTTGTTTTCAGTGCTTTGTTGCATATTTGATACTTTTTGTTCCCTCTTTATAGTTTTGTTTAAGCTATAGTTGGTCCTCATGTTTATCTTGGATTTTGATCCTTTTTGATGATTTTAATGCACTATCTAGCTTTTGAGCCTTCTTGTATTAGGTTATACTCCCTTTCAAAACTATTTACCCCTGATAAAAAAACACAATTTTTCATCTACATTTTGGCACCCACCGTGGGGCTTACCCCCTAAATTTTAGATGAAATTAGTAGCATTAGGTACTAATAACAAACTATCAAAAATTCATAATTTTTAGTGAGATTTAAACTCAAAATTTTGAATTTTCATGAATTTTTGTCGTATCGGTGTGTTCGTGACATGTACCAAAGATGTTTATCCTAAATCAACACTTTCATGAAGATCTTATGACTTTGTGCTTGCAAGGATATATTTCAGCGTGTTTGTCTCTTGTTTCAACATGTATAGACTCTGTATATATGTGTTTATCTTCTAACATTATGTCTGTGCAAGTTGGCACCCCCATTCACATGTCAAAGCATGTTTGAGACATATTTCAACATGTATAACCCATGTCTTAGCATGTTCACTTACTGAAAAATTTGTCTATATAGATTCAACCTCTTATCCACATTGTAGTGCATATATAAACAATTGTATCTTGTTTATGTCATGTATTAGCGTGTTTACTTGTTAACACTTTGTTTGTGTAGGTTGATTGTCTTGTTCATATTTCAAAGTGCATTTTTTCACTATTGTAGTGCTTATACCTCCTATAGTTGCACATTTTTGTGATAACATTTTGTGCTAGTAGAAACCCATACTTCAATACATCTATTCTCAAGCAACACGTTTATACCATGTTTTAGTGCGTTTATATTGTAATATCATGTATATATTGTTGACTATTGTTGCATTGTTTACAATGATAGCTAACATATTTTGATTCTTGGCAATTTCTCCGTGAATCTAACATTATGTTTTTATAGAAAAATCAAAGAAACAAGGGGAAACGCAGCCGGTTTTTCCATTTGATCAAAATAATAGATATATTACCTAAGGTTTGTAGTTACAGGATATTAAATAAACCAAGAATAATAACCCTTTGTTTTTCATTCGAATGGTCCAAGTACATTGGGCTTCCTATTAAAACTATTAATCTTTTTGTTTTGCAAGATCACTTGACAAAATCCCCTATCATATAATTTTTAATTTTCATTATTTTTGTGTCCTTTTGTAAGTTCTTTGTGTTGCTTGTTTAAACCTGAAGATGACATCGTGTATGCTCTTCTTTAGCATCCTAGGATGATCTTGAGGATCAATAATAGTTAGTCTTCCCTCCCCTTTTTATTTTTTTTTGAGGGTAACGTAACGTGGAAGTGACATCCACGCACTTATCATAGTCTTATGGGTCTCGTGAGTGTGGCCTTCACCTCCACGCACATAGACACACCTCATGTTCTAGCGGGGTATATAAATTTTTAGAGATCTATCATTATTGGCTAAGTGTCTACATGTTTTAAGCATGACGTGAAGTGAGGGGCTTCCACATCCCAATACCCATGCCTTAGACAACATCCTTGCAACATGATTTGGGCCCCACGTACTGTAAGGTATATATGGGATGCCCCTAGAGAGCTTGTTTATCCTAGCATAGGTAGCGTTGGGCCACGACCAAGCTATAGTGCAGGGGAAGGAACCACCAAAGATTACTCACTAGTCGATCACACATCAACGCAAAGGTAGGCCAGCTTAGTGAGTGCCACTATTGTGTGTGGTATTGAAATCAAACTATAGCTTGATTACAATCCCACTTGACTAGTTAGGATTGTGCATGCATGAGTGTGCTTTTTTGAGTGTTTTGTTGAAACCAAGTAAATAATCCTCACACTAACATTCATAATTAAATCATACACCTACCATTCATAACATTTTTACCACAACCACTTAACCTTGATTTTCAAAATATACATCATCCACCTTTGACCACATCTTTCCCATCACATAACATTAGTCACATCTACCATAATCATCATATACAAAATATTCCTCTTTCAGCTAATATATACATTTTGACCATACATTATACCCTTTCCATTATACACATCCCATGTAAATAATAAAACCAATTTTTGCCACCATAAAAAAACTAGACATACATCACCATCGTGTAAATACTTTTATTTAAACTTTCCACGTTACCATAAAAATCCAAAAATAATAATAAAAAGCTAGCATTCCCATTCTATTAAATAAATTTCATAACATCTATCCCACATCATTTACTCTTAAAGAAGCACATAAATAATAATCCATCTTGTTAATAATACAACATAAATACCATCTTCCATCCTCTAAACCAAATTACACCCTTCATCTTGTACCACATAAGTCATACAATTTTAATTACTTGACATTTCCTATTGGTGTCTTAAAAACTAACTGGGCCTTTGAGACTATAGAAACCTATCCTAATCACATACTTTTTCATCAAAAACTCGGCATAATCTTATATCCTCATAGACATCTACCCAAATACTTCAAATCATCCTATTTATGATCCTTTCGATACGACTAACCTAATCCCATTAATCAACATCTTACTAAAAGAAAAAATATCCTTATTACCTATCATATTCTTATAATCCCTTATTACAAGACACATCCTAAGCCTCTACTAATGAGGAAACTATTTCTTATATTCTCCCCCGAATTTATTTTGTCCTATAAGGAAGATAAGATTTTTGAGATTGTAAGTCACTAAGGAATCATAACCCTTATTCATCCAACATCATTTGTTCTCGAACATCTTCATATCATCAACACATCTCATTAACACCAAATTATACCTGGCACCTAGGATAATTATAATCGGATACCAATTTGGAAATTATGACAAAAAAAAGTCATCACAACATGGAAAATGATATATTCAACCACAATTATTATGATGCTAATAACAAAGAAAATTGACCTAGAGGAGAAGACGAGAAGGCGTGGTCAACAAAAGTAGTGATGATGACTCTAGTACCTACTTTACCGAAGGAATAAGAAGATAAATATTAAACCACTTCATTGAAAAGAATAAGGATGCCCTTTTGCTCTAGTTATATCACACGGGGGAAAAATTTCCTTCCGATTACACTCCTAACCAACTCCATAATCTTCTCCTAGATGATAACAATAACATTGGCCAAATACCACCTTCTTCACACCGCCCCAATCCAAACCATTATCACATTATACATGGACAAGATGGCAGATAGAATAATACAAATGTATCTAAAGAAGACGTATAGTCTCAATTGAAACAAATGAGTAGTCAAATAACCTAGATCACCTCTCGATTGTCCCACAACCATCCAATGACCATGGTTCTCATCATTCTCAGCCCAATAGTGATCCACCACCTCTCAATCCTCCATAACCAACCTTGGAGCAAGAAGTGAAATATATGAAGGAAAATCTTCAAGGGTTACAACGCAGCGCACAGGGATGGTAGTATAAACTTGAGGGAATTTTTCCCTATTCTTTTGACCACAATATCTTATGGGTCCCTTTTCCACCATATTTCTAACCATCCAAATTTCAAAAATATAAGGGAAAAGGATATCCCCGTGAACACGTTAAGGATTTCTATATGATTTTTCAAGAAGTCACCTATGATGAATCCTATTTGCTAAGAATCTTCTCTAGAAGTCTAAGCAGTCTAGATTTAGAATGGTTCCTTTGATTACCCAAAGGCTCTGTTACAACGTTTCCGACTTATCAGAAAAATTTGTAAAACACTTTTCCTATAATGTAGAACATGATGTCACAATGATTGATTTTTGCAATACTAAACAACAAAAGTTGAAAGTTTCTCATCCTTCCTATAACGATGACAAGCCCTTACTAGCCACATTCCATGGCCCATACCCAAGAAGCAACTAGTCACCATTTTCGTATCTAACCTTAATCAGGAATTAGATTTTCATCTGCAAGTCCATTGTGCAAACACATTTGATGACATCATTGAAAAGGGAATGCAAATCGAGAGATACCTTATGGAAAAGGGTCATATTAAGATGTATTCCCATGAAAATCATAATCAATCCAACCAACTTGCTACATCCAAAAAACCTAAATACTTTAATAAAAATAATAATTTTATCGGCAGCGTAAGTAACGGACACCAAAAATATCCAACACGTCCATAACACACCATTATATCCATTCCTAAAGGATAGCCTTAGTCCACTCAAGATTCCAAACGATGAACATACACTCCTCTTGGTGAATCTATGGAAGCAATCCTTGATAAATTAATTGCCACCAATATGGTTGTTTTTCCTCAAACGCAGCCCATCGATGAGTCCCAACCGAAACCTTCATTGTTCAAAGAAAAAAAATATTGTAAATTTCTTAAAATCAAGGGTCATGACACACACTAGTGTATGAAATTAAAGAATTATATTCAATACCTTATCGACCAAGGTGAAATCAAAATAGATGATAATGCTTCCACTACTTCCCAAAACCAAAATCTTGGGATATATCAAAACCCCCTTCCTAATCATGGAGAGAACAATGACTCTAATCAAGGTCACTGAAGTTAAACTTGAATCATCTTCTCATCATTCTAACCACATAAATTATCATCATGTACCCCCTCCTTACATGTAACTTTTCAGCTATATCCATCATTCTCCCCATCAAGTAGCCACCATTAAAATAAAAGGCCCCTCACAAAACCCTGAGTGTGATGTCACTACCGTAGAAGGCTGTGTGGTGGTTCAAGGATCTGCCCCATCATCTTCCAACCCAACTCCAAAAGCACAATATAATATCATCAAACAAATTAAGAAGACTCCTACGCAAATATCCATCATGGACCTTCTCAATAATTCATCCGTCCACAAAGACATTTATACCATGCCCTCCAAGAGACACGCATTCCCACCGATATTGATCCTACACAATTTCAAGCCTTTTTAATAATCTCTATCCATATTTCATAATCCCACTCACCTTCAATCATCAATACTTGCCACCACATAGCCCCCGCCACAATATTCCTCTTTACATTGAATTCCACATCAATAGCATTCACATCAAAAGACTGCTAATAGAAAATGGATTAGCTCTAAATCCATGTACCACGAATCTCATTCATTGGTTAGGTCACAATGACTTAGATATCAAACAAGATATAATTACTATCAAATCATATGACAACACGGAGCATAGATCAGTGGGTACCATCTATTTACCTATCAACTTTGGTCTTGTTATGTTACCCACCCTCGTTAATGTTATAAACATTCGGTTCCCACATAATATTTTTCTTGGATGATCCTAGATTCATAATATGAACATTGTACCATCCACACTCCATTAATGTCTCAAGTTTGAACATGCTGGTATAGAAATTACTATCTATGACGACCCTTATCCCTTCCAATATTGTCAAGCATTGGAAGCCAAAAGTTATTAGGAACTTTTATCGCCCTATCACCGAACAGGCACCAAAGTGTCCTCACCACCATCATCCACCACTTCATATGTCTCACCGAGATAGTTTTCCACCCTCATCCCATCATGGCTCCTCATCATCCACCCCCTTATGCCTAATCCATCCACATCCCCTCCTTTTCTACCCAATCCACCACTCAAACTAAAGATGACAGATGTGGATAATATCAAACCTTTAACATCAACCAACTACCATTTTCACCCAAATAGATTGGAAGACCCAGTGTATTTCTAAACAAATGGAAAACATATGTGTTGGTATTATCTACTTTTATTCATTTTGGGTATCTTGTTGATGAGTAAAATGAGACATCCAATTCCACATGGCTTATTGATTCGACTCTATACCTTTTTTTTTCGATAATAAATAATTTATTCCTAAAATGATGATGACTCATATGGGATACTCTAGAGGAGGACTAGGCCATTATGGACAAGGCATCTAAGGACCTCCAGCTACTCTCCCTAACCTTGATGGATGTGGACTTGGATACCAACCACCAAGTGACATCATTCGTGATGACCTTAGTGACACTTTCGGTATAGTTGAGGAGGTCATGAATAACATTGATATGAGTTTTGTCTATAGCCAATATGAAGACCTTGCTAATACTATATTTTTCTATGATCCCACCATCCTTGCCATTGACATTGCCCTCACATATCTACAACTCATCGCATGGGACCAGCACTCGAGCATGCCTCTCTTGACACATTCAAAAATGATGAAGTAATTCTTGAGTTCTTGGGAACTCGTAATAATATACCGATGGGGATTATAAAAGGGTTTCCAAGTATGCTTAAATGCTAATGCCTACTTTGGGGCATAGGAGCTTCCCCTTTCCCTTCCATCCCAATCTAATATCACTCATCCCAACTTCTCTTGTCACCTTGATAAGGAAGATACCCTCACCGAATTATTCTAATATTCCCACATCTCAAAAATGATACATTCATTGATTAACTTCTCCCGACTCCTAAATTCCTTCAATATGGTTCAACATCTGTAATTGAGGAAAATATTAACATCAACATCGGCCTTTGAAAAATAACCCAAGATTCTCGAATTGGGGGCATATTTTTCTATAGAATAACATGAAATCTTTACCACACTCCTTAAATAATTTTTAGACATATTCACATGGTCCTATATGGATATGCCTAGTTTGGATCCTTCTCTCGTGGTCCACAATCTTGTAGTATGTAAAGATGCAAAACTATTCAAACAAAAATCTAAAAATGCATCCAAAAGTTGTGATGCTTGTGAAAGTTGAACTATAGAGGTTTCTTGACTTCGGTTTCATCCGACCCATTGATTATTTTGAATGGATCTCTAACATTGTCCTAGTATGAAAGAATACTGGGGGCATTTATATCTGTCTGAGACTTCTACGACATCAATAAAGCTTTCACAAAAGATGATTTCCCTCTACCAAACATTGATATGATTTTCAACTCTACAATCGGGCACAAAATGTTAACTCTCATGGATGATTTCTTTGGCTATAGTAAAATCAAAATTGCTGAAGAAGATCAACATAAAACAAATTTTACTACACCTTGGGGCACGTATTGTTATCGAGTCATGCCCTTTAGACTCAAGAATGTCGGATCCACCTATCAACGTGCTATGAATGTCATTTTTCATGATATGATGCATGATATAGTTGAAGACTATGTCAAAAACATTCTAGGAAAATCTAAAACTCGTGTGGAGCATCTTGCAGTCTTACTTTGAATCTTTGAGTGACTTCAAGAATATGAAGTCTGTCTAAATCCCAAGAAATGTGTTTTTGGCATAACATCTGGAAAGCTCTTAGGTTTTATTGTCTTCAGACGTGGAATTGAAATTTATCCAAATAAATTCAAAGTTATAGTCGAAATGCCTCCACCTAAAAAATCTCAAATAGTTACAAAGCATGCAGGGAAAGATCCAAGCCATTAGAAGATTTTATCTCACAGCTAGCAGATAAATGTCATACATTCCATCATCTTCTTAAGAAGGGAATAAAATTTCATTGGAATGAGGAATGTCATGAATCTTTAATAAACTAAAGGAATATCTTATGCATCCTCCTATTTTGGTACCTCCTACTTTGGGAATGCCTCTTCTTCTCTACATAGCATTGATGCAACATGCCTTAGACCTCTCCTTGCACAAAATGATGATCATCACAGAAAGTAAAAATCCATCTATTATTTAATTCGAACATTAATTTCTTATGAGATCAACTATACGCCTATGGAAAAAGTGTGTCTTGTTATAATCTTTGCCTCTCAAAAAATATGACAATACATGCACAATAATCTTGTTAAACTCATAGCTAAAGTTGATATGCTCAAATATTTACTTTCCAAATTGGCTCTCATAGGATGAATGGCCAAATGGATCGTGCTTCTCAGTGAATTTGACATTGAATAAATTAATCAAAAATCTATCAAAGGATAAGTACTAGCTAACAAATTGGAAAAATCTCCACTCTATGATACTACACCACTCGCCACATGGTTTCCAAATGAATCCATATGTATAATCACAAAATCAAAAACATGGACATTATACTTTGATGGCTCCTTCACACATCATGGCTTAGGAGCAGGTATCTTGTTTATCACTCCTCAAGGTGACTTAATTCCTAAGGCTTTCTAGCTTTCTTTTGTGTACCAATAATATAGATGAATATGAAGCACTCATTTTTGGTCTAAGAATGGTCATTCATTGGATTATCAAATATCTCAATGTCTTTAATAAGTCACAACTAATCATTAAACAGTCAACGATGAATACACCACCAAAGAAGATAAATTAATTCCTTATAAAAGAATGGTCGACAACTTCAAGGCCTATTTCTAGCATATTCAGTTTGAACAAGTCCCTCATATAAGAAACAAATTAGTGGATGTTATGACTACTATCGCCTCACTTCTAGACATGCCTCTAGAAGCATCCGATTCAAAATTTCTCATCAAACAACTAACTATCCCCACTTATGATACTCCTGAGTTGGAGATGGTTTATGAGATTATTGTTCCTAATTCCCCTTGGTATGGGTAAGTGCACGAAGTTGGGGGCCAAAAATGGACAAAAACCTGAAAAAAAGAAAAACATGTACGCATTTTATTATAACGTGATCACGTTTTAAATTCTCAGGTTTGGGATTTACCAAAGCATAACACGTATGCATTATGTCTACTATAAATAGAAAATATTCCCAAGCCTCTATCATTTTATCTCCCTCAAATTTTAGTTTCAAAGCTTAACCATGCCCTCACGTTTTTTCATTCAAATAGATCTTAAGTTCAAAGGATCGTTTCTGGATCGCCGAGAAGATCTAAATCGACGATGGTGCCATAGAGAAGAGGTAGGCACAATTATTTTCTCAAAATTGCATTGAAATATGATAATTATAGAGTAAAATTTGAATTGAATACATTTTTTTATTGTTACAGTTTGAGGTTGAGGGAATCAACCACAACCAAACCTTGTTATTCTTGTCATCCCTCCCAACCCTCCCACAATTGCTCAACATCCCTCGGGTAGTCAAGAAGATTTAGTAGCCCACATAGTTGAAAAAAATTGAAATTGAGGATTTAATCAAAATAATGAGGGATTCACAATCTACAAACCCCCACCATGCCTCTCTTGAAAACACATCGAGGCATTACTTACTCAAGTTGACACCAACAATGGGCCATATTTATCATTGGACATCTTGCTAGAGAGAGGGTAGGGTTTATTATTCTGAAAAATTGTCACATGTAGATGAAAATAAAAAAAGAAATTACAAAATACTTCATATGCACCTTATTCGAGAGACCCCCACACTAATTTTCCTATTTTGTTGTCATGTAAAAGATTTCCCATCCATTGGTGTGATAATAATTTGATTAAAAATCATTTTTGGGAACCGATGGTGGATGGTGTTTGATTTTCCACCTTGTAATAACAATGAGGTGCCACTATACTTTCTATGGAAACTCTATTGTGATTTTATCCTCAACGAGATCCCAAATTATTTTGATTTTCAAGATTTTAAGGGTCGAGGAAAAGTATTTGCACAAGATCGACCGGGTGCACAACATGCACCTATTCAGCAGGCGAGTCCCCACATAGAAGCCCACTCACCCCGAGATTTTCCCTCAAGCGGTGAAGGAGATAATAGTGATTGATACACTCCATGCACTTCAGGGGCTATCTGCGACCCTTTTTTGACATATGAGGGATATTTCTGAGCTAGATTCTCGCGAAGGTACATAGAATATTCCCTTAGGGAGTACTAGCATGAAGCCACATATTTTCTCGTCATGTGGTAGCATATGTTTGGGGTCCGAGGAGGATGATACTTTCATGTGTATTGATTTTGGTGGAGTTGGTGTTAGGGGTGCACACGATAATGTCACTATGTTAGATGCCTTTTTGAGTGAGACATTTGGATTACAATCATCGTGTCACCTTTGTAGGTATTTGTTATGTTTTATTATGTGTGTTACAAAAATTTTGGAGTACTTGATTTACTTTATATATGTGTGTGTGTGTGTGTGTGTGTGTGTGTGTGTGTTAAATTTTTGAAATAATTGTATTTATACATATACATGCATTGATATTACAACGCGTGGGAGGTACATCTTCATCCCAACCACAGCGAAAGCACCATGCATACACATACATTCACAGAGGTAATTTAGAATGTTAATTGTGTAAAATTTTCACATACATGCAAATATATATATATATAAGTTTTGAAGTCAAATATATGTATGTTCTTGTATGTCCATCTAACTCACGTGATACATGTTTGATAAAGATGTTGACTTCACTAGACACCCCACCATCTCTACGACAAGTAGAGAAAGGTGTTGCTTTGTTATGATTTCATCTACGCGTAACTCACTGAGGTATTCAAACAACATGTAAATTTTGTTAAATTTCTCATGTAATTCATATTATGTTAAATTACATGTTAGTAATGTCTTTCATTGTAGAATTATTAAATTATGTTAATAATGTCCTTCATTGTGTATATGTAGGAGTTACCTACGATAGGTAGAAGCCCTGTTCATTTGATTTACAGGTGTGGTGGGGTAAAAACAATAGTTCTATATTGATAAAATTAGTTAAAATATTGTCATTACACATACATGTACTTAGTTCTATTTTTCGCTAATTCTGATGTTAGATTTTCGATCTTATGTGTATGTAGGGAACTTTATCCCCCTCCATTTTGACTTCAAGCGCATGGAATCCTCCATCTCGTTGTCTTCTTACCCCCATTTGTACTCCAAGAGCTCCCGATGACTCATCTGAGCATGAGATGTAAATTCGACGTGATTGACAACTTGCAGTAATTTTGTGTATTTATGTAAATATTTTCATTCTAGCATGTTCTTAAATACATGTTGAAAACATATATAAATTAAGTTTTGACAAAAAACATTGTTTGCATTTACAGGCTCATCTACAGTGAGTATTCAAAGAGAAGAGGACTCGTAGCATGGGCTCGAATGATCCAAATTCATCTCATAGATCTCCATCTTCGTCTAAGGGAGGGCCTTCTTTGAGAAAGGCTAAGAGAGGGATAGATTTTGATGATTAGGAAATATATATGTCTTACATGACATTTTTTTGTATGCCTATGTGCATGGCATTATATGTATGCCTATATGGCATTTGAACTTGATGGTATATGACCTATTTGGGAATTTTTATATTTATTATGCACATTAAAATACTATTTGGAACTTGATATTTTTGTATGAGACCTTACATTTCTGAGATTATTTTTGCATGAAACTAATATGATGTGCACTTGACAATATTTAAGACATTATGGATTATTTTTTCATTTATTGGTGATGTACATGTACTAGCATTTTCAATGTATAATATGCATCAAACTTTGGAAATCAATATTTATATAATGTATGTATATAAAGAGTTACCTAATCGAGTAATTATTCATTTAATTTATCAATGTGTATATGTGTATTTATGTTACTTGTGCTTCTTCTTTCTCATGGTCTCTTTGTACTTGGTACCTATCTTATCATGCACTTACTACATTATTATATGCTTCTTAGTCTTCTCCTTGTTAAAACAACCGAGAGTCATCACAATTTGATGCCTTTCATCTGTTTATATTTTGAGAATGTCTCTCCATATAAATTACTCCAATGCTTGAGAATGTCTCCAAATGCAATAACATTCGATTCAAACACTCAATGATTCTTGATTGTCTAATCCTATCCAATTCATGTTATTACCTCTAAATCTGTATGTATTTCAAGTTGTTTGGAAATCACATCACACCCTTCACTATGCTTGATGACTACCCCTATCCTTTGAAGTCGCTTTTGAAATAATTCATGGGTTTATCATAACATAAATTATAAATGAATGGAATGTAAATAAGATGTATGCCAGTTGACTCCCATTTAGAATTAAACAAGAAATATTTACTAGGCAATTGATAACTCCCATGTGTTCTTAGACATTCCCCTATTAAATTTATTCTTAAGCCAATCTAGTCATTTAGAGCTCTTAAGGGCCTATGCCCAGATGAGGTAGTACGAAAGCATGGGGAGCGTAGGGAACCAAAAAAATCCTCCCCTAGCATTCACCAGGCCATCTAGACATGTTGGCGTAGTTGGTTCGGCCCAAGAGCTTCCGTTTGCAAAGTATTGCATCTAATAGCCTTACACTAACTCAAATTGTAGTATTTCACGTGTTTGAAAATAATAGGATAGCAAGAGAACCAAATGGATATGGATAAAACTATGATAGGATTTCATAGAGGGCCCCAACATGGAGGTTTAGGATCTGATGAGATGTCTCTAGGTGCCACAGAGTCCGAGAAATCACCCGTCGAAGATATAACGTGTTTTAGTCTCAAGTATCTTAAGGGCCTACACTCGGACAAGGTAGTCTAAAATTACAAGGAGTGTATGGAACCAAAAAAAAACCTCCCCTAGCATTCACCTAGCCACCTTGACATGTTGGCGTAGTTTTTTCGGCGCCAAGAGCTTCCGTTTGCAAAATATTGCGTTTGGCAGCGTTATACTGACTCAGACTACACTATTTCGCATGTTTTCAAACAATAGGACAGCAAGACAACCAAATGAATATGGATAAAACCAAGTTAGTATTTCATAGAGGGCCCCGATGTGGAGGTTTAAGATCCGACAAGACATCTCTAGATGCCACGGAGTCCAAGAAATCACCTATCAAGATATAACATGTTTTGGTCTTAGGGCTCTTAAGGGCCTACGCTCGGACGAGGTAGTCTAAAAGCACGGGGAGCATAGGGAACCAAAACAAATCCTCCCTAGCATTCACTTGGATACCCTGACATGTTGGTGTAGTTGGTTTGGAGACAAGAGCTTCTGTTTCCAAAGTATTGCGTCTGGCAGCCTTATACTAACTTAGACTACACTATTTCGCGTGTTTGTAAACAATAAGATAGTGAGAGAACCAAATGGAGATGGATAAAACCATGATATGATTTTGTAGAGGGCCCCGACATGGAGGTTTAGGATCTGACAAGACATCTCTAGGTGCCACGGAGTCCAAGAAATCATCCTCGAAGATATAGCGTGTTTTGGTCTCAGGGCTCTTAAGAGCCTACGTCCAGACGAGGTAGCTCGAAAGCATGGGGAGCATAGGGAACAAAATAAATCATCCCCTAGCATTCACTTGGCCACCCTAATGTGTTGGTGTAGTTGGTTTGGCACCAAGAGCTTCCGTTTGCAAAGTATTGCGTCTCGATGACCTTTATACTAACTCGTACTACATTATTTTACATATTTACAAACAATAGTATAGCGAGAGAACCAAATGGAGATGTATAAAACCTTAATATAATTTTATAGAGTGCCCCAATGTGAAGGGTTAGGATATGACGAGACATCTCTAGGTGTCACGGATTCTGAGAAATCACCCGTCGAAGATATAACATGTTTTGGTCTCATGACTCTTAAGAGACTATGCCCGGACGAGGTAGCCCAAAGCACGGGAGCATAGGGAACCAAAAAAAGACTCCACTAGCATTCACAAGCCATCCAAATTTTTTGGTGCAAATGGTTTGGTCCCGCGAGCTACCATTTGCAAAATATAGTGTCGGAAGCCCGCACTAACTCAAACTACACTATTTCACGCATTTGCAAACAATAAGACAGTGAGATAACTGAATAGAGATGGATAAAACCATGATAGGATTTCATAGAGGGCCCCGACGTGGAGGTTTAGGATCTAACAAGATGTCTCTAGGTGCCATGGAGTCCGAGAAATCACCCGTCGAAGATATAACGTGTTTTGGTCTTAGGGCTCTTAAGGGACTACACTGACATGATTTCTTGGACTTTGTGGCACCTAGAGACGTCTCATCAGATTTGAAACCTCCATGTCAAGGCCCTCTATGAAATACTATTGTGGTTTTATCCATCTCCATTCAGTTCTATCGATGTCCTATTGTTTGTAAATGCACAAAATATTGCAGTCTTAGTCAGTGTAAGGTTGTCCATTGCCAATCACCTGAATAATATAGGTGGTTCATACAATATATGTGGTGAAATGATAATTCTTGGTTTTTTTCCTTTCTAATATTTAATTTCTCTTAGCTTCACTTGGCTTCGAGAATAATAAATCCTCTACTAACAGTTCCAACCACGTGAAGGTGGAAGCTTTTTTGGAACCACTAACCGACATAAACATGTTAGTAAGCAATTAAATAGAATTTTAAATCATACATAATTTAAACAAAATCATTTAAGTAAATATTCAAATTAAATTCATGAATAACATACATTTGTAAATTCAATCCAATGAACCAAAAGGATCAACTCTACTCTTGACAGTAGCAATAATTTCTTCATGATCTGATTTACGAACCTTCCATGATTCTTGTTTAATGGCCGACCTCGATATTTGATCAATTTAATATTTGTTGCAAGGACCAAATGTGAATAGTGAATTATCTTTCGATGTACTTCATAGTCTTCAAACAACCAAATGTTTGATTTTTTGATAGGATATCATCCAATCCAAGTTCCAGTGACTACCACTGACCCAGTGGGATACTCAAGGTCTTCACCATCAATGACTGTGGAAGTAAAAAAATTCCCTCTACACAATGAGACAAGAAGTAGTATGTTCCCTCTTTGTTAAATTCCGTCGCAATAACTGCAAAAACGTGCCCTACATCACAAAGTAAAATTGTTCAGTCAAATTTAAAATACATTAAGAGTTGACCATTTAATAATTTATAAATCTAAAACATGGCATGTACATATATGTATGTACCTTGTTGCACTAAATCATAGACTTGGTCAAAGTCAGGTGATGTTGTTATTTGATTTGAAGACCTGCAAGTTATAATTTTCATGGAACTTGATGTGTTTTGAGTGGAATTAGAGGTCTACAAGTCCATTCATCCACCCATTTTTGTGACTCACATTCATTCCATGCAAAATCAATGCATGATATATAAAAACATGCCATGCACCTAGTATAAATAGTCCAAGCATTTGAATCTAAACTACGGAATGAGTGCATATCACTTGATCCTACAACTATCATACAATATTCAATTTTTTTCATATTTTGTTCCTCTATCAACCAAAAATATCTATGAACTGTTGATCTCTCCTGAGATTCATGGCCCATATTCTTGACACACCAATCAACAATGTTTTTACATCTCGTAAATTTAGCACCATCCGTGAACTTTAACTCTTCTCTTGCAAGTGCTCTTTTCACACATGCTCCTGTACCATCATGCTCTCCTTTTCCATGCCCTGCCTCAATAAAACTCTAGATATGTTGTACATTTATTTCTTTATGCATCTTGTTTAGCCAATAAAATATCCATGCATTCTTGAATTATGATGTGCAGTTGTCTGACCAAATGTAATGTTGATCGAAACTAATGTTCCTCTCATTCAAGTTTGCATAAAACACCTAGAAACACCCTTGTACATATTCTGTAGAATGTTTCTAATCATCACTGATGTATAAATGATACTCTTTTAATATTTTTTATTTTTCTCGGTGCTTTCTAGAGTGCATGAATGATATATGCATGAAAATAGTAACTTGCACCGAGTTATAATATTGAGACTGAACCTCCATATGTGGATACAATGAGTAATTCTTTTGGAATTAAACTACTGAAACAATAGTACTAAGTGGGAATGTGTCCTTATTTAACTTGAATTGTTCATCCAACCATCGAGCTCTATGTGTGTGCCTTCCAAACTCATAAAAAAATTTTCTCTCGAATTTGACCATATATTCGATATACAGGTAATTGTTTTTGTAACAAGCTCACACCTCTTAGATTCTTGTCCATCTTTTAATTGATATGCCATCGATTTATATTTGGTGAAACCAACCAATTCTTTTCCTATTAAATCGTACTCTCCTCATGGATACAAATTTTCAGATTTGGCAAGCCACCACATACATTGCACGTTCCATCCAAACATGGTTTGTTATAAAAAAATGTCTAGTTGATTTTTCACAAAATATTATCGAATAAATTCCCTTGAAGATTTTGGTGGTACATTTAATTCACACTTCGCAACATGATTTCAAAGATGCAAAACACGATGTATTTGACAAAAATATCATAATGCATTGAAAATTTAACATGATTCCTACAACAACAAGTGGTACATGAGTGATTGATTTTCACATAAAAGGGTTTGCTCATTTCAAAGAATCTTTGGCTAATGTTAATTTGTAGATTTTCATTCTTAAACTTAGATAACAATTGTGTTTGAGTCATATCTAAGAAATGTTTTGCACACAATTCACGATTATGAGAACATATTCTTCTTTTTATTGTATCTCTTATATTCGGTGACACCCTTGTGTTCTCATTCCAAAATTTTACAATTAATTCTTTTAGAATATCAAATGTATTCTTGTCTTTTCATGGAAGTCTACTAGAGAAATCCCAATAGTCAGTGTTATTGACTGACTCAAGATGTTTACATCTCTTTATTGATTTCATTAGTGTTTTTCTGTTTAGCTTCAAAGCACTACTTGTTTTTCTAATCAAGCATTTATTAATTGTTTTATCACTTACTATACAATTAGTAAGTGCACATCGTGTAGCATTACTATCTTTGGTGTGTCTTTTTCCACCTATAGTTTGGTATGCTTTATGTATGTTTTCAATAATTGACACATTTTGATCAACAACATTAGATGTTCTTAACCCTGGGTCTTCATTATAGGTCTCATCTTAATTAATTTCATCAATGTAACAAATAATTGACATCTTTGTGTGTCATTTAAATTCTCAAAGTAATTATCCCAAATTCCACTAGCTTTTCTTCTCACATTTCTTTCAGACATTTTGTTAGGCATTGGTTTTATAATGTTTTCATCAATTTCAATTAAGTGAATTGGTTTTCTTTGCAAAATGGAAGGATGTGTTCTTAGAGGTGAAGATTTTTTTATAAGGTTACTTTCTTCATTCAAGTGTTTTCATAAAAATTCATGGTTAACATTTGGATTCTCAAGTAAGGGTTCAACAATTGGATTCATATCAATTTCTTCATCCATACCAACATTATCATTCAATTCAATATCATTATTCATTGCAAAATCATTATTCTCTACATTTTCATTATGTATTTCATCCTCATATTCTAATACATTAGCTACATTTGATATAGTAGATGTACCTTTCCTGCACGAAGTTTTTGCATTCTCTTCAATTTCTTTATTCTCATCTCTTCCAATTGCTTCGGTGTCTTGTTCTTGACTTTCCTCTTATCCTTAGCTCGAATTTTATTTCCCATGATTAGAAAAAATCAACTAGTGGGGTAGGGGACAAAATGAACTACTAAAGGGTAGGATGGGGTAGGATGGCGACAGAATATAGAGGAACTTAAGGGTGATATGTGGCTCACTAAGAGCTTGGTCCAGTTTTTATTCAATGACTGACATAAGATGAAAGAGTAGGTGGAGGTCACAGTGATTTGGGCGGTAATGAGAGATTGAGGTTTTAAAGGCCAACTTTGGTGCCATAACCAAAGAGATGGATCAAGTTAAGGCAATTCTCCATAGTTATATGGAATGGAGCATTGTGATGGTGAAATCGACCCTGCAACACCTTCAGACTCTGGGGTAGCTTGCCAATACCTATTGTGTCGTGGATAGTCAGGGCAGGAAGAGAAAGGCTACCCTAGATGGTTTCGACCTGGGATCCTTGGCGGTTAATATTGAAGCTTTGGCAAAAGAATGGGCTAAGGTGTTGGAGGGGCTTGAAAAAGCCTACAAATGACCTGGGATGGGTTGTTTTGTTTTTTCACTGTCTCTGATATTGGTTAGTTACTTTCATCAATGTTGTTAGTTTATCTGTGTTTTTTTGTTGTTGTTAGTTTCGCTTTATGGGCTCCGGAGAGCTCTTATTACTATGAACAGTTATATTATGGTTTTTTGATGTTATTGTAATGTTGTTTTCTGCTCTCATGGAGAGTGTTTGATGTTCGGGGTAGGGTCCCCTCAACCCTTTTTTACCTCTAATAAAAAAATGAACTACTAAAAAATCATGCAAGAATGTACAGAAAAATTGCGACCAAACAGAATGTATGCAGAATTCCCGTGAAAGAGATGAAAGGGACATTGGGGGCACAATATATAAACAAAGAATAATGCATACACATTATAACGCGTACGCATTATGATTTTTACCTTTTCCAACACATGCCTCAAGGCTTGGGATCCAGTTTGGATCCCCAAGCCTGAGGCATGGACCTGCACAAACACAACAAACCGCATGTTTTTGAAGAAAACACAAAAATCCAACTTCCATCATGATAAATCAACATCAAATGATTGATTTGTTTAAAAAAATTATACCACGACGTAAAGTAGAGTTTCTTCTTTGTATAAATATTATTTTTCAATTTTTCTAACAAATACAAGGTTTCCATATTATTTATTTTCTTAACTATGCCTTTTTATAGCTATTTTTTGAAGTTTAAACATGTCTATATTTTTTCGTGTATTTTTTTTGACTCATCAAAATTGAATAAAAGTTTTTAGGCATAATTCTATACATATTAAAAAATATAATTTTTGTAATTTTTTGAGGTAGTTAGGGGGCACAATGAGCTCTGTTATTTTTCAAAACATAAAATTTATGTACTAGAAAAATCATAAATTAAAAAATATTCACTAAAAAAATCTAAAATAAATTCTAACACAAACTAGATGCTCCTAGCTATCTTTCTACTAAAGGGTTTTCAAAAATACTAAATGGTGCTCAAAAATGGTGGGGGCACGAAAGTCACTCTATTATGTTTTTTAACAAAAATAGGAGCACATGTTGGTATTTTAGTTATTTGACCCACTTAAACTTATCTATTTTCAATAAAATTTAGTAGCTTAGAAACTAGACTCAAAATGCTACGATTCATATTTCTACAACATCTTCCAATTTTGAGTGTAACTATTTCAAAAAACTCATACAAGTTGAAGTTTTTTATTTTTCAGAAAAATGCGTCCACTTAAGACCCCCTTTTGGCCCCCAACTTGGTGCACTTACCCATATCATGACATTTACACCTATCTACATGATCATACCCTTCCACCAAATATTCCTCGCAGTCATCATAAATCATTCATCCAACGAGCCTCCTGTTTCACTATCCTCGGTGATACCCTTTATCACAGAAGCCTTGATGGAACTATCCTACAATGCTTAAATTCTCAACAGGCCAAATCAACACTCCAGGAAGTTCACACAGGGACTTGTGGTGCCCACACCAGTGGTTTGGCCCTCACCAAAAATCTTCTACGCACCGGATATTATTGGCCAGACATGGAATAAGATGCATGCTCGTATGTCCAAAAATGTGTCCCCTACCAAAAACATGTTGATCTCATCCATGCCCCATCCCAAGCTTTGCAACCCATTACTACCTCATAGCCCTTTTCCACATGGGGTCTCAATCTTATGGGAGAATTAAATCCCACTTCGTTTGATGGCCATAAATTTATTATCACAGCTACAGAATACTTCACTAAGTGGGTCGAGTCCATGTCACTCACATATGTAAAAGGAAAACAAATATTTAAATTCATCCTTAACCACATCATCTATTATTACAATGTCCCATCCACACTCATCCCAGACAATGGCACATACTTCAAAAATCAAGATGTCCATGAACTTTGTGAAAAAATCCACATCAAGCTCAAATTTTCCACCCTTATTATTTATAAGGCAATGGCCAATCCAAAGCATCTAATAAAATGCTCAAGCACATCCTTGGAAAAATAGTAAATCAATTAGGATGTGATTGGCATACACAAATATATCCTACCTTGTGGGCTTATCACACATCCATTCGCACTCCCACCGGTGCCACTCCATACTCCATTGTCTTTATGAAGAAATTTTTCCCGTTGAGATTGAAATCCCATCCCTACGTGTTTCCCTCCAACACCTCATTGATGATGAAGACTACCGTGTCCATCGCCTTCAAGAACTCAAGCTCCTCGATGAGAAATGCCTCCAAGCCCTGGATCACCTCAAATCTTAACAAAATCACCTTCTTCATCATTATAGAAAGTTCTAAAGGACTGTGAATTTGAAGTCAGCAACCTAGTCCTCAAAGAAAATCAGCGCAACAATAAAGCCGAATGAGAAAAGAAGGGAAAGTTCGAACCAAATTGTCTCAGACCATATGTCGTCATAGCTAAATTTGGCTCAAGTGATTACAAGCTTGCTACTCCCAAAGGACACGAGTGGATGAGCTCAAGAATATCATGCATCTTCACCTTTTTTATGCCCGATGCTCCACCATCATATATTAAAATAATAATAATAAATAGAAATAAAAAATTCTTCCAATGGTGAAAACCACTTTTGTGGCACCTTGGGCAAGTACCGTAGTGAAAACCAATCTCTCGACATTATGGTAAATTTGATCCTCGGTATATTCACACTCTATGACACACTAACAAAGAACACCGGGAAAACCACCCTTTACTCCTACATCCCTTTTGTCCCCATTTTCATCCTAATCCACCTCATCCAAATCTAGATGTCTTTTGATATTTTTTACGAAGCATAGGATCTGTCATGGTTAGGAAAATCTATCCCAATCCCACCTATGATCACATTGACCACAATAACATCATAAGAAAATAATTTCCATGGAGTCTAAGTCAAATAATAAGAAATACAACCCTGGTAATATCCCGAGGCATTCATTTCTCTCCATGCCCCCAATTCCATCCATTGCTACTCATTCTCTATCACTCCATTTTTCTCTTTGTTATATGTCATGACCATCAAAACCCCCGAAATATTTGACGTCCATCTCATTTGTAAATACCACATGAAGCATTGATAACATGAACCAATTATATTTCCATCTATACATACATAATCACAATCTAAATCCATACATAACACATATTCACTATCTCATCACTCATCCATACTACCATTATTCATATTCATCTCTAACATAAACACATCACATCATAAATAAACTCATAACTAAACCATCTACATATTTCATGTCATCACAATAATAATACACAATGAATATGATCTCATTAACATTTTAATCGTCAAATACATTAATCTCATCCACCATCAAACCATATCATCATTACTATAATTCACCACAATAAAATAAATTTTCATCACCTATAAAAACATGCAAAAGACACATCATCACACCTATATATCATCCATAATAAAACACATACCCTCATCATAACCATCTTGAACCAAATACATCATCAACAACAACATAATAAATTACATCATTTCATCATATACACTAATCCATACACATAACGCATCTAGCCACAAAAACAAACATCATCATAATCAACTAGCATAACATATATCGAGATACATCACTATCTCTCAGCAAATACATAATCATATACATCATCAATAATAAGAAATTACATCATCTATAACCATGATCCATCATCCAAACCATCATCATAATCACTAGACATCCATAGCCTAACATAAATCAAGATAAATCACAATAACATATATACTCCATGTCATAAAAAACATCATCAACATCTCAAAAATAATAACATATATGCTAATGTCCATATCATGTATATAACCAGATACATCCAAAAATGGTACTCATCAATCATCCATATATACATAAAAAATATGACCATCATGGTCATCAAAATAATCAATCATCCATATATACATCAAAAATATGACCATCCTGGTCATCAAAATAATCGATCATCCACATATACATCAAAAATATGACCATCTTAGTCATCAAAATAATTGATCATCTATACATACATCAAAATTGTAACCATATTGGTCATCACCACAAAATACACATGATCTCGATAAATTGGCACTATGTTGAACTACATGTATCCTCCCCGTTGGAGGAGATCGTTGTATACTATTAGTGCTCCCAAAAGATGTAGATTGACCTGGTATTCAACCAGATCTCTTTCCAAAATCCTATCTAGCTATATAATCCATATAGCACACATAATTTGGTCAGTTATGCATCACTATATCCTCATAATAATGTGCCTATGTTATCACCGCATGGTATGTCAGAGTGATACTGCCCTGGAGGCCCCATCTGTCCCGACCTCCGTGAGGTGCTAGGTGGTGTTACTATCTCTCCATCCTATGACTCACTTTACGTACTCACTCCCCTTGTTCCTCCATCCAATGGACCATATCTCTCCCTATGCACCTCTCGATCTACATAATATCTTTCAGACGTCGTATCACACGGTCCCGCTCCTTCTCTAACTAGGCTATCTCCGACTCCAACCATGCAATCTCTCTCTCCCTCTATCCCACCACCACTATAAACCCATCAATATCCCTCATATGCACTACATATCTCACCAATAGGTCAGATATATTTGTTGCTCATGCATGTGTCTCCCTCTCTAACATATCTATCTATTCCTATAAATCTCCATCCCCTCCATCTCTCCCTCTGCTCCATCTCCTTCATCACTCCCTCGCTACTCCATCTCCTCCATCTCCCCCTCCTGCTCCATCTCCTCCCACCCCTTATCCTCGAAGGTCTTTTCATAGTTGTATGTGATGGCAGCATTGCTCTCTAAGCGGCACCATAGTATCATCCACCTCCATCACATCTATATCCACCTCTCCGGGCTTTGACTGGAAAATACAATACTAGTTGTTAGACCGATGGGACACTAAAAATAATAAGTTTTGGTGCTCTATATGCCTCCTCCTCCTCCTATACCTATGGATGGTGCACAACTAATGCCTCTCCCTGGGGTAATCCTTTGTAAACTTTTCATCACCATGCATAAATATCATCCCCCTCACGGTCATGTCAATCATACTAGCCTAATCTCCACCTAGCACTCTGCATACCCTAGGGATACTCTTGGATCCTCAAGCACTGGTAATGGTGCCCATACAGTTACATGTACCTCATCTAAGATATCCCTAACAACTACCTTTAGAATCACTGCACCCCAAACCTTTACCTCTTATGTCGTCTGAGAAAACAAATGATGACCCATTGGTATACCCTGTACAATGCCAAACAGTCACAATACCCTATCTAATCAGTACTTCTCTCTTGTATATGGATGACCAACAACCGAATAGTATGTTTTTGGATCCTCCTAGATGTATGTGATTCCCCTCCCATACCTCATACTGATGGTATGGCCTCCAAGTAATATCTCCTACATGTAACTCGTCAATATGATGATGATACTAGTCCAAGTCTCCCAAATTCTCCCATCTCCCTAGTCATCTTCCAGCCATAAATTGAGGGCTCCCCACCTATCACTACTCTCTAATCATGGTCATCCTCCCAACACCTATATGGTCATAGCTCCACATATGCAATAAGATCCCTTCTATTATTCTCCCCCTCACCATAAGCCACTTTGTGCAAATCTCAATATAATAGAGACAATATCTGTTAAAGCCCATGCAAATACATTATCCTCCTACCACATCACATGCACCACTCGTTAATCCAATACTTAACCATCTACCCCCACCATCTGGAAATAATACACAACTAATTAATGAACACAATAATAATGGCATCCGCTCCATCAACTCCTCCCTAAAATATCACCAAACATCTGTCCATATACCATCACATGGCACATCCTCCACATATGTTAGTAACCTTAGACTATCCCTTGGCCTCACTCTCTACCACACTATAGGATCTCCCTCTATTGGAAACCGATAGATGCGATACACATCCTCCAATGTCACGATATCTTTCTTATCACTAACCGTAACGCATCTTGGTCTCCAAATGCCATCGCTCCACCAAAGCTATCAACAAATTTCAATTTCCTCACATGACTGACATCCTTGCTATGTGGAGTAAACCTACTACATGTAACAATGACGCCTCCTCCTCCTCTTCCTCTACATCGGTACCTCCTAGCAGATGTTGTAAAGCTTCGATCGATGGTGTCTCACCTGGGACGAGTAATAGAACCAATCTGCACACATGAAACATGTCAAGTACCTACATCTAATCACTAACATAAACACCCATCTCACCCTCCTCATTCCATATTTATTTTAAAATTATCACTTTATACCCTCTCCCTAAACATGCCACTTTTCTCCCATACGTGCCACTATAAACTAAATGCGCCAACCCATACCCTATACGTGCTAAACTAATACTAGCAATACTATATCATCTAAACACGCCACTTTATCATCTATATGCATCACTAAATATTGTTCCCGTGTTGATTTACCTTAAACATGCCATAATATCCCATCCCACCCATCCTCATCATATGTTCTACTATATATTATAAACACGCCTAAAACCAAACATACGTGTTTATCCACACACCCACTCATCTCCTATACGTGATACAACTATCCATACATGTTATTTCTCACACCCCTTTACAAAAACAAAAAATGCACCACTATTTTATCTATATGCACTATTATATACTATACGCGCCAAAACACAATAAACACGCTAAAATATAACCTACCATTCCCACAAACGCGTCATTTCGCGCCCTTGACTCTAAACACCCATATGCACTCCTATTTAGGCATACACATCATTTCAAGGCTCGTATGTGCTAAATAGTGAACCTAAAGGGTATTATATCCCTAAAACTCCCTAAAAGTCTCAAAAGAGTGAAAACACTCCACAAAATAAATTGAAAAATCACTTACCTGGCAGCCCCACCTTTGTTGGCCATCGGTACTCTCTCACGAGTCCACACGTTGGTCCGCAATCCTCTCGTATTCCATTTCTATCCCTCTCAAGCTCTCATTTTCAAAATACACGTGGTGAAAATGACCCTCTCATGGTCCTCGAAACCCTTTTATACCCACCTCGATGCCCTCCAACCTTCCGCGAGCCTATTCTTCCACCCCGTTTATCCTTTTTCCTCCCGTTTCTTCCTACCTTCATTAAATTTTCTCCTCTAGCACTCCAATTCAAAAAATCTAAACAAATTCATAAAAAATATAAAGAATCTAAAAATTCAACAAATCAACAAAATCATAAAAATTCTAAAAATTCTAAAAAATCGAAAAAATCCTAAAAATTAAAAAAATCGTAAAAATCATAACCTCGTAAAAATTCAAAAAATCATAAAAATTTACCAAATTATAAATACTTCTCAACTCGTAACAAACTTATGTGTGTTTTACTTATCTGTTTGTTTGTTCATGTACATTTTCATTTTAGCCAATGATATGAGGCCACTTTTATTTCCTTTTTAACATGGTCCAATGATACGAGGACTCACATTTTACATTAATCTATCCAATGATATGATGACAAAGTGGTATTTGACACTATATTTACCATTTTATACACGAGTACATTTTTTCAATGCCACACTTAAAATTTTATGATACAATGGATACCTTGTCGCAACACATCCTCTTCTATCATTGTCTTTTACAAAGACCTAATCCTCCTCCTCATCCTATCCACCCTTTATCAAATCCTCACAAATTACCCCCCATGACCGGGGCATCTTGACATCTAACACCTTCCTATCCAACATCCCCACATCAACATAAACACCTAACCCCTTGATTCGGACATCATCTAAATCCAACCTCAAAATTATTCACCCTTTTCATACATTGTTGACTGGATCATCCATTATCCTCTATCCCCCACTTTCTCTAATATCCTACTCATTCTCATCTTCTCTCCTCATCTTATAATATCCTCTAATACCCTCTCACATCTTATTCCTCTAATCGTTTCTCATATTCTAGACCTATTTTCTTCCACCAATTCCTTAATCTCTTCTTTCGCTACAATTCCCAAATCTTCTAATCTTCTATTCCTCATCCTCTACCATTTTATCTTCTCATCATATATCTCTCCATCTTCAAATCATCTAAACTTTCATTCCTCATCCTCTCACTCTATATCTTCTCATAATCTAACTCTCCATCTTCCAATTCTCTAATCCTCCATTTTTTCATCCTTTAATCCTACATTCATCTCCTTAATCTTTAATCCAACCCTAAACCCTCATCATCCATCTCCTCAATCCCTTTGATCATATCACATCTGCTAACCTCAATATCTTATCTTTCTCAAGAGGTTACCCGAGTCGTTCCTCCCCGCTTAACCCCTCAAGGGGGCATCACCTCTCCATATATTCTATCTCCTTTTCTTTTCTTTCAATTGTCATTGCTACGCAATAACACTTCAAAGAGGGGGGAAATGTAGACATGTAAAATGTCGACATGGTTGTCTAACAAATAAATCACCCATCCTAAAATATTCATTCATCCCCATCACATACCTTATAATAATTAATTATAAATTTAATTAATTATTATATTATATAACTATGTTCCAATAATTTCTTATTCCATAAATCCCACTCACACCCTTTAGAAATATTAATACATTATTAATATTTCACTTATTACACTAACTAACTAATCCTTATTACCTATTTTCCATTAATTTAAAAATACTCACCCACCTACCACCTACCCTACATTTATCCTATGTCTAGCCTCTCCATCTAATCACCCCACTAAATGTAATTAATCTCAACTATTCAAATCTAAATAAGCCCCCAAATCTAGAGGCTTATAATTCTAGAAACCTCTCCATATTTCCCTCTTCTTTTAAAACAATTCAAATAAAAAGTACACTATTACATTGAATTTTTATTTCAATGGAGAGTTCTTATGAAATATAGAAATCTCTACATCTAGAAAACTCTCTCCTCTCATCCAATTTCAACCACTGATTCAATCCACCATGGAAAGATCTTAGCCATTGATTTCTACCTCCTCAAACTATAAATAGAGGACCCACCCTCCATGGCAAGCACCTTATAAATTTGTAAGTAAATGTTGCCAAATTTTCAAGCCATCTTAGCAATCTTCATAGCAACCTATCAAGCTCATTTTATCATTTGATCAAGGGGAGATGCTACTAAATTTTTTCCAATATCCTAAGCATCTTTAAATCCATTTAACAGTAAAATCAAAGGAGAAAATCCAAATCAACAAAGGAGGGGGATTCCACTTGTAGGTAAGTACAGGTAAATTTATTTCTCCTTCTTTTCATCCTTGTTTGATCTGAGGTAGTGATAGAGAGTGTTGTATTAGGAATTAATCTACTTTGGTTCCTAGATTGCATTTTCTCTAGCATCTCTTTTCATATTCATTTTGGGTGCAAAAATGTAGATGAAATTTTTGTTAGTGTGCAATCATGATATGATTATGAAACCAAACCAATGCAAAAATCCAACAAAATTAATCAACTACCTCCGATTGAGCAAGATGAAAAGAAGGAGAAAGCAATTTACCTGTACTTACCTACAAGTGGAATCCTCCTCCTTTGTTGATTTGGATTTTCTCATTTGATTTTATTGTTGAATGGATGTAAAGATGCTTCAGATCTTGGAAAAAATTCAACAGCACCTCCCCTTGATCAAATGATAAAATTAACTTGATAGGTTCTATGAAGATTGCTAAAATGGCTTGAAAATTGGGCAGCATTTACTTGCAAATTTATAAGGTTCTTGGCATGGAGGGTGGCACCTCTATTTATATTTGGAGGAGGTAGAAATTGATGGCTAAGATATTTCCATGGTGGATTGAATAAATGGTTGAAATTGGATGAGAGGAGAGAGTTTTATAGATGTAGATATTTCTATATTTCTTAAGAAATCTCCATTGAATTAAAAATTCAATGGAATAGTGTATTTTTTATTTGAATTATTTGAAAATAAGAGGGAAAGAAGGAAAGGCTTCTAGAATTAGAATCCTCTAGATTTGGGGGCTTATTAAGCTTTGATTAGGTGAGATTAATTATATTTAGTGGGGTGATTAGATGGAGAGGCTAGGCATAGAATAGATGTAGGGTAGGTGGTAGGTGGGTGAGTATTTTTAAATGAATGGAAAATAGGTAATAAGGATTAGTTAGTGTAATAAGTGAAATATTAATAATGTGTTAATATTTATAAGGGTGTGAGTGGGATTTATGGAATAAGAAATTATTGGAGCATAGTTATATAATATAATAATTAATTAAATTTATAATTAATTATTGTAAGGTTTCGATGGGGATGAATGGCTATTTTAGGATGGGTGATTTATTTGTTGGATGACCATGTCAACATTTTACGTGTCTATGATACTTTGTTCAATAGGCTGAGGGGTAGCTAAGATAGAAACCTTAGGTTTTGATGATGAGGTGAACTCCTTAGGAGGAGGAATGGTGACAAAGGTCTTGGATTTTGATTGGGGTGTTAATTTAGGATCATGTGGACTGGATTGAGTGGATATCTCGAACAACATTGATGAATAAAGGGGGACCATCCTCAAAAGAATCATCGTTTGGAGGTGGGATGGCCACAAAATTCTATGAGGAATGAGGGGACTTTTGCATTTGGATGGATGAGGTAGAAGGTGTAGATGTTGGAATGGATGTGGAAGGAGGAGATTGGTTTTCCTCAAGAAGAAGGTCATCTTCCTCAATGATGTTGTGGATAATGGTTTGGAGTGCTTTGCAATGTTTAGTGTCATGTCTAAGGGTACGATGGTAGGTGAAGATGAGGTTGGAATCAAGCCACAATGGCTTCTTAGTATTTGGGTCAAAGGCCTTGATAGGTGGAAGTATGATGGTGAAAATCCAAAGTGTTGAAGGACCTCTGCATATGATTCAACCAAGGTATTAGGAGGTTTCTTTTTGTTGTGAGATGTCTTGTATTTGGAGGAAGAGGTAGATGTTTGAGATGATTTAGATGTCGAGGGTGGAGTTTGAGGTTTTGTTAATTTGGATTCATTTTTTATGATGGTTAACGTTCTAGAAGAAGAAATGTTGGATGGTTTTGGCTTGGTTTTATTGGTTGGTTGATTTTTTTTTTATGAAGGGGCCAGTCCTAGGAGAGATGGATGTGTTCTAAGATAGATGATGTGGCTTTAGATTGTTTTCTCATAGGTGTGGGTATGTCAATATTCTTATGAGGAAGTGAAAGAGAATGTTGAGGAACTGTGCCAAGGGTTCTAGATTTTGTTTGTGAAGAAGCACCCTTGGGAGGGATGATCACAATCTCAATTGGGGGTCTAAAGGTTGTGTTATAGTTGATACAGGTGGAGGGAGTAGTCTTTGCATGATGAAGTCTAAAGAAGGAAAATATTGGTTTGATGTAGGAGTGTTTTATTGTGTAGATGAGATGGGAGGATCACTTGAAGTTGCCGCAAGTTGAAGTGCTTTCCAAAATTATTCAAATGATGAAAGTGATGTGGAAGGAGGAGATGATGTAGATGTGGTCACAATAGTTAATGTGGTGGGTGCGGGAAAAAGTGTGGAAAGAGGAACTTGGGATTGATGGTAAGGATGGTATAATGGGTAAAGGTGGAATAGATGTAGATAAAGTATATGAATCCAATGAAGTGGATGTGATAAGTGATGAAGTATATGTAGGTGATGAAGTATATATATTATTTCAATGGTGGATGTAGAATTGAATGGTTGTTTCATAAATGTTTCAAGGGGCATCATTGATATGCTTGCGAATGGAGGAGATGTGACATGGGTGGATATGGGAATAGATGTTGAGATAGATTATGGTGTGATTGGTGTAGTTATGGGGATAAGTGTTGATGGAATTGTAGATGTAGGATCAATGTCTAAAGAGGTGGATATGATAGTTGAAAAGAAGGTGAAGTTGTTAATGGGGTAGTATCTTTATCGATGTTGTGGAGAGTGTTTATGGTATGAGAATTGGGTTCTTGAGATGTAGAAGAAGTGGTGGCTTGATTTTTGGTGCATGGTTAGGGAATGGTTGTTTAAAGATGTCAAGTGGTTGGTTAGGAGATGTATTAGGATTGTCCACTTGAATATTTCCTTGATCAATGAGTCTTTGGACTAGATCTTTAAAGGTTCGGAACCTCTCTATATCATGTCCTCAGACTTGGTGGTGGTATTTACAGTAATGATCCTCACGATACCACATGGTTTTTGTCTAGACTCATAAAATGGTCAGATAGGAGGAAGTGTGATAATATTAACCATCATCAACTTGTCAAATATTGAACTATATGATTCTCTTAGGGGATTATAGTTGGGTGTAGACCTAGGGAACCATTGTTGAGGAAATGTGTTAGAGGTAGGTTTGGAATAAGACGTAATGACCATGACGTTAAACACACTTTTAGATTTATCTTTGTGTGTGGATGATATGGAAAAATCATTCTTGGGTTTGTTTAATTTAAGTTTTAGTTGGCCTTTCTCAAGGGCACGAGTCTCGAGTTTACGAGCCATGGTGAAGGCTTCTTCGAATGTTTGGAATGATTGGATTTGTAATGTAGAAGAAATAGTCTTCACACAAGAAGGTGAGAAGAGTTCGATGAATTTGGTTTGCATAAGATAAAATGATAGTTGGTTTATTATGTCATGCCATCATGTGAAAATTCTATAATAGACTCATCATCAAACTGTCTAATGGCGTATAAGTCAGTGATGGTGATTTTACGTGCAATATTAATCAAAAAGTGCTCTAGGAACAATTGCACGAGTTGGGTGAAGGAGAATAATGAATGTTGGGGAATTCCATTATACCAATCCAATGTTGGACCAACAAAGGACATAGGGAAGGTGTGAAGCATAAGATCCTAATCATGTGCAATAAGGTAACATGCATGCCTAAATGCATAGAGATGTTGTTGGGGATCTTCCTTGTTGTTAAACTTGGTAAACTTGGGAAGCTCCCAATGAGGGGGTAAGATTTTATTGGAACCAACAGATGAATAGGTTCATTATAGATTTATTTGTAAGATAATATAACCTTGGGTCCCAAGGTAGCGGCCTCCAAACTAGCCAATTTATTCATTAAGGCATGCATGGGATCATTTGATGTGATGATTGGTTGGGATTGTGATTGTGTTGCCTAGAAAGTAGCTTGATAAGGTGGTTGATAAGTTTTTAGATGTGTGGGTGTTTGAGGAATCATTTGATAAGGATGTATGTAAGTCATGGGTTGAGATTGAGGAGGTGGTTGTAATGTTTGATGTTGTGATATGGGGATGTGATATGATTTTTGGGATTGTGTTGGTTGTTGTGGTAAATGATGAGTGGGAATGTAGGTGTGGATAGGTTGAAATTGTTGATGGAGTGGATTAGACACTATATAATGTAAAGCACTCGTAATGGGAGGTTGGGAAGAAATGAAATGTATGTGTGATGTGAGAGGAAAAGAAGGGTTATGTTGTTCAGACATGGGATGTGATATTTGGGCAGATTGGGTAGGGACACTAGTGATGATAGTGGTTAAAGAGGTAATAGGAATGGATGTGGTGATAGTTGTGTTGATTGGAGGGAGATTGGGAGGAACAAGTATGACTATATGAGTGGTTGATGAGGTGGGGTATTAGTAGAAGGTGAAGCATGATCACGTTGGGTTGTGGTAATCTCTGTTCATAGTTCAAGGGAAGAGCATTACAAGTTGTGAAGAGGGAAACTTAGTGGTTTTAGGATTTAAGCGATGAGAATAAATCAGTAAAAGTGGTGGACAATTAATAGGAAGTTGGGTTGACTTGCTAAGAAGGTAATCTTAAAGAGCTATTGGATTGGCATCGAGAAACTCCTGAAACTATAAACTTCCATGAGGGACAATAGGAGGTCCAAAAGGTTCAGATGTAGTAGATGGAGGGGTGGCTGGTCAAGATGGGATGGAATAATATAAGAAAGGATCAGTCTCACCCATGTAGTAGTTTGAACAAAAGGTCCTTGAGAAACATTGATGAGAGGTTGGGTACCCATGAAGGAAGTGACCAAGGGAACAGATGAGACATTGGTCATGGTGGATGTTTGTTGAGATGAGATGAAAAAAATTGTTTGAGGAAAATTTATGTTCCATTTTCTTAGCTATTGAACGAGTAACTATGGGCATGAAACAAAGCTTATACTAACTAGATCAAGCAAGTCAAGAACAACAATTTTTTTGTTTTTTGATTTATTAATAAAATGTGAAAAATAAAAAAGGGGGTGGATAAAAAAGGTACCTAGGAAGTGGCAATCTAGAGTTGGTTTTGGGTAGTTATGGTTGGGGAGTCCTCAATATACCCAAAGGTACATGAGGCTTGAGTCGTGCAGGATTTCTAACACGGCGAGAATACCGTGGGGGCTTTCCTGTTGGGTGATGAAATCCCAATCAGTCCACTTGGTAGGAAGATGTCTAGATGTGTAAATTGATGTGTGAATTTTGTTGTGTTACGTAATGTGATATGTATCCAATTAACCCCTACTTAAGCTAGATGAACAAGAAAGGATGTAAAAGGTTCATTTTAAGCCAAATCCAAATGTGAAATTTTGATGAGGACAAACACAAGAAAGGGAAAATATGATGCAAAAAGGAGAAAATAAGACAAAAAGAAGAATACCGGAGAACACTTTTCCTTTTTATCTGATCTTTGAAGTAAGTGAAGAGCTATCCAAATAGATCCGTAATCACAACACAAAAAAAAAAAAGAAAAAAACTTCTACACAAAGCAGTGTTAGTGGGAAATAGAAAAATGAAAGAAAATGTAAGAGACTCACCTAAAAGGGTCATCCCACCGAGCATGCTAGAATTTTGATCTAATTTTTTCCATGTTCAATTTAATGAGCTATTACTAAAGATAATTAAATAAATCCAAAATATGAGGGTTTAAAGTACCATAGATGCAAATGGACAAGCGCTAAGTGAATGACCTTGTTGTAAATCTGATGAACTTGCAAAATAGAGGTACCTAAGAGTAAAATGGATTAGATGGTAGATGAGGGGGTTTCCCAAAAAATTGGTTCTAAGAAGCATTAACTTCCTTAGCAGATGTCAACCCTCATTTGATAAAATAAAGTGAAGTAAATGATAGATAACTAGATAACATGCAAAAATTGATATAGAATAGAATATGGAAATAATAGAAATGGGTGAAAAGTACTGATTTGATCTAAACTAAAACAAATTAAATTGTACCTATCGGGTCGATGGAAACCTAGGTTGTAGAGGGCAGGTCAACGGTGACCTGAGTAGATGGATTTAGATAGCAAGCTAGAAATGTAGATATGGGATGATCTAAATGCAAATAAGGTGATCACAGAAACTTGAGAACATTGGAAACAACCCGTAGAAGGAGATATGACACAATTAAAAAGGGATGATGGTAGAAAATAGTTATTAGGATAGATTAGATGAAAAATAGGACTCGGTTTGATGGTGACTGGCCTAGGTTGGCGGCGATGGAGTGCAAAAGAAAATTTTGGGATGACATGGAATCAAGATGGCAGAGATATAAGAATGGGAAGCAATAGTAGGACAAAAGAAGAAAATGAGAAGGATCTAGAAATGTGAGGTATAATGACTCAGACTGGGTCGACAACGACTTGAGTTGAGTGACGACAAATTGAACAGTGTAAATAAAATCTAAAGATGGATAGGTGAATGAGGAACCTACAAGCAGAATGACTGGTAGAATTGGCTAAGGATGAAATTTTAATAGTATCTAAACCTGAAAGATGTTAGATTCTAACAGATAATAACAACGATAGCATATGATATCATGAATAAGAACAAAATCAAAGTAAACCTCACAAATCTTCCATAAGTGATGTAAGACAAGATTCAATGGAATCCAAGAGGGTTAATGAAAATGCAAGGATGATCAGATTCAAAGATATGTTTGCACAATGCAAGAAATCTCAGGTTGTGTCTCCTTTTGGAAGGGGAGCAAAATTAGTCTTATAAGGTCAATGACAACCAAGTCGGGTCACCGCCGACTACGGAAATTGTTCATTGGATGGTAAAATCTTTGATTTACTTGACATATGGGGAGATTAGAGATTGGGATAATTTCTTTAAAGCATGTAGGTGGGTAAGGGTTGTTTAGGGAAGTGTCATGGGTGGATAGGAGATAAAGATGGGTTGGATAAAAGCTAGAAAAAGCGTAGGGATGTGGATTTAGGTGGTTAGGGATAAAAACATCCCAAAGAAATCCAATTAGAGGTAATTAGATAATTTTGGTTAACTAAGAATTAAAGGTGATGGGATAATAGATGGTTATTTAAATAAAGGAATTGAATTAAGGGGTCTAGCTAGAACATGGTGAAAAATGTAAATGCGGCCAATCAAGGGTAGTAAAACCAAATTTTAGTGTCAACACCAACTATAGGTCGTACACGTGAAATATGCTCATAGACCTAAATATCTAACAATGTAATAGCCATAACATCACCAATATGGCTCTCCAAAATGAATCTATACAATTCTTTATATATGTGTGCTAAAGATACACCGACCCCATACGTAGCATATCAGATGGTACTCTATGTTTTGTAAAATATACCACAATCAATATGATATAGATAAAACACCACCATCAATGGCTACAAATGAGACCAATAACCCTGCAATATGTTTCTACAACTACTAAATCAATGATGTCACAATAATGCTTAGTCTAATCGAGGGATCTCTGGTCCACCTTGTCCGAAAGTATTTTTGTACAGATCTCATATCATAATTTGTATATGTGGAAACCACCTATACCCACTCTCCAATAAAAGGTAACCTCAAAATGTGGTATACATCCTCTAGTGTGACTATCATCCCCCTTTTTGGAGCTATAATGTCCATGTGTCGGTATTCCATCACTCACACAAAGTTGTAATTAGGTCCATATTTGGGGGAACTCTCCCCAACTATATTATATGTCTTATCCCTAATCTATCTAGTAGGTCCCATTCAAAATCATCCATACCTGGGAAAATAGGGTGTCCATGTGTCGACCATTGTGAAACTCTCTCACATGTACATCTCTATGCAAACACAAGTGAGCATAAAAACATGTATCAATATTGTTTCATACCCCATATCTCTCATATACTAATCAAAACATCCTCTGAATAACATCACTTATCAATAATTTGACTTGGGTCCAAACCATATAGTTTTGGTAAAAATGTATGGTTTCATTTTAGAACCATACTTGAAGTTTCAACCTGTGTCCAAAACTGGACCATTTGATATATTTAAACTTTTCTACAAAATACATCAAGAATCAAACATTTGTGAAATTTGGTAAATTTTAGGTTATTTCCTAATAAATCACTACATTAAATGCACTCACAATGTTATCTATTGTGTGAGTCTAAATGGCCTCTATCACCCTCTCAAACCGAGATTGAATCGTGTCTCTAGCCCTTAACATCCTTCTAGTCTCAGAGCATTATTTCTCAATTACTTGATTACAAATGAAAATTAAAATTTACCTTTTCTATTTACTATATATAGTAAATATTTCCAATAAAAACTATGTTCCTCACTAAATTATAACTCATTTCTAATACCTATGTCACACTACGACCCATATCTTGGGGCCCGTTAATCTATTTTACATGACATCTACAACGTTGGGCTCATACTTTTGGTAATCTCATGCCACATTACCATTATGTTATACCACACACACTATGTAATTATGCACACATGTTCTTGTTTCTATATGATATATCCTCTATATATAATTATATTCTCTATCTTATCAATTTTTCTCAAGCTTGCAAGTATCATACACTCAATCAACAAATCCTATTTCTAATGCACATTGCATCCGTATACGCCTAATTTTTCTTCTTTCAACTAAAGTGGCATGGTTCCTCCATATCCCTCTCACCGAAAGGGGGAAATATAGGGCTGACCACACAAGTTCATCCACATTTTATATCTCTTAAATCAACAATCAAATCACTAATTGGTTGGTCACATAAGACTATCCTGTTATCTACAATTCTCAAAACAAAACCATATGTAAAGTGGTTATGTAAGGTCAATTTTATTCTATCAGCCTATATAGTTTTAACCTAATATCACAATCTAATAATCATAATTATATTAAAAAATACATTATATATCAAATACACACCAGTTACAAACACCACAATGCCACCGCACTTAACAAACACAGGGGGAAGTAAATAAAAAAACTTAGATATAAGCATGAATAACAATTTCACAATTTCTAATTATACACCCATGCATTATATGGTGGGGAAATGAGATGTCATTCCCTAATACCTTTGCATGAGTTTCACAATAAAATTTATACCTAGATTTGTCTACAATAGCGCGTCCTCATTTTGGGAAGCGTTATAGTGATACTCTTCCCTTGGTGTCGGGACACCTAATTCCCACATTTACATTATACAAACACAATTTTTCGGGGATTTGAACACCCCAACCCTAAAAACATGCCAAATTAAAATTTTCATGTCTCTAAAATGATCTTTTCACTTCGTCATGAAATATTCCTTGATGTTTACGACACCCTTATCCCTTGTCTCCACACGAGTCAATCATTGGCTCATGACATTCACCTCACATGATTATGCTCTCTTGACACACTATTATTTGTTCTTGATTCAACACTTTTTAGGTACACTTCTTATTCTCCTTTACACTAGTAAATTTCATTCACTAGCATAAAGGGGGAAATGTAAACACTAACATCTACACAAAAACATTGTTACATCATGATTTTTTAGAATTGTATGTACACAACTTCAAGACCTTGAACTTAGATCTTAGTGGCATAACCTACCCTCCTCCATATTTTCATTTCTTGATTTGATCTCTTATGATGATTATTTTTCTCTGATTTTTTGATTTCATGTCAAGTCACAAAATCCTTTGTATCTTTTATTTTATAAATTTCTTCGTATTTGGTGTCAGTTCAAAACCATACGGATGCAATAAAACCATACCCGCAAATGATCTGCACCTTCCATAAATTATTGGACCCTCTTTGTTTTCTCTCAAGTTTGATTTATGGGTATCTTCATTACTCTTTTTATGAGCTTTGATATGTTTGAGTTGTCCTTTATTGCCACTAGGGTTCAAAAAATCAAGTGAATGAACTCATATATACAAAGGGTCTAATGTAGGAATCTACTATCAAGAAATCACCTATTTATTAACCACATATTGAGCTGAAATAGCAAGAAACATTATTGCATACGGTAGTCACAAAATATAATGCATGGGTGTATAATTATAAATTATTTATTTTATATTGTAGTCACAATTTCTAATAAGAAACATTGTTTTATATTGTAGTCACAAAATCATGCACTTAGTCATTTATTTATGTCGGTCTCATACTACTATTTAGAAGGTTCTTAAGTGAAGAAAGTAATAATTAACCCCCATCCTTTTGGTCATATTGTTTATTTATTTTCGTAATTTATGACCCATTGCACCCATATGTCCATCCATTTTCTAACATCCCGCACTATTTTAGCGTTAGTGGGGCACCCAAATTTAGCACTGGGGTGCCTATAGGCACCCTGAACCCCTCTGGGGGCACCCTGATCCTTCTAGCACTTTCCCACCACTGTTTGGGCCTCTTCTATTTGTTTTTCATATTTATCCTTCCTTTGGTCAGCCTTTTCAAGGTTAATAAAGAAATTAGAGCAAGAGAACCCTATAAATATAAAGTTATGAGACCATAATGAGGGATTTAGCATCATCTACTACTATCAATCATCTAGAGTTACATCTATCCATTGCATTTGCATCCACATAGCTCCATCATCAAGGCACAAACTAGGAATATTACATCACACTTCATAGGGGGATTCTATTCTATTCCATGCACACATACTATTACATTTTCTACATTTATCTATTTCTCAATATTTCACAAAGTGCGATTGGCACAAGATCATTGTACACACCCAAAATTACATGTGCTACATTGTCAGAAAATGGTTACAAAATTCCCCAATGATGATTCATGTCCTTTCAGAAGGTGTTCGAGTTCCTAAACCCATTCATAGTGTATATTTGTAGCCTAGACATCCTTACTTAGCTTTTCCATGCTTTCTTCCAGCTTCCCACTTCATTTTGTGCATGTTTTGGCCTTTAGTGTCAAGACTACCGCCAAACCAAGGTAGCGGTCCCGCGCACTTTTTCCGTAATTTTTCAAGTGTTATTTTAACACGTGTGATTTCACTTAACTTGACTTTTAGGCGTGTTTATGAACCAAATTGCCTAAAAATAGTCTTGATTTCTTGGTATTCCTTCCCTCTTCTATTTTTAAATAGATTTAATTAGTTTGAAATTCCTCTTCACCCAATTATTTGGCACTCCAAGGCTTCCTTGTGCATGAAGGAACATCCTAGCCAATTCCTATATATTCCATGTTTTTATTCAAGCGAAAGGCCTAAGAATTTTGTGTATTTTGCATAGTATTTTCACCACAATCCTGCTGTAAATTACATAGCCAAGCTCTATTCACTTGTGTTATCCCTCTTTCACTTGTATTTCAACTAGACTACCTTCAAGTTTCCATTTCTCAAGAACCTTCTCCTGTTGTTTCCTTTGCATTCCCAATTCCTTGGACTCATATGGACACAGAGAAAGGATAAACTAGGGGAGAATTCATCACATAGCTGGATTTACCTTTGTTCTGTGAATTCCAAGTTGGATTTTTTGTTTGATTTCCTTTATTGCTACAATTTATCATTTTTACATCATATTGAATAGATTAGAAATCAATTTCTCTCATATGAAATTAATTAGTTAATTTCCAGGAGGATTTTAAATCATTAATAGTAGCTTCCGGTGACGGATCCTCTTCTTCCCATCCATGTGGACCTAAAGGAGAGAATATTTGTAGGAGGTTGTCTACATATGATAGATCATTTGGTAAATTTCTTGTTTTAAGTTAGTTTAGTTTTAATACACTCAAAGATAGGAAAATAACCACACCTGTAATCTCACTTGTTTAGTTTTAGTGTAGAAAGATTTTAATTATTTGAAATAGAAGAAAAATAATTTTTGTGATTGTAATATTTCAGTTTTTGTGATTTGTTTAGATTAGTTTCCCTTTTAGCAGTAGCATAGATTGTTAGTTTCATCTTAGTTAATTTGGATACTTCAAACTAGTTCAACATTGAGATTCAGTTAGACAAACCATAGGGAATTTACGCTACCCATTCATAGCCTCTAAATATCCCCTTTTCCAACTCAACTACCAGTAGATCACACTACTAGATCTTAGTCACTGATCCTCCTATAGTTAGCCACACATTCAACATTGGCTGCTTTGGCATGACCTTAGGAGGTCAAGTGTAGTTTAAGGTTGCATGTAAATTTTAATCAGCATAAATTGTTGAACCCAGTGTGAAGGATTTCTTCCTTCTTTTTTCCTTTTCTTTCATTGTTATTACCTCATCTCTCCATTTCTTCCCCTATGTTGGTAGGTATTTTATACTTTCTAAAATATTTATGGAAGAGAGTTTGGTGGCCATTGGGCTCTAAAATATAATATACCAATGTGCAACCATAATATTCCCCTTCTCTTTCACGATGGGGCGACAATTACACAAGCAACATTCAAACCTCCCATAGTTACACTTCAAACCCCATTAGCTATGTAAGGATGGAGGAGGTTGATCAACCGTTAAACATGTAATATGGTCAACCCAATGCAAACCACGTTGTTATCACAAATGGAACAGGTTATTACCATAGAGTCTTATCAAGACCTCACATTGCCATGCAATCAACTAGAAGATGATATATTTGCATGAATAGATAATCCTCTTCGTTAGATAGATGAGTCTTTGGATAGAATGAAGGCTATAACCTCTGATATTTCAAATACCTATCCTAAGATTCTTACTTCTAAGGAAGACAATAATTATAACACTAAACAATTCATGACAGGGTATCATGAGCCTACTCAATCAAACCCTACGCCACAGGCACCCCAACAAGGGACTCAATCCTCTCTCCCAGCGATCTTATTTCTACTTTAGTAGGGAGGATTAGAGAACTAGAAAGTGCCCAATTCACAATCGACACATGCAAAGAGGGAAGAACATGGGGTATCCAGTTGATGGCAAAGGATATATCCCTTCCAATGAGCAACTAACGTAATATCATGTACAAAAAGGTTATCTAGATCTTATTCATTCAAATTCAGATGATCTTCTCATAAGTTTAGACATAGTAGGGATGGGTCCTCATCCTTCTCAAGATTAATGAAAGGGTTAGCCGAGAAGTGCATTATCGAATGCCGCCACAACAAGCAATGTGACATTCCTTGGTTTTATGCCTACTAGTCCATATCCTGGTATTATCCCACCTTACATGCACATGTATTCAAAATCTCCCTGATGGACCCATATGCCATTCCCACTCCCTACATGCCATATCAGGACCCCATAAGATGCTTATAATGCATCTTATCCAAATCCTCCTCCACTTCCTCATCAAGGATCTTCAATGGTGGAATCTTATGTAATGGGTACATACGTTGATTACTTAAAGGAGCCTCTTGACTTATCTATACGTGGTGTCATGCTTCCACACCCATTGTTGGATATTCAAAAATTTAAAGGATAAGGAGACTAGAATGCTCATATCAAGGCCTACGCTATTGCTATCCCATAATTTCTTCCTTGGGATGTTGTAGTGCTTAAGATATTTCCAAATACTCTTGAAGGAATTAAATTGGATTGTTATTACCGTATTCCAAAAGCTTTTATACATTCCTTTAAATGGGTTGTTTCTAAATTCATCAAAGCATTTGACATGAACAATTTTTTTGTATACTGAGGATTAGGGATTTTCGCACATTAGATAGGAGCAAAATGAATTTTCTGCTCATTTCATCCAAAGATGGCGTCAATTTCTTTACTCCTCTGCAAGCGTACCCAACATGGACCAGATGGATATTTGTGATATTTTTTGCACTCGCTCAATTAAGAGACTAATGAAGAGGTCCAAAAGTTTCCTTTTCATAGTTATGAGGAAGTTTTGGAAGGTGCACTTTGAATTGACCAAGCCACTAGTGATAGTGAGTGTAAGACCTATGGTTCCAATGGGAAACTGGTATCCCAAATCAAACCAATGCAAATTATCAAAACAATGGTGTCAATAACCAAGGACCTAAGGGTGTGAATCGTAATCATGGTGCTATCATGAATAGTGCTACTTGATCAAGACAAGAATGTTGGTTTTCCAAACAATGGTGACACTAACAACAATAACAACACGAGAAATCAAATATCCCCTAACACTATATCCTTGGTCAACATAGTTGATGTAAACCATCCCTATCAAAAATAAAATCAAACCCAAGCCCTAAACTAGTAACAAAACTCTGGCCAAGGGGAAACAAATCATGGTTATAACAACCAATTTCAAAACTATAACTGAATTTATAATCAACAATAGAAGGATTCTTATCAAAGGCCAAGAGATTATGAACCTAACCTATATTTTGGTTTCCATAAGGTTCGAGGTCATGATGATAGGAATTTCCATGATTGCAACAATTTTCTGCAAAGACTTCCTAAAAACCAAAGGCAACTCTTTGTAGACATGTTCTTAGAAAATCCTGAAACAAACAAGTATTCTTACCTTCGTAGGGGGTTTTGGGATCTCATCCCAGTAGAGTTAGTTCGACGAAGAACAGAAAGGAATGAAGGAAGGAATGGAAGAAAGATGGATCTGAAGGGAGAAAAGAAATGAATTCCAAAGTAGAAAGGTCAGAGGGTTTATGTTTTGGGCCGGTAGTAAACAGAGCCAAACTTACTCACATAAACAAACAAAGCAATATTGATAAACAAATGACAAAAGTATAGGTGAATCCAACAGAATAAGTATGTAGATCTAACTTAAGAAAGATCTAACACATAACACAGGAATTCAGCACAAAGTCTCAATTTTTGTATTAATATTTTGTTTTGTTACAAGAAAGCTCAAAGTCTTTCTCTCCTCACTTCTATTTTTCATACAAATTTTCTCACACCTTGAATACAACAAGTGTTCAAGTATTTATAGAAGGAGGAGGAGAAAGAAGACAAAAAGGAGCCAACCACTATTTACAAAATATTTAAAAGTCAAATGTTGACTTTAGGGAAATTTTGTGGATGACAACATCCCATGGTGCAACATGGATGATGTCATCATTTGAATGCCAACATACTTTTAAATATTTTTACAAAAATGGGATTTATCCCAGGAGGAAGGAGCCTATTCATCGTCATCCCTTGGCTTGAAAGGAGTGTCTTGCTTCTGCTTAGGAGAGGTGATGTGAAACTGAGCTCGATACTCCATGAACTTGCTGACCATCATCGCCTGAAGTTGATCCTGAGTGGGACCCTTGGTGTGATCCCCGATGACTTCGCAAGTTTCTCATTCATCTCTGAGTCTTTCAGGGAGTTTGAAGTATTCATTTGCCTACCTCCATCAGGTACCCAACAAAGTCGCGGTAGGCCAGAAGGTTGTTGATAGATTCTACATCAAAAGTGGCCTCTGACGTTAAACCTTGTGACGTGATTCCCTTGAAAAGCTGAATAGTATCATCTACCTTCCTCAAGGTGTACGCTGCATTGAGAAACCCTAGAGACATTCTTAAGATGATCTACTCCATTTGATGCATGGCATCTATGGCTTCCTCCTTGATTTTGTCTATCTTTTCTAAGACATACTCCATTTGGTCAACCCGATAGTCTAAAGCAGCAAGGACTTTGTTGGGTGCTTGTGGGTGATCAAAGATGCTGAATTTCAACAAGTCATCAACTGGGTAGTCGAGCATCTTCTGGAATGTCTCGTGTTGCAACCTGGCATGGTCCAACTCTTTGAGAGATAGGCCCTGCTATTTCCTGGAGTTCCTTGTTCTCTTGATCTATATTTTGATAGAGCTCTGTGAACTTTGTAATCACTTCCTCACTATCTTTGAGGATCTGCTCTCTCCAGTAGACACTGCTGCACCTTGCTCGCCGATCTTGGTGTACTCATTTATCTTCTCCTGACTAAGAACTTTGGGAGGGTCGGTGGTAGTCATAGGAGGGGCATTGCCCATTTTTTAGGGCTTGGAGAAGATGCTTGTTTTGCTCTTTTAATATTCTCTTCTCTTCCTTTGCTTCTTGAAGCTTCTTGCAAAGGGCATCCACTATGGATAAGGCCTCTCCTTGTAGGCTCTCTGATGATGTTCCCATTGTGACCTGAGTCACTGTAAAATCTGTAGGAGACAAATCTTCTTTCTTCTTTGTGGGATCAGGGTATGCGATCTCCATAACCCTTTCACCTGAAGTGCTTTGAGAGAAGTGGGTTATAGCCTTTTGCTTCTTAGGCCCTTTAGCTAGAATAATGGAGAAGTCCATAGGTGCAATAGGGACTTTCCTCTTGTGTTGGCTCAGGTGTTGGAGATCCATTCTGGACTTAGGGGAGTGGGACCAGAGGAAGAGGAGGAAATGGGGGTGGAAGAAGGAGCAACTATAGTGGACATGGGGAAATGTGTCGAGACATTTGGTGGTGGCATTGAGAAAGAAGCCAACACACCAATGCTCATGGGGTTAGGAGTCACTACAAGAGAGGAAACCATGGGGGTGGAAGGGATCTATGAGATGAGGGAAGAAATGTTGGGGGACAGATCCGCAAGGGAAGAGAAGATGGAGGAAGAGGGAGGGGAAGGAGAAGATGGAGGAGAAGACACAACCAAAGGAGTGGTTGTTTGAGTGACATGAGGAGGGGAAGGAGGAGTGGGAGAGGGAATGGTTGGGACCTCACCAGTTGTAGCAATGACAACATCCTGAGTGGATGTGTCCGTTGGAGCACTTACCGCTTCTTCTTCTCTCCTGGGGACACTAAGTCCACAACTTGCTCTCTCGGTGGTGGAAGGAGGGCTCTCAGGAACTTCTTTCTGAGTAGTGCTTGCCTCTCCTACTTTATCCTTTCCTTTCCCTTAGGAAAATGTTTTGGCCTGGATGGTGCATTACCCAAGGGAGACGTGGTAAAGTCTACCCCAAGGTAGATGATACCATTTTTCTTGCACCAATGCTCGGTGTGTTGCAGAGTGCCCTTGACCCTTTCCTCTATAGTCTGAGGGGCCTTGTTCCTATCAATTTTGGAAAATGGCCAATTGTCCCCATCCGTGTCTAGATAAACTTGATCAACTTCTTGATCAGTTGCTTGGAAATCCTTTGGGATGATAGCCACACCATATTGAATGATCTCTGCTAGGGCCAGTCGGGAGTGATCCTTTCATCTGAGCTCAACTTCGTGATTTAGGTCGATGTAGATATCCTCGATCTGAGGGATGTGAATTGGATCGATCCTTGCTCTTGGAAGGAAACCACGAGGATCGAAGGTTGGCCTTGCTAGGAAATTATGCTTCAGATTGAGAAATTCAAGCTCTGCATACATCTCTCGGGATTTTCCCTGTGAAGTGCAGGTGTCTCGCCCACCGTGAGGGGGAATGGAGTTCCACCCTTCTTCCTTTTCAAACACTTCTCATGGTATGTGATGAGCTATCTAGATAGCTCCAATAGGATCAGTTTGGGTCCCGCATACCTTGGCAATCTGGTGGGCTCTCCCAAGAAGTTAGCGGCTCTGAGATAGGTGAAAGTGGGGAATTGCGTGAATAACACTCCCCACTTCTCTGTGGTGGTGATCATTTTTGGTCATCGACCGCAAGTCATGTTGGGCCTCAAGAGGTAGATGACGCCATAGAAGAAGACATCATTGATTTTACTGAATTGGGCTATGTTGTTCTCCAGTCTTAACTCTGGATAGTACTTGTATATCTTGACCTGGGGCCATATCCCACACCGATTCAATGTTGGGTAGTCCCTCTCTGAGGCAAAGCAACATATACTACATAGGAGTTCATATAGAACCTCCCAGTTGTTGAAAGTTGTTGAAGCTGCTCCGAGATTGTGCTGCTGATAATCTCTCCCTAGTCAAAATGTTGATGGGAACATTTTTATTCATTGTTTCCAAGTACCTAAGCATCCACTTGTGAAAGTAGTGGGTATCAGGTAGCCCAAACACCCTACTTAGGAAGGTGATTGTGTCACTCAGCTCCTCTAAAAATTCACTGCGATGAATGACTTGTGGCCACCTGCTTGTCACCTTCTTATTCTTGAGGTACACCTCATTCATTAACTGCATACATTTGTCTTCATTTTCAGTCCATGTCTTCATGCAGTCCTCTCTGGCTCACTGCTACAAAATGTTGTGGTGAGGGATACCCAACATGATCTCAAAATGTCGGGCCGTGAGGTTGATTATCACCTCGCCCTTCTCATTTTTGACACATCTTGTGTCCTTATTATAACAACGGCCCACCAACATCATAAACTCATTGTTGATTGCACTCACTGGGAGCCCTGCAAAGCAAAGTGTAGACCACTGCCAACCAATTTATCCATCCATGGGCTACTTGTGACCTTCTTGGTTCTAGCCCAGAAGTCCTCCATGTCAATGTGCCCGAGTTCTGAATCTCTGATATCAAGATCACACTCTGCAAGAGAGTCAGGCATCCTGACCCTTTGGTATTTATATTTCATTTCTTGCTCTGTTAGCTTGGCTTTACCCTTGGACTTGGTTGGCTTCTTACTCGATGAAGACATGTGTGGATCTGAGTTTAGCTATTGATCTGCAAGAAGAATCAGGGAAGTCCATCGCAGAAGGGCCATGTTAGCCATTAAGTCATCCATAAAAGCTTATAGAATGAAAAGTTAGCAATTTATGAGCCTCTGGGGCGCAAGGTGCAAGCTTTTTACGTAGCAGTCATGCGAGGGACTTAGAAAAGCAAGGCGCACTTTGGGAAAGTGTTGCATGGGAGAAAGTAGTGCCAAAGGGGCGGGGTGTGGAAAGGCCACACACAACATTTAGATGTTGGTGTCAAGGGATATGCTGTGCTGTGCCGTTGGAAGTCTTTTAGTGGGGCGCAGATATGATTGGTGTTACAGAGTATTATGGTGCGCCAAGGTGTGGATGCAAAAGATGTAACATCAAGGTGAGGTGCGCAAGGGGTTAAGCTTGCATGGCGTGGGAAGGGTTTACATAGCATGAAGTGTTGTTGCTATTGTAGGTGCGCTCGCGCCTGCTGCCTTAGGAATTTTTGTAGTTTTTATAAGGTGCGGGAAAGGGCTTCTATTGCGTGAGTTCACAGTGCACCTTGGTGTGACTATTTTTGATGCAACATGACTAAATGGTGTGCCAAAGGGGGGCATGAACTACATTTAGCGCAACATGTATGAAAATTGTGCCATGGAAGACAACAGGTTGATTCTCTTCATTTTGTGGTTTTTACTCTCTCAGCTCAGATTTTGATAGCAAGGGGTTAACCTTGGCAAAGCAGGGGATAGAGGAGAAAAGGGTAGGGGTCCATTCTGAGGCAGAGCCTTCCAGATTTGTAGATCTGGAAGGAGAGTGAAAAATGGCTTGCAGGTGGGTTTTGCAAAATGGGTTGGGATTGTGTTATCTTCTTAGGTTCATTGTTTATTATCAACAATCCTAATCACCTAACCCAACATAAAAACCACAACAAATCCACAAGAAGGGAAAGGGCCACTTACCAGGAATATATAACGATGAAGGAGATGATGTGGGGTCCACATGAACGTGACAAATGGCAACACGCGGGGTTGACAGGAATGCTGACAATGCACAGAGAAAAAGACTTTTCACATTTTTTGTAATGTGAAAATGACAGGTCAGACGTGCCTATATATAGAAAAAGGTGCAATAAATGTGCCACCAACTTTTTCCTATGGCGCACTTGAGTGGATGTCGACACGAAGGGATTTGTGCCTTGGCGTAGCTTTGGGAGTGTCGACACTACATTTTTAGCCACAACGCACTTTAGAAAGTGATAACAAGATGGTGCTTGCGCCTTGGTGCACCTTTGAGAGGCAACATTTGGAGTGTTGACACTCCTAGAATGTGCCAAAGGAATAGAGGGGTGTAGTTTTGGTTGATGTAACGTGAATGAAAAACGCTGCCCAACCCAAAAAGGTTGAAAATGACCAAGTTCTAAAAACTAGATTTTTCGAAAAGGGATTTTATGCCATTCTGAACGTTAAGAGACCTCAACGGGGGACCAAAATGGAATTTTTGGTATGGTTACCTACAAAATTTCCTTGTCAATTTTACAGGATAACAGTTGGCTCTTTCTGGGGACTATCTTTGAGTGAAGCTTAAGGGTAGAGAATCCCTAGATCTACATGTGCCTATCCATTGGGTTACAGAGTCAAAAACAAGGGGGTGATGAAAAAGAAAAAAAACACAACAAACAGAAAGCAAACACATGACAAAAACAAACACACAACTAAAGAAAACTATACAAAGAAGAGAGCAAGCTCTACTTCCTAAATATTTTGAGATGTTGCCTGCTATAGGGAAGTGGGAGCTTAGTTCCATCTAGATATGAGAGATAGAAGCTATTCTCTCCATTGAGTTGCTTGATCTTGAAAGGCCCTCTCCAAAGAGAGTCAAATTTCCCATGCATGCCCTTTGGCTCTCTTCGCTTGTCCCATAGAAGGATGAGATCTCCCACCTAGAAATCCCTCTGCTTGGCCTTTTTATCGAACAGTCTCTTGACTTGATTCTGATGTTCGGTGATCCTGTCGACCACCCTTACTCTTTTTCTTCAAGTTCTATTAGATACATGATCCTCTTTTCAAGAGAATTCTGGAAAGTTTCATCTTCGATCGCTCGTGCCAAGCGTAGAGCAGGAAGTTCCGTGGAAATGGGGAGCTCAACGTCGATTCCATATAACACTTGAAAAGGTGACATACGAGAGACCTCTTTGGGAGTAATATGGTCTACCCACAAAGCATCATATAATGACTTGTGCCATGACCGTTGATTCTCATCGACTAGCTTCCGTATGATGGTCACTAGGTTTTTATTATTGGATTCTGCCTGACCATTTCCCTGGGGGTAATAATCGAGGCATGGGCCAAGGTTATTCCGTATCCATAGAAAAAACCGATAACTTCCCGTGAGGAGAAGTTGGAAGCATTATCAACAACGATCTTGTGTGGGATGCCAAATCTCACGATGATATTTTCTTTGATGAAGTTGCAAACAACTTCAGAGGTGGCATTCTTAACAGGTATGGCCTCCACCCATTTGGTGAAGTAATCTATTCTTTGTTAGGACATAACTATGTCCGCACTTGATTGGGGATGTAGTGCTCGATAAAGTCAATTCCCCATTTCTGAATGGTTCATCAATAATGACGGGCTGAGGGGAAAAGCAGCCAATTTTGGTTTGCCAACAAACTATTGGCAGAGCTCACATTTTGCTACCCAGGTGGTTGTATCCTAAAATAGCGTTGGCAGTAGTACCTAGCCCGGATGATCTTATGTGTTATTACGGATGAGGAGAAGTGACCACCGCGTAGGCCGAGTCATGAAAAATTTCAAGCAATTTGATCTGTTGTGGTTTGTCAACGCATCGCAAGAAGATCCCATCAATCCCACGCTTGTATAAACCATCATCCCATATGACATATCTGGCTGCCCTGAGCTTTACTGTCCATTTCTCCTTTGAAGTTAGATGAGCTGGACACTCACCATAAGTGAGAAAGAAAGTGATGTCAGAATACCACTCGTCGTTGGTCATGCAACAAATAGAACCATAGGTAGAGAATCAACTTTCTTCAGTTGACCCTGCGCTCTCGGTCGATGCAATCAACTTTCTCTTTAGGGACCTCTGAATCTTTTATTTTCAGCCATGAGCTGACATAGGCCCTACCCCTTACCAACTTGGTTGGTTTGATGTCTAGATCATACTCTTGGACCTTTGTGATCCAATTCCCTCGTAAGCTTCCTAACTCTGTTGAGTTAGGATAGACTTAACTACCGTGTCAGGAACCAACACTACCGTATGAGAGTTTAGGATGTAGTACCAGAAGTTCTTGACTACTTTGACTACTGTGAAGGCATGTTTTTCTAACTGAGACATCTTCAATTCATGAAGCTTGAGAGGGGAGCTCATGAACGTGATTGGGGATTCAACATCCTCAGAGTTCTTTGCATTAAGATGGCTAGATACAGTATGTGCGGATGCATAACTGTACATGATAAAATCCTTGGAGAAGTCGGGACATACCAGATAGGTGAGCAACGGAGGCTTTTATATCCTCGAATGATGTCTTTCCTTCTTTGCTCCACTAGAATGTTTGTGACCCTTTCATCATATTTGATATGTGATGAGTCTTTTCAGCGAAGTCGGGAATAAAGCGTCTGAGAAAATTCACCTTTCCGAAGAAAGAGTGAACACCGGTCTTGCTTGTGGGTAAGGTAAGGCTCTGAATAGCCTTAACCCTTTCGATGTCTATCTTTGTTCCTTCCTTGCTGACAACGTGTCCCAACAACTTTCCTTCGGTGACCCCGAAAATAGACTTTTTTGGATTTAGGGAAATCCGTGTTCTCGGCATCTAATCAATACTTGCTCCAAATGATCACAATGATCACTTCACTTTTTGAGAACACAGTTAAGTCATCCAAATAAACTATGATGACCTTTCCCATCATACCTTTGAATGTGAAGTCCATCACTCAGTTGAAAGGTGGCACCAGCATTGGTCAAGCCAAAAGGCATCCTGTTGTAGGTGAATGTGCCCCAGGGAGTAGTGAATGTTGTTTTGAATTGGTCTTCAGGTGAGACTTCAATCTGATTATAGCCGAAAAACCATCAAGCATGGACAACATCTCTGAACCAGTTACTACCTACTAGAACTTGATCCATTATGGGCAAGCGGGTAATTGTCCTTCAAGGACCTGATTCAGATTGTGAAAATCTACGCATATGCGTATCTCACCATTCTTCTTTTCATACGGGCATGATGTTTCATGACCCAGGTACTATGATGGATAGGAAAGATGATTCTCACATCAACATTTTTGTATTTCCACCTGGATGGTACCGAGATCTTGGGATTGTAATGCCTCTATTTTTGGTGAAAGGGTTTGACATCATCCTTTAACGGGATGTCATGTTGAACATCCTTAGGCTTGAAAGACTTTAGATCGGCATAAGACCATGCCAATACGTCCATATATTTCTTCAGCAATTTGACAAACTTCCACTTTTCTTGGTGTACAACATTTCCGATGTTCACAAACTGCGGATGTTCTACAGTACCCAGGTTGACAGATTCGGTCTCTGGAGAGGAGTTAGGATCATCTTGTCACTTCTTCTTGAAAAAATGATCATGTTTGTCAAACAATCATTCAGAGAGACTAAACCCTTCAGAATTTTATTTCCCTTGAGCTGACATATGCCATCACCTTCTTTTGATTCATTTTTTGCTGACCAGTGATTCACGGCATGCAGAAGTAGATCCCTCAAAATGAAGCTCATTGAAATTATCAACTTTTTCTAGAAAAGCAACAAGTTGATTGTCATCGTTGAATACCTACCAGTGTTGAGAATTATTCTGGCACGCTTGGGTGAAAGACTACCTCAATGGTATATGTGTCTATTTTCAACCCTAGGTGAGGGAGCATAAGAGATGCTGAGATGGCCAATGAATCGGCCATGTCATTTTGAGCTCTTGGAATGGATTTTATTGAGAAAGCATCAAATTCCTCAATGTTGTCCCATACTGCATTGTGGTAGTGCCTGAGTCTATCATTCTTCACTTGGTACACCCCTTTTATCTGGTTGATGATCAGTTCGGCGTCACCCTGTGCTTTTAGATTCTTGATTCCTCTTTCCTTTGTAGCTTGCATACTGAGTAACAAAGATTCATACTCAAGTGGTATTGTTTGTATTGAAAAACTACAATTTGAAAGAAAGAGGAAAATCTCTCCTCTTCAGGAGATATCAGGATGGCTCCAGCGCCACATCCACTTGTTGCACAACTGCCATCAAACTGCAAGTGTCCATATCTTGTTAAGGTCCTCCTCCTGGATGAGAATGTCCATTTTATCAGACTCAGTGGATAAGAAGTAGTTCCCCATCCCTGATGATTCAAAGAGAATTTGGGCTTTGGGGTCATCAGAGTTGGTGACCAGGTACTTCTTTTGTGATTCAGGCTCCAAAGTCTGCATTACCCTTGATGAGAATTCTGGCTTTGGACCAGTCCATGTGAATCTCTCCACCAACTTCTCTACAAAAGCTTCTCCCTAGTAGAATTCCATATGTTGTTGGGATATCAGCAACGAGGATGGTCATCTTTACCCTTTTCTCTGGGGAACGCTACAAATGCAAATCTGTGTGTCTTTGATCTGACCAATTAATGGAACCTGTTTGGTTTCCATGGAGTAACATCTATCGAAAGGCTTGGTAAGGTGAGGCCTAAAGCATGAGTGACCTTTTCGGCATGACATTATCGGAAGCCCCAGAATCAATTATGTAGTTGCTTAGTTTGTGACCATTGATTAGGAGGGAGAGATAAAAAGGTTCAATTTTTCCTGATGCGGAAGTCGAGGCAACATTTATGCGAGATGCAGGAGGAGTGGAAAGGATTCCTTTTGGGGGAGACAGAGAGGGGATGGCAGCTTGGCTTTGGATATATTTGGTTAATCTTACAAGCTGCTCGGGGTTAGACTGAAGATACTCAGCTTCAGACATTTGAATCTTGGTCTTTTTAGCGTGATCGACTATGTCGAATGTGACCAAGGGTTGCGTTGATGAAGGAATGAGTCCCTCATTTCATGATGGTAGGGTAGGGTTACTGGTCTTTATGGAAACAGAAGAAGGCTGATTTGGAGGAGAGATGGGAGGAAAATATTTCTTTGTAAAAGGTTTAATAGGAGGTTGAGCAGGAAGAGGATTACCTCTTTTAGCAATTGTTGGAGGCGTGTTGACACAGTCTTCTCCTTTTGTATCTTGGCAGCAACTTCTGCTTCTTTTCCTTGTGAGCGGGTGAAAACAACATATGACTATCCACTTGCATACCCTTGGGTACCTTCTTCTTCAGATTCCTCATCTTCAAATTCCATATACCCGATTGTAGAGTCAGTCGGTTCACCGACATCTTGATCATCTTCACCTTGCGATGAAGGTTCTTCATAAATTTTCTCATCTTCTTGATCTCGACCAAGGCATTAACCGGAGGGGCCTCAAGTGCTAACCTTGGAGTAGTAGTAGGAAAATGTGGCCTTTGTGGGGTGTTGTTGGGAGTGAAGTTCCTCCGTGGGATATCCGGTATGGAGTGGTAGATGAAGCTTGAGCTAATTGCTTCTTTAATGCGAGCAAGTCATTTGCCATCTTCTGGAATGTCGGATCTGATGAAGTGGCTTGAGAAGGAGTTGAAGCCTTAGGTTTGGATGGCTCTCATTTTAACTCGAGATATAAGTAGGTTGTCTTCTATCCGAATGGCCACAGCTTGAGCGAGGACCAAGGTGGTGATTTGTTCTTGTAAAAGTAAGAAACTTACTCTTGAACTCATGGCATTCACAAAGAAACACTTTTGATTTTCTGGTGTTGGCAACATGGCAGGTGGCACGCGGTTAATCAGTGAATTGAAATGGGTGATAAAATCATGCATGGTTTCATTGGCCTCCTTCTTCAAGTGAGTAATCTTTGATAAGTAATGCAAATGCATCTTTGAAGGCTTATACCTATCTTCAAACACGTAGTTCGTAATGTGGCCCAACTGGTGATAGATCCGGCCGGCAAGTGTTGGAACCACTCTGCTTGTGAGGTCCTTGCAAGGTCTCTAGAAAGAGGCGTACTGACACATCTTCATGGGTCACATCTAGGATGCTGCATGACATGATGAATGTAGATATATGTGAATCCATGCTTTGATTTCCACTCCCATCAAATCTTGGGAAATTCTTGCGATTTCCATGAGGGAGTGTGTGAACTGGATGTGGCAATGCAAGAGGGCCCATAGCATTTCCCCATGGTACTGCCATTTGAAAAGCTGGAAAGAGGACGTGAGCTGGGAGTGTGGTTCCGCTTAGTAACAAGGCACTACAAATTGATGTGGAAGCCCCTTGTGAAAAATGGTTCTTTCGTGGAGGTGAGGCACTTCTGGCTGACCGATCAGCTGAACTCAGTGATGAGAATGTCTTTGGTGTAATACTGAAGTTGTGCCTTTGAAGTAGATCAAAAATAGGATCAACTTCTCCATGAGCTCTCCTGCTATGGGTAAATGGCTCACCCACCAGTGTATCTATTCAGATCTGTGCAATGATTTGGGGTAGATTTATAAAAACTCTTTTTGTTTGTACTTGCTGATTTTCTGATTTTTTTGACAAAAATCAGCAGCATGTACTTTTTTAAATATTTAATTTTATCCCTCTTTTGAAAACCGATTGCGGTTTAATGACAAAGATTAGTGAGGATAAAATGATGGTTAACTTAGTAAGCTGATTTTCGGATCTTAGATTTGATTTTTGCAAGGGTTTGAAAATATTTGTAAAACTATCAGAATCTCAGATCTATGAAAATACAGAGATTTTTATAAAAACTCAGTGAACTAAAGGTTTCTAACTGGTCCAGATCTATGGATCTCTTAAGAAAATTTTAGTTTGGATCACTTTTGCAAAAAAATTTTGGATTTTAAACAAAGAGTTAAGATTTGCAAACAGGTAGTGATTTTTACAGTTTTATCTATTTTCTTAGTCTCCCAAGAGCTTTAAAAATTGTTGGTGTCTTTTAGCTGACATAACACTCACATAGATCTGGTTCTTTCCCCAGTGGAGTCACCAAAAACTGTTGGTCCAAAAATCTATCGGGTGGGTAGATCTATGGATAGACAGGCCAACAGTGTGTAGGGCATAGCCCCTCTTTGAGACAACAAAGTGAAACTGGTTTATTGCTATTCTACCAGTAGGAATCTATGCAAGTCTTATAGTATATTCGCCTTCAGGGGGTTTTGGGATCTCATCCAGTAGAGTTAGTTCCGATGAAGAACAGAAAGGAATGAAGGAAGGAATAGAAGAAAGATGGATCTGAAGGGAGAAAAGAAATGAATTCCAAAGTAGAAAGGTTAGAGGGTTTATGTTTTGGGCGGTAGTAAAATAGAGCCAAACTTACTCACATAAACAAACAAAGCAATATTGATAAACAAATGACAAAAGTATAGGTGAATCCAACAGAATAAGCATGCAGATCTAACTTAAGAAAGATCTAACACATAACACAAGAATTCAACACAAAGTCTCAATTTTTGTATTAATATTTTTTTCTATTACAAGAAAGCTCAAAGTCTTTCTCTCCTCACTTCTATTTTTCATACAAATTTTCTCACCCTGAATACTACAAGTGTTCAAGTATTTATAGAAGGAGGAGGAGAAAGAAGACAAAAAGGAGCCAACCACTATTTACAAAATATTTAAAAGTCAAATGTTGACTTTGGGGCAATTTTGTGGATGACAACATCCCATGGTGCAACATGGATGATGTCATCATTTGCAAATGCCAACATACTTTTAAATATTTTTACAAAAATGGGATTTATCCCAGGAGGAAGGAGCCTATTCATCATCATCCCTTGGCTTGAAAGGAGTGTCTTGCTTCTGCTCAGGAGAGGTGATGTGAAACTGAGCTCGATACTCCATGAACTTGCTTGACCATCGCCTGAAGTTGATCTGAGTGGGACCCTTGGTGTGATCCCCGATGACTTTGCAAGTTTCTCGTTCATCTCTGAGTCTTTCAGGGAGTTTGAAGTATTCGTTGCCTACCTCCATCAGGTACCCAATGAAGTCGCGGCAGGCCAGAAGGTTGTTGATAGATTCTACATCAAAAGTGGCCTCTGACGTTAAACCTTGTGACGTGATTCCCTTGAAAAGATGAATAGTATCATCTACCTTCCTCAAGGCATACATGCACCGAGCAACCCTGGAGACATTCTTAAGATGATCTGCTCCATTTGATGCATGGCATCTAGGGCTTCCTCCTTGATTTTGTCTATCTTTTCTAAGACAAACTCCATTTGGTCAACCCGATAGTCTAAAGCAAGCAAGGACTTTGTTGGGTGCTCGTGGGTGATCAAAGATGCCGAATTTCAACAAGTCATCGACTGGGAAGTCGAGCATCTTCTGGAATGTCTCGTGTTACAACCTGGCATGGTCTAACTCTTCGGAGATAGGCCCTGTTATTGCCTAGAGTTCCTTGTTCTCTTGATCTATATTTTGATAGAGCTCTGTGAACTTTGTAATCACTTCCTCACTATCTTTGAGGATCTGCTCTCTCAGGTGGACACTGCTGCACCTTGCTCACCGATCTTGGTGTACTCATTTATCTTCTCCTGACTAAGAACTTTGGGAGGGTCGGTGGAAGTCATAGGAGGGGCATTGCCCATATTTTGCGTAGGGCTTGGAGAAGATGCTTGTTTTTCTCTTTTAATATTCTCTTCTCTTCCTTTGCTTCTTGAAGCTTCTTGCAAAGGGCATCCACTATGGATAAGGCCTCTCCTTGCAGGCTCTCTGATGATGTTCCCATTGTGACCTGAGTCACTGTAAAATCTATAGGAGACAGATCTTCTTTCTTCTTTGTGGGATCAGGGTACGTGATCTCCATAACCCTTTCACCTGAAGCACTTTGAGAGAAGCGGGTTATAGCCTTTTGCTTCTTAGGCCCTTTAGCCTAGAATAATGGAGAAGTCCATAGGTGCAATAGGGACTTTCCTCTTGTGTTGGCTCAGGTGTTCGGAGATCCATTCTGGACTTAGGGGAGTGGGACCAGAGGAAGAGGAGGAAATGGGGGTGGAAGAAGGAGAAACTGTAGTGGACATGGGGAAATGTGTCGAGACACTTGGTGGTGGCATTGAGAAAGAAGCCAACACTCCAATGCTCATGGGGTTAGGAGTCACTACAAGAGAGGAAACCGTGGGGGTGGAAGGGATCTGTGAGATGAGGGAAGAAATGTTGGGGGACAGATCCTGAGGAAGAGAAGATGGATGAAGAGAGAGGAGAGGGGAAGGAGAAGAGGGGGAGAAGACACAACCAAAGGAGTGGTTGGTTGAGTGACATGAGGAGGGGAAGGAGGAGCGAGAGAGGGAATGGTTGGGACCTCACTAGTTGTAGCAATGACAACATCCTGAGTGGATGTGTCCATTGGAGCACTGGCCGCTTCTTCTCTTCTTGGGGACACTAAGTCACAACTTGTTCCTCGGTGGTGGAAGGAGGGCTCTTAGGAACTTTCTCCTGAGTAGTGCTTGCCTCTCCTACTTTATCCTTTCCTTTCCCTCAGGAAAATGTTTGGCTTGGATGGTGCATTACCCAAGGGAGACGTGGTAAAGTCTACCCCAAGGTAGATGATACCATTTTTCTTGCACCAATGCTCGGTGCGTTGTAGAGTGCCCTTGACCCTTTCCTCTATAGTCTGAGGGGCCTTGTTTCTATCAATTTAAAAATGGCCAATTGTCCCCATCCGTGTCTAGATAAACTTGATCAACTTCTTGATCAGTTGCTTGGAAATCCTTTGGGATGATAGCCACACCATATTGAATGATCTCTGTCAGGGCCAGTCGGGAGTGATCCTTTCGTCTGAGCTCAACTTCGTGATTTAGGTCGATGTAGATATCCTCGATCTGAGGGACGTGAATTGGATCGATCCTTTCTCTTGGAAGGCAACCACGAGGATCGAAGGTTGGCCTTGCCAGAAATTATGCTTCAGATTGAGCAATTCAAGCTCTGCATACATCTCTCGGGCTTTGCTCTATGAAGTGCAGGTGTATCTACCCATTGTGAGGGGGAATGGAGTTCCACCCTTCTTCCTTTTCAAACACTTCTCATGGTATGTGATGAGCTATCTAGACAGCTCCAACAGGATCAGTTTGGGTCCCGCATACCTTGGCAATTTGGTGGGCTCTCCCAAGAAGTTAGCGGCTCTGAGATAGGTGAAAGTGGGGAATTGCGTGAATAACGCTCCCCACTTCTCTGTGGTGGTGATCACGCTTTTGGTCATCTCGACCGTAAGTCATGTTGGGCCTCAAGAGGTAGATGATGCCATAGAAGAAGACATCATTGATTTTATTGAATTGGGCTATGTTGTTCTCCAGTCTTAACTCTGGATAGTACTCGTATATCTGACCTGGGGCCATATCCCACACCGATTCAATGCTGGGTAGTCCCTCTCTGAGGTAGCAACATATACTACATAGGAGTTCATATAGAACCTCCCAGTTGTTGAAAGTTGTTGAAGTTGCTCGAGATTGTGCTGCTGATAATCTCTCCCAGTCAAAATGTTGATCGGGAACATTTTTATTCATTGTTTCCAAATACCTGAGCATCCACTTGTGAAAGTAATGGGCATCAGGGAGCCCAAACACCCTACTTAGGAAGGTGATTGTGTCACTCAGCTCCTCTGAAAAGTCACTACGATGAATGACTTGTGGCCACCTGCTTGTCACCTTCTTATTCTTGAGGTACACCTCATTCATTAACTACATACATTTGTCTTCATTTTCAGTCCATGTCTTCATGCAGTCCTCCTGGCTCACTACTACAAAATGTCGGTGGTGAGGGATACCCAACATGATCTCAAAATGTTGGGCCGTGAGGTTGATTATCACCTCGCCCTTCTCATTTTCGACACATCTTGTGTCCTTATTATAACAATGGCCCACCAACATCATAAACTCATTGTTGATTGCGCTCACTGGGAGCCCTGCAGCAAAGTGCAGACCACTACCAACCAATTTATCCATCCATGGGCTACTGTGACCTTCTTGGTTCTGGCCCAGAAGTCCTCCATGTCAATGTGCCGAGTTCTGAATCTCTGATATCAAGATCACACTCTGCAAGAGAGTCAGGCATCCTGACCCTTTGGTATTTATATTTCATTTCTTGCTCTGTTAGCTTGGCTTTACCCTTGGACTTGGTTGGCTTCTTACTCGATGAAGACATGTGTGGATCTGAGTTTAGTTGTTGATCTGCAAGAAGAATCAGGGAAGTCCATCACAGAAGGGCCATGTTAGCCATTAAGTCATCCATAAAAGCTTACAGAATGAAAAGTTAGCAATTTATGAGCCTCTGGGTGCAAGGCGCAGCTTTATTACAGGCTGCAGGGACTTAGAAAAGCAAGGTGCACTTTGGGAAAGTGTTGCATGGGAAAAGCAAGCAGTGCCAGAAGGGGTGGGGCGTGGAAAGGCTACACACAACATTCAGATGTTGGTGTCAAGGGATATGTGCTTGCGCCATTGGAAGTCCTTTAGTGGGGCGCATATATGATTGGTGTTACAGAGTATTATGGTGTGCCAAGGCACGGATGCAAAAGATGTAACATCAAGGTGAGGTGCGCCAAGGGGTTAAGCTTGCGTGGTGCGGGAAGGGTTTACATAGCATGAAGTGTTGTTGCTATTGTAGGTGCGCTCGCTGCGCTTGCCTTAGGAATTTTTGTAGTTTTTTAAGGGCGCGGGAAAGGGCTTTTGCATGAGTTCACAGTGTGCACCTTTGGCATGACTATTTTTGATGCAACATGACTAAATGGTGTGCCAAAGGGGTGCGACTGTTTAGTGCAACACGTATGAAAATTGTGCCGTGGAAGACAGCAGGCTGATTTTCTTCATTTTGTGGTTTTTACTCTCTCAGCTTAGATTTTGATAGCAAGGGGTTAACCTTGGAAAAGCAGGGGATAGAGGAGAAAAGGGGCAGGGGTCCATTCTGAGGCAGAGCCTTCCAGATTTGTAGATCTGGAAGGAGAGTGAAAAATGGCTTGCAGGTGGGTTTTGCAAAATGGGTTGGGATTGTGTTATCTTCTTAGGTTCATTGTTATCATCAACAATCCTAATCACCTAACCCAACATAAAAACCACAACAAATCCACAAGAAGGGAAAGGGCCACTTACCAAGAATATATAATGATGAAGGAGATGATGTGGGGTCCACAAACGTGACAAATGGCAACACACGGGGCTGACAAGAATGTTGACAATGCGCAGAGAAAAAGACTTTTCATGTTTTTGTAATGTGAAAATGACAGGTCGGATGCGTGCCTATATATAGAAAAAGGTGCAATAAATGTGCCACCAACTTTTTCCTATGGCACACTTGAGTGGATGTCGACACGAAGGGATTTTGCCTTGGCGCAGCTTTGGGAGTGTCGACACTACATTTTTAGCACCCATAGCATGCACTTTAGAAAGTGATAACAAGATGGCACTTGTGCCTTGGTGCACCTTTGAGAGGCGCAACATTTGGAGTGTTGAAACTCCCTAGAATGCACCAAAGGAATAGAGGGGTGTAGTTTTGGTTGATGTAATGAATGAAAATTGCCTTGCCCAACCAAAAAGGTTGAAAATGATTTTGGTGAATTCACTTGTGCATCGTTCTGTGTTTCTCAATGCACTAGGTCTTGGTCATCTAATCCATGTTACACCACCTCCTAGTGCTCAAATAAATCATATTGACTTTGACATACATCCTCCGGGATAGAATGATAGGGATACTGGGTTTGTTTTCGATATAGACAAGATGCCATATGACGCTGAAATTTCCCGAAGAGGTGATCCTACCTTATTTTTACAAGTCTGGGTTTATAACAATTGTATTAAGAGAGCCATGATTAATGATGGGGCTGTTGTAAATGTGGTTCCCTTCTCTTTCTTGTAGAATTTGGGATATGGAGAGACAAATTATTCCTCTATAAGAAACACGTTATGGGGGTATGACAGTCTTAAAGTGACCTCGATTGGAACCATATTTCTTCCAATCACACTTGGTCTAAAAACCATCTTGACGGAGTTTTACATTATTGACAAGGAAACAAGTTATAACATGATCCTTGGGAGACCCTGGATTCATCAAATGAAAGTTATCCCCTCTACCCTGTTCCAGGATATATTATTCCTCCATTTGGGGAAAGTCTTCATCACTTAAAGGGACACTAAGCCCTTCGATATAAACTTAGAAAACCTCAAGAAGAAGCAAGGAGTCCATACAAAGTATGAACTTACCGTGAATCAATTGAACAAACCATCTCCATCAAAAGAGTTAGTCTCGATCACCTCGGGCATGTCGAAGGTTGAATTCGTTGACCCAAAAACATTTGAGGTGGAAAAAATAGATAAGGGTAAATCAATATTTGTGGAAACAATGTCCACTAAAACCACAATGGAAATCATGAAACTCTTAGAGAATGATGATATGATTTTCCTCTTGTTTGAACCATAGGGGATGGGTAGTCTTCTTAGTTTAGCATCTCTTCTTTCTAATGACCTAGGTCTAGGTGTGAACATGATAAAATTAACAAACAAAGAAGGGAAATCTGAGAATGAAATGATGCCCATAAAAACCATCATCTCGAGGGGTTTTGGTTCTAAACCCCGGGTTTCAACCCATGTGCATTTGAAACTAAGCTTTTCATATCTGTGGGGAAAGGCCTCATCATTCAGCAAGGGTCATAAGAAAACACAATGCTCTACATAGGAAATAAGCCCAATAAGCATAGTCATGCTCACCCACACACCATGTCTCAAGAACGTGACAAAGAGGTGAACAAATGCCTCTTTCAGACAAATGATTTTAATGATTGGACATATACACTTTTGGGAAAGGGTTGTAAGTTTAAACCCAAAATGGTAGGCCCTTATCAAGAGAACAGAAATTTTAAGGATCATGGTTCTCTCGATGTGTACTTTTAGGGGTGAAGAATTCAATATTCGTCAAATTTATTCACCTTAGACATCATGACATGTAGTTTCACCTACATTTCCATATGTATATTATTGCATCCGCATTGCATTTTCATCTGTCCAGTTCATTTCGTAAAATTTGTGATCAAGGGACTTATTCTTATAGAAATTCCTAAAAAATTTGAAAACATTGGTAAAACATTCAAATCATATCTCTTCAAATCCTAATGTATCATCAATTGTTTCCGAATCATTTCATAAATTCAAGCAAGATAAGACAAAGCTTTGATAGTAACCATATCAAGGTATGCATACTTGGTTATACTTATAGTTTCTTCTAGATTAGGTTTCTTTTCCTATAGTATGTTCTAGAAGCTTCATGGTGTCACATCTATCCCATATACATCTCTTTGGAAATAAGAACATTCTAGACATTTTTCCTAGATAAATAAGTCAAATGCAAATCCATAAAAAATTTTTATTTTACACATTTCTTTTCCCTACCAACCTTCGGTGTTGAGCCTATGTCTCTTACTAGTGATGTAGGGTTGGGAAAGGAGAGAATTTCCCTTACTCACCTATGCCTTTCCATGGTGATGAGCCCATACTTCCTATTGGTAGCATGGGGAAAGGTGTAGGGGACTCTTTGACAAATTTGAAAGTTAGAAATAGTTCATTCAAATATTGTGAAATCATAAATCAAAACAAAGTGATTTAGATGTCCAAAATTCCAAAAAGAGTTTAAAACCTCAAAACCATATTTTGTCAACCAAGTGGCCATCTACGGATCTAAGTCTAGATAAACTAGAAAGCAATTCACATTTTAAACTATGAAGAAAACTTGAATAGAATGAGGTTGTAGGGTCTCAATTTGGTTTTTGTCAAATCCTTGTCTTTCTCTCATCATTACCATTCAACAAATTTCTATAACTTGTGCCCCTTTTAGCTCTTGGTGTTGAGCCCTTGCATCTTACTGATTACATGGAGTTAGGATTAGTGTAATTTTTTTCACTTATCATATCACTCTTTTGCCACATTTTTCCAAAATAATATGAAGTACCAAAAGTTTCTTAGAGAAACTAAAGTTCAACATTACAATGTGATTGCATTATCATATATCAACATTACAAAACACACAAAAAGAGATCATTTGTTAGAATTCATATCCACTACATACATTCTGAAAAGCATATAAAAATGGAAGTTCTAAACATCTAGAGTACACATGTGAAGTGATCTAAGAGGAAGTCAACTCAGATACAATGAATTACCAAACCAAAAAGAAGAGTCTGTATATATCATAATAAATCAAGTTTGTATATAATGCCATCATGCATTAGGCATGGTCAAAAATGCTCGCAATGAGCCCGAAATATACAAAAAAAAATCATAAATTCCCAAAAAATGCAACCAAGCAATAAAAGTCCCATTGACCTATCAATCCTTATGGGATCCCTGAGATGGTGAATGGTTGTGTCTAGGACTCCTACTATGGATACAATGAAAAGAATGCACATGAATGGTGAGAGTTCTCATGGTGGTGGCCACTTGGTTGTGGTCTCACTATGAGAGTGACTCACCTCATCAAATGCTCAGTTATCTCATATGTGGTCACCTGAGTACGGAGAGAATTCATAACCTTGTTTCCCTCCAGATGGGCGTAAACACATCAATGTGTCTATCAGCTACAAGTGGTTGTCCTATATCCTCAGTCAACTTAGCTTAGGTCTTCCCTAAAGGGATCAAAGCAAGGTGTCCATACACACCGTTGAATAAGCTCTCGCCACTCTTGTGCAGTCGTTGCAAGAAAAAAAAAAGAAGAAATGGTGAGTTAGAAAGTTACAAAAACAAAACAAAAAAAAATACTAACATTTCGACTAACAAGGTCAAGAGAAGAGGATCAACATACTCGGATCTCCAGGAATCCATGTAGGTTCAGTGGCTAATGTTGCTATTGTTGATGGATATGGGGCCTCCCTAAAACATAGAGGCAAGATTGTCCCATCATGGACTCATCATCCCCTCTCCATCATGAGGAAATGGTCCCTCAGAGACAAGTTTCTCCTCCTCTCAACCTCCTCCTCCTGCTCTACTCTCAAGACATCCGAAGTATCATGCCACTAGGGATCACTCTCCTCCTCCATGTGAGCTTCCTTTCCCCACCCACCACCCAATAACCCCGCATCATCATCTCCTCTCCTCTCTCTCTCATCAGTCTCGTATGATCCTTAGATTTAGAGTCCACATCTATGGGCTCATCCTCCTCTCCACTGTGAGCAGGTGCGGCCTCAATCTAGAGTAAGGGTGTAGGAGCAACACTAGCTGCCATTAGGCATGAACAACTCACTTAACTGTGATAGGCACTCATGGAACCACCAATGTCTAACCTGGATCTCCGTGAGGTCCCTTTTGGGCCTCCTTGATGGTCCTATACATAGGTGCCATTGGGGAAGCATATCAATGTAAGGAAGGCCGAACTACTGAGGAACTCGACCAAATGGGTGAGTCTCAAGCTTCCCCATCATGTAGACTAAGCTGACCGAGTAGTGAACAAGCCACCATTGTGGTCCCATCCTGTCCCCACAACCCTGTCATGTCTGGTATGGAGTGGCCACCATGTATGTTATGGTCAAAGAAGCCACTGGCTGATGTGGCACTCTAAGAACTATCATGGTCATCCATCTAAGCGGCCTTGATAGCCCTTGGGTCTGTACTTAACACCCTCCCATAGGGGATGATTCGCTCATACACCCACTCATGACCAATGTAGGGTGGCTCAAATACTATTCCCCTGTAACTTTGACAATTTGATATGAGGTCATGATAAGTGTTTGCTAAGTATATTTTCTCCCTAGGCGTAGATATGACCATGTGCCTCAATTTGCATAATGATGGGAGCCCAACAATAAAGTAGTGTATCACCTCCCTTGTCCCAATCAACCATGAGGCCAAGATACCCATGATGGCCTTGTGGATAGTAGGATGGGAGTAGTAGGAATAGATCATACCTTAATCCCCTTCTTCAAACCAAAGGAAACCGCGGCATCCCCATATAATTGGCCCATAGAGTCATCGTGGCTCTAGATCCTGCTATCTCCAAAGTCAACCATTTTCCCAGTATTGGAACCCCAAGAATATGATACACATCCTCTAGGGTGATCATCCACTCACCCTAGCACCTGAAAACCGAAAGGTATTTCGGTCTGCATCCCAATAAGAGAACAGTCACATAGTATGTGACTGGCAGGAGTAACATGGGGCACCCATGCAATCCTCCATATTCCTACTCTCTGAAGAGTATCGGTCTCATCTGAGTCAACTGATCCAATATCTTTGGGAGCCAGTCACACTCCCTCTTGTGACTCTAATGGATATACTCTTCCTTCTTTTGCATCCACCAAAACATAAAAAAGAGAAATTTAGTGACATATTTCAAGAAACAAGCTCATCAAAAACATAACAAAACATTAAAAATACAAAAAAATTAAGTTATCATGGAGTTTTGGTCATTCTTGTTTAGAACTACCACCCAATGCAGGGTGGTGGTTCTAGGACCGCCGCTCTACCCACTGCGCAGGGTGGTGGTTCTAGGATCACCGTCTGGTCTGAGACCGCCACCCCGCTCAAGGTGGAAGTCTGAATTGATTCATCGTATGGATTTGTTACCCTAAAAACACTCAAAAATGCAAAAAAAGACCATTTTGAACGAAATAAAAGACTACCCTATAGGCGCCCCCTAGAGACTCATTTAAAACAATAAATTTCAAAAATGATCCCCCCTAGGAAAATATTTTGACATTTTGACATTTTAGGTTTAAAAACACACAAGTGAGGAAAACTAACCTAAGACCTCGTTGTGATCAATCTCTTCGCAGAGGCATGATCACGATCTCGTAATGAACATTTTGACTATTCTTTCGATGAAAATAGTCACCGTGGGCCCAGAGCTCAAAAATCACCAAGTCAATATGTGCAAATGAATTTGAAAATGAGTTTGTTTATATATATATATATATATGTTGTTATAACTTTGTTTTGAGTGCATATGTTTACGGGGCTAGAGCGTTGGTGTAAGTATGTTCTTATCCCCGCACAAATGGTATGTCCTCTTGTCATTTTAATTTAGTGTTTATTTTTGATATTATATCTATTTGCACTTGATTCTTCTCTTCATTTTGCAAGTAGTGGGAGTTTAAATGATGAAATTTCGACACATAGGCATGTCAGGTATAGCTTCTAACTCCCCATTTCAGCAACGCCATACTCAGACTCTAAGTTTTACACCTTTCATGGCTAAGACACTTCTCGAGGGGGAAATATGTACGCACCCAAAATTACATGTGCTACATTGTTGAGAAAATGGTTACAAAAGTCCCTAATGATGATTCATGTCCTTTCAGAAGGTGTTCGAGTTCTAAACCCATTCACAGTGTATATTTGTAGCCTAGACATCCTTACTTAGCTTTTCATGCTTTCTTCCAAATTCCCACTTCATTTTGCATGTTTTGTCCTTTAGTGCCGGGACCGCCGCCGCCGAAGTTCTAAAACCCTAGGCAAGGCGGGGTGGGTCCTGTGCAAGCGGCGGCCGTTTTTCAAAATTCTTCATGCGTGATTTTAACACGCGTGATTTCACTTAACTTGACTTCTAAGGCACGTTTGTGAACCAAATTTCCTAAAAATAGTCTTGATTGCTTGGTATTCCTTCCCTCTTCTATTTTTAAATAGATTTAATTAGTTTGAATTGCCTCTTCACCCAATGATTTGGCACTCCAAGGCTTCCTTGTGCATGAAGGCACATCCCAGCCAATTCCTATATATTCAATGCTTGTATTCAAGCAAAGGGCCTAAGAATTTTGTGTATCTTGCATAGTATTTCTACCACAATCCTACTGGAAATTGCATAGCCAAGATCTATTCACTTGTGTTATCCCTCTTCCACCTACATTACAACTAGATTGCCTTCAAGCTACCATTGCTCAAGCACCTTCTCCTATTGTTGCCTTTGCATTCCTAAATTCCTTGGACTCATATGGACACACAAAGAAAAAAGGATAAACTGAGGGAGAAATCATCACACAACTGGATTTACCTCTATTTTATGTGAATTCCATGTTGGAGTTGTTGTTTGATTTCCTTCATTTCTGCAATTTATCATTGTTACATCATATCAAATAGAGTAGAAATCAATTTCCTTTCATTTGCAAGTAATTAGTTAATTTCCAAGAGGGTTTAAATCATTAATAGAAGCTCCGGTGATGGATCCTCTTCTTCCCATCCTTGTGGATCTGAAGGAGAGAATATTTGTAGGAGGTTGTCTACATATCATAGATCATTTGGAAAAGTTCTTGTTTTAAGTTAGTTTAGTTTTAATACACTTAAGCACAGGTGAATAACCACACCGGGTTATCTCACTTGTTTAGTTTTAGTGTAGAAATATTTTAATTATTTAGAATAGAAGAAAATTATTGTTTGTGATTGTAATATTTCAGTTTTTGTGATTTTTTTAGATTAGTTTCCCTTTAGCAGTAGCATAGATTGTTAGTTTCATCTTAGTTAATTTGGACACTTCAAACTAGTTCAACATTGAGATTCAATTAGACAAACCATAGGGAATTTACGCTACCCATTCATAGCCTCTAAATCTCCCCTTTTCCAACTCAGCTACTAGGAGATCACACTACTAGATCTTAGTCACTGATCCTCCTATAGTTAGCCACACACATTCAACATCGGCTACTCTAACATGACCTTAGGGGGTCAAGTGTGGTTGAAGGTTACATGTCAATTTTCATCATGCAAGCACCTAGGGCACGACATGTACACAGACACGAGAACTACATTTGGGTCCAAAATGTAGTGCAACACTCAATTTAGTAAGCCCATTGTTATGGAAGTTGAGGTCATTCGACCCATTCATTCTACATCTTACTTTTAGGGGTTTGATACTTCTTCTTGGTCTTTTTGCAGTTATTCTTCCTCTTGGAATATTAAGAACATACTATGCAAGAAAGTGAATCTGATGTGATACACAACGAGGGTTTTGGAACACCTTCCGAACCTATAAGAACTAATTCAAAGATTTTCCACAAAACAGGGCACCTATTTTTCCTATCGAGTGCAGTGCTATAGGTTCCCTAATACCTCCCTCGGGTGCCCCAGGTCCAACCCTATCACCCAAATCTATCCTCTGCGGGACCCTAGCACAATCGTTCATGCTCCTATTTTCTCTTATCATATCGTGACACTCTACAACAATCACCATTTATCGGTGAGTTCTTTCCTCACCCTCGCCTTACACATTAATGTTTTATTTCCATCAGTTTAATTGTCTAGTTACTTTATATTTTTATTATCATATTTATTTACATCATTTATGTTCTCCTAGATTAGATTAACTAGGCCCACACTACAATATTTTAATCTATTTCTAGTTAATCATTGTGGTGAGACCGACTCTTATCATGGATAAAAATAATCCTTCTAAATCTCCAATCATTCTTTAGTTTAATAGTTTTGGTCAAGTCCTTTTTATACTCCTCTTAATCCTTCTAGTTATAAGCCTTGTACTTCACTTATTCAACTCCCATCTTTAGATATGGATCCTAAATTTCTAAAGGATGCCTTTATTAAGTATATGTGTACTATTGATCCTGTTATTTTAGCACGCATCCTAGAGGAAGTAGAAGATCCTCCACCTAATCACATAACTACATCTCCTACCATTGTTGACCCACAAACTAACTTTCATTCACATTTTCCCATTAATTTTCCCACATGATATGTGGTTGATTCTCCTAATACACTATGTGCCCCTATCTCCATCTTCTACTCTTGAACTACAACCTCTTGAAGCTCCACATGACTCGCACTACTATTTGTATGGTTGATGAGCTTCCTCCTGTTTCATCTCTCGACTCTTGATGTCACAATCATCGTAATACTTTATACAGGGTCCATTCCACAACGCTCTCTTACTTTACATATGCTCCATCACTTCCACTTATGGATGACACACCTCTTCCCTTGTCATCATTTGAGGGTACCATTTTTATGATCGATGCAATTCCTTTTATTCCACCTACTACTACTGCTCTTATTCCATATCAAGGGCCTTTCCAATCCATGGATGTCATTATATCATCTACACCTTCACCAACACCACTAGTACAATCATCATTCACTTGTACTCTCTTCATGAATGATTCTTATTGGGAGCATATACCACTTGATACTTCCTAAAAATCCATTATATGTTCACATGATGGTCTCCTTCATCTTATTTTCACCTTTGAATACCTCCATTCTCCTTTATATGATCCCCATTTATATCATGGATCTGTTATTCTTACTGCTACATATGGACTTCATGTTTTCCATCTTGTTGTTCACCTTGCACATTATTCTACTTCCTCTCCACTCACCCTCAACCGATCTTGGTTAGATTATATTTGAGGAACACTTTATTTTGATCATATTGATATAGATTTTCCCATGTTGTTTGGTATTCTGCGCTTTTACAATAGCCCCTTTATTTGCTACTCACCTAATTTACCATTTCATATGCTCATGAGATGTCCATATCCTCCCTTTACTTATGAACAAAATGTCATGACAATGTATCACTTGTGTGTTCAAGGTTATTTGGATGACAAACCACATACCATTTCTTATCAAGTATCTTTCATTATCCAGTATGATTTTGACAATGATAATAATGATCCCTTAGAAGACTCTAGTTGTTATTTGCCTCCCCTTATGGATGAAAATATTCGCAACAAAAATCAGTCCTATATTCAAATTTTCTTCGAAAACTCCATCCCTCGTGATCATCCATCTAATCCACCTTTATTGGACCCAATCCATGCTCTACATACTTTATCTCAAAAAAATTTTCAGGCTATGGAATCCACTATCACATCTCTTATATCTGAAATTCAATAGCTTAAGGATGTTTCCTCATCACATATTTTTACTCCTACATCTTATACACAATCGATGTCCACTACATGTCATCTATTTGAACCTCAGGACATGTCATTACCTGAGTCTCTTTTATTTACGCATGATACTACACCACATGAAATTCTTACTCACCTTCTTTTCGTCGAGTTACTTACTCTACCGCTTACTCATTACTATCCTCCTTATCGGCTAGCAAAATACCGAGGTCATCCATATTGTCATTACCATCAAATTAATGGACATCATGATATTTCCTCACTTTTCACGAATCATCAAACAACTTGAGCATCAAGGCCTTCTTTCATTTATTGCACAACATTATAAATCCCATCGGATTCTTATATCTCATGAGCATTAGGTTAGTTTTGATCAACCAGCTCCTAGGAAACTACCTCTTGCAAGTAGTTCACCATCTCTTTCTATTCAACCATCTACGTCATTGACAATTCATTTTTCCACTTATATTAGGTCATTATTTCCTATTCATGAGTCATATATTGTCTCACCACATCAACTTACACTTCTTGTATCATCACCTTCGCATTCCGCATCACATAGACCTCCATCACAGACACATTTTACTATACCATGACCTTCATCCTATATTCATTCATCGTAGGAACATAGACTCCATTCACTCGAAACAACATTTTTCTACCATAACACCACTATTAGAACATGGCCTTATGATTTCATTCCCATAGACATTAGGTGGAGGAAATCGTCCTTCACTATCATTGGTTATTTTACTCATTGGTATAATCTTGGTGGCATATAACATAATACATACCCCAATCACTCGCAAATCTATCATCCTTGCATTCTCACACACATCCTACACTATCATTAGCTAATGATGCACTCTTGTGTTTCAGTTCACACTTTTCTTGTTGAGGGATTACTCTTAAATTGAACCCGCACACTACACTATAGGTGTTACACATTTACATTCCATTACACATTGCATGTCATATATGATACAATCTATAGTTTACAACCTTTTGACATTTACACATTCATACATCACACATTTCTACTAGTTTTCCAATATTTCTATCATCTATGCGTTTAGGGAAATATGTTATTAATCCTACACATTTCATACATTATTAGGCCATCTACATACACTAGACATATATTCCACATACTACACTAGTATACATTATATATGCATCTAACTTCACATTTCATCCCTACATTCTACATTACTAGACTACCTACACATGTTACATTTCACATTATACATTACACACACTTAACACTACACATTTACAAATCCTACGCATCACATGGTCGTTTATTCTCACCACCACCTATACTACATTGTTTTCTACATGCGCTGCACTCACACCCTATGATGTACTTTAGTTCCTTGGTCCATACTTGACTGCCGAGGGTTTACCAATCAAATGGACCTTACACTCACCATGTGACATTTAATCATGTGACATTTCCAACTTAGTGACATGCACTTTAGTCTAAATCGTCACCTATTCTATCATTTTGTAGTGGTATACACCTTAGGTTACATCACCACTCCCTCCTTTCATCTTATAGTGACATATGCTTTAGGATAAATTGTCACCTATTTCTATCATCATGTAGTGATATACGCTTAGGGCTAAATCATCACTCATCCATTCATCCTATAGTGGTATACACTTAGGATAAATCATCACTCACCTATTCATCAAGTTGTGATATATGCTTTGGCTATAGGGTTCACACACACCTTTTTCTATATGTTTCATCTCATCACCACTACATACACATTCATCACAGTCCCTTAGACACAACTCACACTACTCGAGCATTTCCGATGATGCACTCTTGTTTATGGTTCATTCTTGACTACTAAGGGGGAAAAAATGAACCTCACTACATAAATTTTCATACACTCGGGGGGCACATGGCTCCTATCATTTCATATTGTATTCCATTCCATTCATTCACAACATATTGCATTGGCTTGAGGGAATTTACTCTTTTTACTAACGTTTTACATGATCACTTTACTACACATGTTAGACTAATTTCTTATATGTCATTATCTATATCATACACAAATTTGCATTCATGCCTTTGTTTAGTGTGATGCAGATACAAGACTATTACATGCGGAATGGATGCTCACCTTCTACCCTTCCTACACTAGTCGTTTGGGCATCCATATTCATTTCTTCCAGTGCTATTGTTTCATTTTGTACTTATCATATTGAATTACTTGGTTATACACGCTTTGAAATATTGGTTATTTCTCTAACATGTTAATGGATGTTCTATGTGTAGCACTTGTTTTTAGGATTACATGTTTCCATGACTACTTATTTGTTTGTTTATACTTTTCTCCCTTTGTTTGTTTCTTGTATGCGGGATTTTCCTATATCTTTGTGCACACTTGTTGTTGTTTACATCCATGATGGAATTTCTTGTCTTATGACATCGTGAGTGGTGTCCCATGTTTGTATCTGCTTTGTGCAGCTTATTTACTTTCTTGTGTGTTTACATTGTCTTTGTATCTTACACATGTTTTCTATATGTATGTTTTGTTTCTTTACACTTGTCTTTGGATAGCCTTCTTGTTTATACGTGCCTTGGTTTCTAACAAACACTTTCTAGGGTTACAACGTACATCCGATTGGTCCTCTTTTGGGGCTACATGTCTCTTATCAGAGATGTCACATGCACCCCCAAAGAGGGGAGTATCATTTGGGGGTTTTACATACTAACACAACATATTTACACTATTTTAGTCCCATACAATGAGTGGGTTCAGACCAGTATACAAACCCCATACATAACGAATTTTAGAGGACATGGCATCTTTTACATTTCGGGAAGCGATTCATGAGCTTAGAGGTTCCAGTGGGTGTGCCTATCTACACTACTTCGTCCAGTGGCATTGGATCACCCAAAAAACCAAGATAATACAGAGATATCTTCATACACATTTTAGCAGAAGTGGTTAAAGGTTAGAGGACACAGAGCATTTCCTCCCTACACTTCTTCAGCCAAGGTGACATGAGATCACCCAAAAATATCATAGTACAGATATCCTTCTACACTCTTTCTCTCAACATGGATCAGGTGCACATGTTCCATTTAAAATTTTCTTTTAACATACTTTACATTTGCATATTTTACACACTTTTATATACATGCGTATTTTACATAGTTTTTTTACACTTACATACATATATATTTGACTACTGGATCATTTTATCCTTGCATTTTTGGTCATATAAGAAACAAGCATTCAAATTGGGGGCAACAAAAATTATAAAAACAACAACAACAACACTTCATAGTGGCACACCTTACATACTAACCATGCAAGTACACTACACATTACGATAGATATGCACATGTGTTACGCCATAGATTCACTCTCATCACTTTTTTCTCTGCACATTTTTCATTTATAGTTTCCACAATCCTCCATCTTTTATCATTCCACACTTTTTTCTAGTTCTTTGGCACGTTTTCTACTACACTCTTCATGGACATTAGGTACACATATTTATCTACTTTATGTTACCGATATTTCCACTCACCAACATAAAGTGGGGGAAAAATGTAGTCACAAAATCATGCACTTTAGACATTTATTTATCCCAGTCTCATACTACTATTTAGAAGGTTCTTGAGTGAAGAAAGTACTAATTAACCCCCATCCTTTTGGCCATCTTGTTTATTTTATTTCATAATTTGCAACCTATTACACCCATATGCCCAGTCATTTTTTGGCATCCCATGTTATTTTATCATTAATTAGGGCACCCAAATTTAGCATGGGGCACGTATAGGTGTCGTGGATCCACCTGGGGGTGCCTTGAGCCTTCTAGCGTTTCTTACCACTTTTTGGGCCTCTTCTAGCAGTTTTTCATATTTATCTTTTCTGTAGTTGTCCTTTTCAGGGTTAATTACGAAATTAGAGCAAGATAACCCTATAAATATAAAGTTATGAGACCATAATTAGGGACCTATCATCATCTACTACTATCACTCATCTAGAGTTGCATTTATCCATTGCATTTACATCCACATAACTCCATCATCAAGGCACAAGCTAGGAAGTCTGCATCACACTTCATATGGGGGTTCTATTCTATTCCATGCACACATGTTATTACATTTTCTACATTTATCTATTGCTCACTATTTCACAAAGTGTGACTGCACAACAAAGACCGAGGGCACGACATGCACACACACAACACACACACACACACACACACACACACACACACACACACACACACACACACACACACACACACACACACACACACACACACACACACACACACACACACACACACACAACTACATTTGGGTCCAAAATGTAGTGCAACACTCAGTTTAGTTAGCCCAATTTTGTGGCATCTCGAGGTCGATCGACCCATTCATTTTGTATCTTTATTTTTTTAGGGTTTTGATACTTCTTCTTGGTATTTTGCAGGTTATTCTTCCTCTTGGAATATTCGAAACATACCTTGCACAGGACAACAAATCATACACGACACACAACGATGGTTTTAGACCACCTTATGACCTTGTAAGAAACAATTCCATAGCTTTTCCACAAACTAGGTGCCTATTTTTCCTATCGAACACCTATAGGTGCCCCAAGATACCTCCCTAGGTGCCCTAGTCCAGCCCTATCACCCAGATCTATCCTCTGCGGGATCCTAGCACAATCAATTCTTTGCTCTATTTTCTCCATTTAGATCTCTGTGATAGTCACCATTTATCGGTGAGTTCTTTTCTCACCCTCTTCTTACACATTAGGGTTTTATTTCCATCAATTTGATTTTCTAGTTACTTTATATTTTTATTAGCATATTTATTTACAATGTTTATGTCCTCCTAGATTAGATTAACTAGCCCCACACTATAATAGTTTAATCTATTTCTAGTTAATCACATACTACATACACAATATCGAGGACATAATTTGATTTCTCTTATCAACACACACGGGTTTGAATGGGATGAAGTATCTTAGTCCACTATTTGTGTGGAAACACAAGAGAAACACTAGGATAAGGGATAGTTGCATGCATAACAACACAAAACACTAGGAGAACTACATGAAGTCTAAAATGTAGTGCAACACTCAATGAATAACATACGGGGTGAGCTCGAGGTTAGTCGACTCAAGCATTTACATTTATTTTTCAGCTAACATGTGTTTAAGTGTGTTACAGGAGTAACTAGGCTTGTTTAAAAGGTTTAGGTGCAAAATTTAGGGTTTGATGCGATACAAAATATTTTAAAAGGAAGTCAAGAGTGACACGAGAGAAACACTAAGATTTTCATATCCCCATTATGTCTGATTCAAAACCATAGAAAGAGGTTGGGTTGTATTTTACATTTTTGACCATATTGTATGGTTTTGCCCTGAGAGGTCCAAAATGTAGCAAGAGATTTTCCCAATTCCTAGGCTTAGTTTTTGTCCCACTAGGATAACCGCATGGAGTATGAAATGTAGTGCAATGCTTAGTGAATCGAGATACGAGATGACCATTGAGGTTAGTCTAACTCAAGCATTTACATTTATTTTTCATCTAGTATGTGCTTGAGTGTGTGTTGCGGGGTAGCTAGGGATTTTTTGTAGGTTTAGCTGCAAATTTTGGGTTTTGATGTGATATTGAATATTTTAGAAGGAAATAAAGAGTGACATAGAGAAATACTAAGATTTATATATCCCTATTATGTACATAGTCAAAACCATACAAATAGGTTACGTTGTATTTTATAGTTTTGACCATATTGTACTGTTTCACCCCAAGAGGTCCAACGGTGTAGCGGGATATTTCTCCAATTCCCAAGCTTTTTTTCTATTCCATATCACTCATTGACATAGTATGAAGCTCATTTGAACCAGCTAAGTGACTCCTTCTATCCTGATTCCACCTTTGATTTCTTATATATCTTCTTTAAATTTATTGATATGTGTATATGTATGTATATCTAATCTGAAATATCATTTTTACACATTATTACTTGTTTAATTTTTATATTATCAACCATCCATTACTTAATTTTAACTAGGGTTAATACAACTAGTTCATAATGCTAAAAATTGAGAGTAATAAATTAGCTTGATTTACACTTCTTAGACTTATTCCACCCTAAAAATTTGTAAATACTAAAAACATATTGACTGGTTCTTGTGAAAAATGACCAACTCAATTTACATATTTGCACGACAAGATGTAAATACATCTTATAAAATTACATGTTTGAGAGAGATAAGAAAATACAGAAAAAATTTCAACTTGTTTCCTTGTCATGTTTTTCCTTCTATGCATCTTGATCAGTTTGTCAATGACCTCTGATTCTATGGTGACATATCTCTATCGATACTCATGATATCTCTCTATCATTTCTTGCACAAATTTTTCATCTAGTCTGCATGAATTAGGTATCGCCCACACTTTGATCCATTTTATTAGAAGATTTTGAACCTTCTTCATAATTGTTCTTAAACTATCCAAACTATTTTGATATAGTATCAACTTGTTAATTGATTACAAATTTTAAAAAAAACATATCTCAAATCTCCTTTGACTAAGATTTTAAATTTAGAAAAAAATGGTGTTAACCAATAGCACATTTAGATTCTCATCATAAAATTGATAGGGTAGTGTAGCAATTTCATCGTCAATATCAAAGGTGACATCTATCCCTTCTCCTTTCCTCCTGTAATTTCTCCATTGCTTCATTCAAAATTTGGACCTAGAACTCAATGGCCTCATAGTATTCATAGTTCCTACCTTATTCTTCAATTACTTTCTCCTTGATGAGAGTATCAACATATATCTTCTTTAGTTCACTTAATGCTTCTAGAGTGAGCTCCTAGTTATTACATTCTTCTTGAAACTCATTTGGCATCCTCCCAACTAATAACTTCTTAGTTTCAATGTCATCATGGACTTTGATGAATTATTCAATCAATCCTTGTCCATACTTAAGAATACTTTTGATCCAATCATTAACAACCCTTCCCTATTGTCCTATCTTCTCAGCTACTGTGATGGATGATGCATCCAATATTGTTATTGCAAGAGTAGTTTTTGAGTAGGTTGAGTAATTTTATACAAAAGGGTTATGAACTAATCTACTTTCTCCCTTAGTTCATCTTTTGTTGCCCTTGACTTATCAATCTTACCAAATATATTTCCAAGAGAAAATTACACATCTTGTATGACACCATATGTGGTGGATTTTCCCAGAGCAACCTTGGCGATTTGATAGTCTAATGTAGTTTTATTCTCCTTATTTTTACATGTATTCAACATAGTAATTTCAAAAAATATCTACCTACATTGATCAATAATGATATGAGAAAGTGTCTTTGGATTCTTCATTTTCCGGGAAGGAGTTAGATATAACACGCTAAAATAAAATGCTTATGGGAGTACCAGCCTCTTTATTTTCTTTGAGGTTTGGCATATTATTCAAGATGATGAAGAAGAAGGAACTAGTTGTTTTCGCAAAGAAGAAGTGGATGTATCTATAGGATTTGTACCAATAGAGGATGTAGATACTAAAACCAAGTGGTGAGAGTTAATAACACAACCATGGGAGAGGTGGGAAAGGAAATAATATAGGAACTAGAAGGTATACTTGAAATGGTAAGTGAAATGGTTGGTAGATGAGTATTCAAAGGAGAACCCATAAAAATACTAATATCGAGTGAAAGAGGTGGAAGGGGGAGAAAACATTAGTCACGAGAGAAATAAATGCGAAGAAACAAGAGCAATGGAAGTGGGAATGAAAGTTGTGAGGAGTGAGGATGAAGGTGATACTAGTAGTGTGGGTGGAGAGGAAACATGAGGTGTAGAAGGCGACGAGTGCCTCGAGTGAAAAGAGGAATAAGAGGAATAATCCTAGGTGGAGAGGTGGAAGAGGGTTATGTGATAAGAGCACTAGTTGACCACCCTAGACTTTCTGATGTGGAGGAGAATCCAAGTTCACCACCGCTATTAGAAAAAAAGAAATAAGATCCCTCTCTCCTTTACTAAAAATTTTAACTTTATTGGCTTTGTGTGGGAATTGCCTTTATCTATAGGGTCCTAAGAAGGGCCTGGTTTTAATGAAGTCATCATACTTAGATGAGCTAATGGGATATTGTCCACATGTTTGGGTTGGATTCCCAAATATATGAGCCAATGAATGATATAATTAAGAATATTGGTGACACGTTATTTTATGGAGGTGCATTATTTAATTAAACAATATATTTGGGGAAACCCAAGGTTTCAATATTCATCCAATTGTATATATCATCCAATATCTCCCCATCATCATTTGTTCCATTAGGTACACCAATAATGTCATACTTCTCGACCTCCTCAAGAGTCAACATGTAGTAAAATTTCTTTTGGAGAGTAACTTCATCTATACAACCAATCCATATATCTTCCAGTTCAACCACATGTATATGTGTGGCTCACAACACGAATCCGGCACTCTGATAATATTTCACCGGGAATTCCTCATGCTATGATTATTTTAGTAATACACTGATTTTGGTTTGGTGGTAGTAATCTAGAAACACAACAACAAACATAACACAAGAATACCATAGACTATGACAAAAAAAGAAATGATGACAAATCTGAAATACAACTGTAAAATATATTATTAACATGGAATTATTACAATCTCACCCATGAATTACTCCAAGTGTTACCAACTCCACTTGATTCCAACAATGGTTATGGGAGAAACTTCACAATTACTCCTCTTGATGACTTCCTTAACACACCTTCACAAAGAATCATTTATTCATAAAATAATTATTACAACTTTGCTCTATGATAAATGAGAGGGGATGGCCTCTCTATTTATAGGAATTCAGGATTATCCACCCTATCTCTAAGATAGGTTAGGAAATCTCTTCAGTGCCAATCATATTCCATGCCTAAACTCTTGCCTTTACATGTAGGCTTATCTTCTAAGATAAGATAAACCTTATCATCTCACATGGGTTCCACCTTTTAGACTTTTCCACGTATAAAATACACAAAATATTTATGACATCACTCTTTGTCCTTATTACAAATATAATATTTATAATTCCTAATCATGTAGACCCTACTTCTCTACTTATCCCAACTTTGACATTTTAACATTACGGACCACTTACGACAAATATTTACTTTTTACAACATTCCTATTGTACTTTACTTTTGTTATTGTACTCTACATTATTGGCGGACCTTTGTATTGACAACACCGTTATATTCTATTGGACGCCACTACTAATTATACTTAACAACATCCTATTCCTAATACATACATTAATAAAATATAAATTAAGGAGGAAAATTTTAATGTCGACATTGTCCCCCTTCCTAGCTTCTAATCATGTCCTCGAAGTAGACTCTTATGGACATTCTAAAGCTGGCACCTAGATAATCTTTAACTTGTCATGGTTGATCCATTTTGTAATGGGAGTACCATCCAATTCCTCCAATCGATATGTACCATTTTCATGCATAGCTGCTTTATTTTGTAGGGCCCCATCCATTTTGGAAGAAATTTTTTCTTCTTTTTTGTGTCCGGAATCATATACTAGAACCAAGTCATTCACATGAAATGGAGACCAACAAATATTTTGATCAAAGTATTCCTTCGCTTCATTTTCTTCTTATAGCTTGTATCCTTCACTATTTCCCTCATTTCCTCTAGCAAATGAAGATGAACCAACCTTTCTTTTACTGAATCACTTTCATCCATCCTTTCCTTTTTCATAACTTTCACGGTGGGAATATCAAACTCAATAACAGAAGCTGGATCAATGCCATAAGCCAACTAAAATGGGGAGTATCATGTTGTTGACTTTGATGTTTCCCTATATGCCCACAATGTTGCATGAATCCTTTTATCCCACTTATGTACCTGCAAGGCTGCATATTTTGCTAGAATTTGACACAACACAAAAAAATTTCATTCCACCTGTCCATTTATGCTTGGCTTGTATGTTGTTGTCTTCCTGTGCTTAATAGAAAATTTGTTGGCTAGGGCTTCTACCACCTCATTAATGAAGTGGCTTCCTTGATCTGTTACAATTTCTAATAGACAACCAAATCTGGTGACAATGCGTTCATATATGAACCTTTCCACTTCATCCATGGAAGCTATTTTCAATGGCCTATCTTTAACCCATTTGATTAAATAATCTATGACAACTACAATATACTTATTTTGGCATGGGGTAGTTGGAAGTGGACCTACAATATCTATTCCCCACTTTTCAAAGGGACCAAGTGGAAGAATAGGGCATAATGGAGCTGATGAAGTCTTACGAGTTACCATGTGTTTGACAAATATCACATGTCTTACAATAATTATAACAATCTCTAAAAAGAGTGGGCCAATGATAACCTGCATCCAAGATCCTTCTTGTTGTAAGTTGTCCAAAGAAGTGTCCTCCACATGTACCATTATGGAATTCTTCTATCAGCTCCTTCCCTTGATCATGTCCAACTTCCCTCTTGTATTTTCCATCAGGTCCTATTCGAAATAATACTCCATGCATAATAGAATATGGACGACTGGCTTGAGTAATCTTCCTCTTATTCTTTGCATTGGCACCATCAAGAAACTTGAATTCATTCAGATAATTCCAAATATCTATGTATTCACTAGGGATTGTGTCAAGGGATAAAAATGTTGCATCTGGGAAATCATCATCATAAGATGATCCTAAACCATCATAGGCTCGAGAGAGTGCATCCGCATTGACATACTTCTTTCTTGGCCTATTTATAATATCAAATTCAAATTCTTGTAGTAAAATTATCCATCTTCTTTATCCTTCCCGATGGGTTAGGCTTATCTATAATATATTTTAGAGCCTGATGACCTGTTACAACTATAAATTTCTACCCTAGAAAATAATTTCTAAACTTCTTTACAACAAAAATGATAGCTAGAGTCTCTTTTTAGTTACAATATAATTTACCTCATCACTGCTCATTTTTCTGCTCCTAAAGTAAACTAGATGATCATTCCCATTTTCATCCTTTTGGCTTAGATTACTTCCTAGTGTTGCATCTGAAGCATCAGTATACACAATGAATGGCTTGCTCCAATTTGGATTCTTTAAAACAGGTGAAGACACCAAATCTTCCTTCAGTTGTTCAAAAGCTTCATGTGCCTTATTTCCTGGTTCATAAGTAACATCCTTCTTTAAGAACTGGGTTAGTGGCTGTGTAATCTTTGATAAATTCTTGATGAACCTTCTATAGTAACCCACATGGCCTAAAAATGATCTCAACTTACTTCTATTCATAGGAAATGGTAACTCTTTGATTTTTGAAATTTTATCAGGATCAGTACCAATACCATCTCTGGATACAACATGCCCTAAAAAACACCTTTAGAACATCCAAAGACACACTTTGTAGGGTTTAGTGAGGCTTGTGCTTCATCTAAACTTTGAAATGTTGTCTCCATCTGGTGTAGGTGGTCCATCTTGCTCCATAGATGTAAAAATCATCCAGAAATACTCTGATGAAGTTCCTAATGTAGGGTTCAAACACCATATTCATCAAGCGTTGGAACGTTGCCGGAGCATTACACAACCCAAAAGGCATAACTCTATAAGCAAACGTTCCCCAAGGAGTGGTGAACGTGGTCTTCATCTGATCTTTCTCTGCTATAAAAACTTGGTTGTATCTTCTATATCCATCAGCAAATACTATAGCACTCTGGCTAGCTACTTTTTCTAAGATCGATATGAGAATGGAAGAGGGTAATGAACCTTCTTTGTTGCCTTATTGAGCTTCTTATAATCAACACAAATGCGTAGCTTCCCATTCTTTTTATTGAGATCACAATGGGAGAAACCCATTCTAAATTCTACACAACAAATATGAATCCTACATCAAGCAACTTATCTATTTCTTCTTTTACGAGTCTTGGAAAAATAGGATTCATTCTATATGGAATTTGTTTTATGGGCTTAGCACCATCTACCACTCAATATAATATTCTACCCAACTTACTTGATGGAGTTCCTTGTAATCCAAATTGAATAGGTGTATGTACCTTCTAAAGAGATGGAGGTAGGATTCCTTCTCATTCTCCATCACATCATCACCAATCTTTATTTGTAGGAGACGATCATCAATTTCTTCTTGAGATAATTTTATGGGTTCATGAATCGGTGTGAGTGGAAGGATATCCATGACCAAAACATAAAACTCACTTTCTTCATCTTCTGTGTCCACTTCATTGGTACTAGAGTAATCAGAGGATGTCCAATCATTAGTTTCATCACTTAAATCCATAGGTTATGTCTTATGATGCTGAGGGATCACGTTTATCTTCACCCTCTCTCTACCACATCCAAGTGTCATGAAACCTTCATTCCAGTAGTTTCTTGCATGAACTCTCCTTAGCCATGGTCTTCCCAACAACATTGGGTACGCAACAGTACCATTTTTCATCACCTGAAATTCTACCACACATACAACACCCATAACAGATATTACCACATTTGAAACAACACCTTCTGGTTTAGTTTTTCCCTTATTTAATGACCTTAACATAAGTGTTGAGGGGCGATCAATTTTTAAACCCAACATATTTATTACAAACTCAGTCATTACATTAACCACATCACCTCCATCAACTAAGACTTCATGAACTGAAATACCATTACATAATACCTCATCTTGTCGAGCATAGGGATCCACATCTACCTCCAAAATAGGGACCTCAACCTCCTTCCTTCGTCGAGCATTGATTCCACTTCACAGCTCCTGCCTCTTCTCAGAAGACATAGCCAGAAGTTAACCATATGTAATATTTGTAGGCCTTTTGGACAAATCTTCTAAGATGGAGTATGGTCTTTGTCCATGTGAAATCAGAAAATCCTGCACACCCAACTTTCTTCTCCTATGTTTCTTACTAGTTTCTCCTTTCATCTTCTTAGGATCATTTCCATCTTGGTTATATTTTTCTTTCTTTCTTTTTGTTACAAACACATCTACTTCATTATTTATGCTCTTATCTACTACATCAAAACAATTCACATGTACTTTTCCTTTATCATTATCTCTTGTTCGGATGTAAAATCTCTATCTGGACAATTATACTTATAATGACCCTTTTATAACAACCATAACATACGACTTGAAATATTTCTTTTTGGACCTCTATCTCCTCCCGATAACTAAATTTTTTTCCTTGAAGAAGATTAATAGTTAATCGCCCATCTTCGTGAGCATATCTTCATACTCGGTAGATGTACTAGGAGAAAGATTTGTGCTCACCAAGAGTGGTTGTGGATTCTAAACCAAAGGTCTTTGGTGTAGGCTCTACTTTAGCAACAATTTCTTTGGGCTCCTCTTCCATGCTTTCTTCTTGCCTTCTTGCAATCTCCTTTACTTATTCAATGGTAGTTGGGTGGTCATACTTCACTCGTTATCGATCTCTCGGCTTCATCCTTGGAATGAAGTGCTTTGAGAGGAGATTATCCATGTCATTCATCAACCCATCCACTAATCCTTCCTTTTGGATCGGGCATCGAGCTTCCTCCTTACCTCTAGAACACGAGCATGATAATCTATTATCTTCTCCTTCTCTCCTTGGGCTAGCTTTGTGATCTTGATCATGTGATCTTCATATTTCTTTGTTCACCAAATTCTTCAAGAAACCTTTCAGAGTTAATAAATCCCATGATTTTTCACATTATCACCTAGTGTTTCAAACCACCTAAGATTTGAACCATCCAAAAAGGTAGGAAAAAATTTATTCCATTGTTCCCTTCTTATGAGGCCATTACAAATGCAAGATTGTTTAAACTCTTGAATGAAAGAGGAAGCATCTTCATTAGATTGGGCTGAAAAAATAGGAATCTTCCCCATTTTTAAATGTAACCACAGTGAAATACCAACTCACAAGTACAATCAGTAAGACTTATGTGCACAAATAATTGGACTCACTACAATAGAAAGTGACTTTACACCTTTCTATAGTAAAATAGGAATGACCACGGTAATCTTGACTTACTACGGTAAAAACTGACTTTACTGTGGTAAACACTATTTACGGTAAAAATGAAGTTACTGGGGTAAACACTATTCACATTAAAAAATGAAGTTACTGTGGTAAATACTATTCACGGTAAAAAGTAAAGTTATTGTGGTAAATACTATGCATGGTAAAAAGTGACTTTACCATGGTAACTACTAGGCACAATAAAAACAAGGTTACCCTCCTATTGATTTATGACTAAGTGGGAATATCTCTCTAGAAAATCCACCAATGAGGAATGGTCCCGGCAATGGAACCAAAATGTCAACACAAATCTAGTACTCTGATAATATTTCACCGGGAACTCCTCATGCTATGATTATTTTAGTAATGCACAACTTTTGGTTTGGTGGTAGTAATCTGGAAATACAATTGTAAAATATATTATTAACATGGAATTATTACAATCTCACCCATGAATTACTCCAAGTGTTACCAACTCCACTTGATTCCAACAATGGTTATGGGAGAAACTTCACAATTACTCCTATTGATGACTTCCTTAACACACCTTCACAAAGAATCCTTTATTCATAAAATAATTATTACAACTTTGCTCTATGATAAATGAGAGGGGATGGCCTCTCTATTTATAGGAATTTAGGCTTATCCACTCTATCTCTAAGATAGGATAGGAAATTTCTTTCGGCCAATCATATTCCATGGCTAAACTCTTGTCTTTACATGTAGGCTTATCTTCTAAGATAAGATAAACCTTATCATCTCACATGGGTTCCACCTTTTTAGACTTTTCCACATATAAAATACACAAAATATTTATGACATCGCTCTTTGTCCTTATTACAAATATAATATTTCTAATTCCTAATCATGTAGACCCTACTTCTCTACTTATCCCAACTTTGATATTTTAACATTCTTGGACCACTTACAACAGATATTTACTTTTTACAACATTCCTATTGTACTTTGACTATTACCGTACTCTACATTATTGGTGGCACCATACTGATAGTTCCGTTATCTTCTATTGGACACCACTACTAATTCTACTTAACAACATCCTATTCCTAATACATACATTAATAAAATAGAAATTATGAAGGAAAATTTTAATGTCGACAACTCCAAGACCCTTCATCAACCCCATGTAATCAAAATTGAGCCTTGGGTGGAAATTTTTCAATGTCACCCTTTTCATCTCATTTGCAAAATTATTAGCTTTAATGGTAGACAAACATGAGTAGCGACCAATAGAAATGGGGAAGTGAATTCCTGTCTTATTTTTCCCTTGCTGAAATTTATGTAGATCCATCAGCTGTCTCAACAATTCCACGAGAGTCCATTTATCACTTGGGTACTGCGGTAGCATATACAAAGATCCCTAGAACCCTCCTAGCCAAATGTAGGTGAATGTAGGGAACTAAAATAAGATACACCCCCATTATGAAATTATACTCCAGGGCCATATCTGTACACCTACATTTGATGAGTTCTATATCCAACTTGCATATGATGTTGTAGAAAAATGCATCATTCACCCTCCTTATGTGTTTAAAAATTTCTTCTAAGGTTGATTGAGTGTATAAATCGTATATCCTAGTTTAATTTCTTGACCCAAAATTGTTAACCCAGGATATACTTTCATCCCGAATGCAACATAGAAAAATATAAGGTCATATAAAATCTTCTTGTTGTGTGCACCTCTTTAAGTTGCTTATGTAGGGAATCACTTATATTCTCTCCCCACATATGAATTGTTTATTTTTATATATATATATATATATTGATACATCTATTCTTGGAATTCCTTGGCAACGGGAATGCCTAAAACTATACTCAACAATGTGATGATGTCATTTACCTCTTGTATAAAATCACTTGAGGTAAAGTCTTTAATAAATGAATGATCGAAGGCTTTGGATTATTTAGATAGTTATTGTTAAGATGTTTAGTACAAGTTGTTGAGTTGTCATTCTAGGCCAACTCGAGCTTATTCCTAACTTGTATCCACATATTCATTGAGATCAAGGAGCTTGAACAACTCTTCAAAATACACATCGTTGAATTTGATTACAACCCATCTATCTTTATTCTTCAAAGTTCTAGTGTCAACATCATAGTGACTCGCAGTCACAAGAACAAACTTGGGACACCGAGATGATAATTGGAAATTTTTACAAGTGCCAAAACATTATTAGAAATATCCTGAATCCAATTTGACTTCGATGCACTAGGGACTCTATTCCGAAATTATGAAGATAAATGTGCCCCAAGTCAATGTATTTTATTCGATCTATATTAGAATCAATGTTTAAAAGGGGAATCACCCCTTGGTAAATATATTTCATTAATTTCTCTTTTCCCTTGGATGATTCTATCATTTATGTGAGGAGCATTAAAAATTTCACTAAAAACCTCTCCTAAAAGCCTCATATGAGAGTTAGAATCATTTTCTATTTTTACAATCCTAAAAACCTAAAAATCACTTGGGCGGGTGGTTTTGGTATTGTTTAGTGCTTTGAAAACTATGACATACACTATTAAGGGATTTGTACTTATTCAACACCTTTGAAATCATGACCTATACCTTTTTAAGGTTTCCTTTTTGTTGATCAACCAATTTATGTAATGGGTTAGAGAGATTTCTTTAAAATATTCCTAGAAATCGATGAAAATTCTTGATCGAGTTTTGGATGTCGTCTGCAAGTCATAGTGAAAAATGCAAATTAACATAAGGTGAAAATGATGTGGAAAAACTTGATTTTATACTAAAATTGCATTAATTGTTGTAGACATAAAATCACACACATATTATTATTTTGTTGTGTCATTAGTATGTTGTTATATGTATGAATCTAAAGTAAGAAAAGTATTCACTGGGGACACTAACCCTTGTCCATCTAAATATTTGATTTCTTTTTGTTGTAATCCTCTTCTACATGTGTCATTTTTGTATCCATCTCTATTCAGTCACAGGGATCCATGTCTATATGTTTTCTCACATTTGTAGCCATTCATTCTAGGACACTAGCTCCCACGTTGGACACTAGCCTGTGCGCTCATGTCCATTCCAGGCCGCTTTTGTCCTCTTTGTTATTTTTACACAGTTTTGACATTTTTGGTCAATCTTTTCACTTTTCTTATCCTTATCCCATGTTCATAGTCGACCTTTTGTGTCACTAGTGTTGACATTTAAACAAGAGACTCATATATATACAAAACATACACACTATTATGTTAGATGGAAATTCTAAGGGACAATCACATCTACATATTATCACTACCATCAAAGGGACTACATTTTTGGGTTGTATACATTACATAGGAAGGGGAAGTGTTGAATTCCATATCAAAAATTTAAATCTATTCTACCTATAGCCCATTACCTTTGTGTCATAAGCACGAGGGAAACCTAAGGACACTATTTCACACACAAGCACACTGAACTACATAGATTCTGGAGTGTAGTACAATGCTTGGCAATAAGTTCACTCTTCGGGTGATTGTCGGGGTTAGTACGACTTCACATTTTACATATTTCATTTAGATTTGATGTGTTTGTGAGCTTGTGTAGGTAGCTAGGGTTTTTTCATGTTACAGGTGTGATCAAAACCCTAACAATGAAGGTAGTGTGAAAAAGCAAACATTAAAGTGACAGTCTTGGACCTAGGAAAGAAATAGATTTTGAGTGTTTTCACAATCGGTAGTTCAGTCGACACCAGCGTCTAGATGCCTCTTTCCACTTGTGGGCGCCCTACCTAGCCTCAATGCAGAGTTCCAAAATCCTCGGTGAGCTCTTGTGACATAATTTCCATTTAGATCTAGTATATACAATGTCCCGGATATCTACAAATCACACAGAAATCAACTAAGTCTCCTATCTTTCCTATTTACTTATAGTCTCATTTTGCTTGAGCACTTAGAACTTGTATTTTATTTTATTTTATCATATTGTATGTGTTTAGTTACTCTGAAATTAGATTTAATTCAAATTAAATTAAATCAATTACATGTTGGTGACATGTGTGTGGGTCAAATCCACTTGGCATTAATGTGTTGAACTGGGGATCAAGAGTTTGACCACATATTACATGACTTGCTTTTGTGCATATGAACTTGAAAACACAAAAACAAAATGGTTTCTTTGTATTTCAAGGTTTAAGGATTGGATAACACTTAAAATACTTCTATGTAGGGATGTCTTGATGTCTTAAGCTCCTGAAATCCTAAAACATACCATCAAGAGTATTTTGGGGTTCAGGGTTCAAGAAACAAGTCACACTTACATGATTTTATGTTTGAATGCCTTGATGACCTAATGTCCCAAATCCCTCGAAATCATGAAATGCACTATTAAGTGTATTTCATGGTTCAGGTGGTTCGGGAAAAAATTACAATTAACATGTTTAATTTTTGGTGAATCCATAAAACCCAAAAAGAAAAGGAAATTCACAACTTTGATAAAATTTCTTGATTTTCTTAGAAAAATAATAACCTCATGATTTCCAGAGATAAATAATTTGTAGGTTATAAAAATTATCATGAGACTCAATTTTGGGATAGCAATTATGTAGTGTAAAATGACATGGCAAGACACAACAAGTTAAAATTCTACATTGGCTCATTATAATATTAGCATGTTTGAGTTGTGTATGTTTACTCATGTATTATTACGTATTTAGGTGTAGGATTATTTACATATGTCATCTAAGGAAAAATTTGAATGGGTCTAGAGTGGCCAAGGGGATTTATATCTACATTGAAGAGTGACACCCTTCCTCCACAAACAGGTGGCCATGCTACATTTTGTGTGTCGTTGCACTCGGTTCACTAGTTATTCATAATCAATTGAAGTGTTCAATGCAAGTATCCCCTATGTCTCTTAAAAGAACAAGTCATCTAGGTTGGAGCATTGTAACCCATAATTTACATTTTTAGGGTCCCTTGAATTCTATGTTGTTACTATTAGGTCAAATAAGGACTTTTTTGCATCTAGTGAAGGTTATCATCTTAGTATAGAAGATCCATGTTGGGCACATTTGGAAGCCATACAAAGCCATGGATATGAGTCGATCCTTGGAGTTTCCATTCATACTTGTGTTGTGAATGAGGGAAATGTGGTTGGTAAAAATTTAAGTTTTATGACACTAAGGAAATATAAGTCACAATGAACTCACGTATACAAGTAGTCTTTGCAATAATTTTTTTCCCAAGCACATCCTCATAAAATATTGTGAATCTCTTCTCCATATATGTAGATACAATATGGGGGTACATAATCAGGTTTTGATTTATCCAACAACAACCATATGTGGATGTTTTTGGAAGGGATATTGATATTACTTTGTGTAAATTTTTCCATTTAATGTTTGTTGCACTCAAAGTGAAGAAAAGTGTAGGGCACCCTAGTTGTGTGATCATATATGTGAGCTCATGTCTACACTTACACCACAATGATCTTATCCCCTTAAGATATACCCAAACCTCATTGGTTGGTTTGTAACACTGGTATCAAGAAATTATATTAGTTGTTGATGCAACATGGAGATCATGGTTGGTAGGTTTTCCTCAAATTTTTAGGTGAAAATTGCAGATGTTGTTTGGATCTTGAGGCACATCATAAGGTTGAGAATAAATTGACAAAAGTGTGTATGGAAACTAAATATGTTATCATGATACCACAATAAATGTAAAGCATATTCATGCACGTGAACCCATTTGATGTGTGTTTGTTGGAACAATGAAACCCCTGTAGGAAATAAAGATGAGAAATTCATAGAAAACAAATCCTCGGTGTTGTATTCATTGACTGGAGATGAACCAATAGGTGGCCAATTAAGAACATGGAGTGAAGTTTGATTTTGGGTATAAAGGAACTTATAATATGGTTTGCATCTATAGTTTGTGGGAGGGAGGATACGAAATATGATGGTTTTCATTCATGTGTATTTGGTGGGGTGTATGTGGTGTTTGGATTGCTTGATTCTTTAGTGGTGATGTTAGAGATATCAGAAGTGAAATGACAACGAGAAGTATAATTTTTTTCACTTTTAGGTGGGAGTGGAAGAAGTTTATTTAATTTAATTTTAATTAAATCTAATAGCAAAGTCATTATTGAAATAAATAATGTATAAATGGTGCAATCTAGTATTGACATGAGAAAACAAAGATATAAATATGAAACCCTAAGAAAGAGAGGAAGATATAAGAACTTAGTTGATATCCACACAATTTGGAACTGATCTACACATGGATAATTGATGAAAAAATGTCACATAGGGGCACCCAAAGCTAGACAGGGGAACCTCGGCACTAGTAACTACCCATGGGTGCTAGTGACTATGAAAAAGCTCTAGATCTTGTTTATGTTGTGTCGCAAGAGTGTTATAATTATTCTATATTGATCACCTATTGTTAACACTTGTGATCACCTTGAGTACGTGTACACCGCAAAAGAGATATTCACCTGTATAATTCCATAAACCACATCAAACCTAAAAATAAAGATGTAGGATGGGGAGTTGGGTGACACGGCAGTCACCATGAGATTGAACTTACGACCGAGCACTATATTACATATCAGAATCCATCTATTTCTTGTGAGTGTGTGTAGAAATTGTGCCCTAGGATGCCCTTGTGCAAGATGCACTAGATAGCAGGCTATATTTTCTAGAAGATTCAAATGTGTGGATGGAATAGAATGAAATTCCCCTTCTTATATTGTGTATGTAAATTATGCAATCCCTTGTCCCTTGAATGGATGCTTTATAGTGCTTTAGGTGCCTTTAGATGTAAGCTTAGGTGATAGTAGTAATGCTTAGTGCTTGGTCCTTTATTTTTAAAACATAACTATGTATTTATATGATTCCCTTGTTTGAATTTCATAATTGACAACTGGAAGGCCAACCCATAAGTGAAAAAGATGCACAAAATATAAAAGAGACCTAAAAGGAGCAAGTAAGGTTAAAAATGGTTAGAAGCACCCAAAGGGGATAGTAGCCTTTGGGCACTTTGGTGTCCAAGGCCATGAAAGATAAATAAGTAAAATCTCGATTGGGTTGTAGGGTGTGTAAGACAAAATAGAAAATAAGAGACAAAGAAAAGAGGCTAAAGATAGATGTCAATGACTAGTTTTCTCACCCAAGAATCATGTAAATGCTAGTATGCTTTTAGGACCTAGAAATATACTCAAGTGTGTGATTTTGTGTTTACATTTTCCCCACTTTATGTTGTTGAGTGAATACTTGATAACATAAAGTAGATAGAATATGTGTAATCGATAATCATGTAGAACATGTGGCGAACAATGTGTCAAGTGGACAAGTGAAGCGTGGAGACTAGGAAAGGAAAGTGACCCTAGGGGTGAAGCGTATGCATTGTGTTGTACTTGGTGTGTCTGCAGTACTTGCTTTTGTAGATTTCTTCTTATTGCATATTATGGAAGAACCTATAAAAGAAGAATGAGAGAGTAGTCAAGGCTCTATATATGATAAATTTGAACAAAGTATGCAAAAGTATGTAAAAGTGTGTAAAAGTAGTAGTAAAGGAAAGTGTGCACATGATATAAAAGAGTGAAAAGGATAGAAAAGTGTCCTGAAATGTTGTGAAGAGAATTTTTTTTGGGTGATATCACACCAAGTGTGATTTTTTTGGTGATCTCATGACAAGAGTGAGTTTTTGGGTGATCTCACACAAAGAGTGAGTTTTTGGGGTGATCTCATGCCAAAGAGAAAGTGTTGGGGAGAGAGATCTAGTATTTATCTCCATCCATGACTCTACTCAATAAGCACCACTGCAGATCATACATCCCTGATTTTTTCATGTTGTCCTAAATTAGTTTTGATTGTATTAATTTTTTCGATTGAAATGGATTGTAGGATATTTTATGCATCCTCTAAGCTCGAAGGCCTATTCTCAGTAATCGTAGAGAATTTCTTTGAAGGCTTCTATGAACTGTGTTGATTGTATAAGTTGTTTGTATGTGCCCCCATGATATTAATACCTAGAGGAGGGCACACGGGCACCCAAATGCTATTGTTTAATGTTGGGTGCTAGTGTCTATTTTTGTCTTTGAGGACCCAAGTCGATTTTAGGTCATTCTAAGACTATGTTTCTTTTTTCATGTATCTTGTAGCTATGATATGTTGTAGGGGTGATTTTTCACCCGATGTATGCCCCCTCGTTTGGGGTGTATGTGATGACTATAGGAGTGTGTGGCCCAAAAGAGAGGACCTGATGTTGATTTGAAGCTAATAGTTGTAGGGGTTAGGGGATGTGCATGGTAGAAACCAAGGAACATGCAAACAAAGTTGTTAGTAACATGTGTTAGTAGACAAAGTAGCAAACATGTAATAAAAGACGATGTAACAAGTAAGTGTGTAAATAAATTAGACCATGAAAAATGAGTTGTAAACATGGGACATCACTCATAATGAAGAGATAATTTTAGTGGTGAATATTCATAATATGGCGAAAATTTCATTTTAGGAAAATTTTAAAAGGTGAATTTTTCAGAGCAGGTCAGTGTCCTATTCGCCTAAAATTTATAGTATATTTTTTTAGGGGTCAGCTTCGCCTACATTTGAAAACATATCCTATAAAAACATAGGTGATTTGTCGGGTAGTATACTACCACCAAGTACCTTACCAATATCATGAACTTGTATACTCTAAGCACCAAAGCACAATACATATTTGTTTACTTGTTTAGTAGTTTACAGTTGAGTGACAGGTGTTATTTGTTGATGCACAACTAGTAATATTTGTTTACGCGTAAAAAAAGGTTTTTGTGGATGGGTGACAAGGAGATCTTATTGATGCACAAGGGTTTGGTTTTTTGATGAATGACTCGATCTTGTTGATGCATGACTATAATGTTGTTGACGCATGACAGAGATTTTCCGATTCACGACAATGATATTTGTTGACATGTGAATTATTGCATTTCACTGACACACGCCAAAGGTTTTATGTGGAGGGGCCACAAGGAAATATTGCTAACATACGACAAGGGTTTGTTTGTTGATGCCCGACACTACTCTTGTTGACACATGATTGTACTTTTGTTGAAATAGAAGAGTTTTCTCCGATGCTTTAGAACGATATTTATTGACACGTGACTTATTATATTTTATGACGCATGACTCATTTGACACCCAACAAGGAGACTCGAGTCTCAACTGACACCTAACCCAACTATTATTGACACATGACAATTATCTTGTTGATGCATGACACAATCCTTCTTTGACGCATGACACAGTCCTTATTTGTTGACGTGCGACATAGTTACTGTTGACGCACGACACTATTGTTTTGATGCATGACTCAGAGCTTGTAATGCATGACATAGTTACAACTTATTTTTTCATAATAATGGAATGTGCTAGTGATCGAATGAGAAGACCCAAAAAGTAATTAATAAATCTCATAATTCCCTATTCAAGTATTTTGGAAACTCTTTACTGCTACAGATACCACAACCACCAACACCCATATAGCTTCCACTGGAATGAATCAGAGTACAAACTATGTGGAAGGTAATATTGAGGTGGACATGCATTCTACATAGTATCAACCAAATGACACCTATGATGATACCATGTCATATCTTGAAGATATACATGTTGAGATGCCAAATCCTGAAGATATTCTTCATGTTGGGGTGCAACCAGGAGTGCATCAAGATATCACACATACAAATACTCAGCAAAATGGAACACAAAAATCAAATTCAAATTCTAGTTCATGAAAGAGGAAACTAGGTGATTGTGATAATGCTCAAAATTCTACTCAAAAAATTAAAACATTGAAAACGAACAAGAATATGTGGACAATTGGGAGGACATACAAGTTTGATTGGGATGTCAAATTTTTGTTTATCAAACTTGTACAACCATCTAATTCAAAAGAGATCCCATCTAAATATACATGTACAATATATATGTGGAAATTGGGAAAGCAACAAAAAAATCAACTGAAGCTGGACACTATATAAAAACACTGTGGAAAACAATATTTGACTGTAATGGGGAGGATAGCAAGAAAACTAAAACACATATGTGGAAAACTGAAAAAAATAATGCATACATGTTAAATGTGCAAAAGAGTATGAAGCGAGCTAAAAAAATGTAGACATCTCATGGAAAAGGGAGGGACGATCACATTACAAACTGGTAAGATGAATCAATCAAATCGCATGTAAAACTCATACGGTTCTCTACTTTATTTCGCATACTAAAGAAAAGAAGACCGATTTTGGATTTCCTCGATTTCAAAGTTTTGTATCAATGTAATGGAATGCACAACATTCCTCGGTCTCATTGGTCATACAGTAGTGTATGGAAAATGACAAAATGCCTTTCAATGATAAAGAAGGAAGATTTTAAAGAGAATGTAAAAAAAGAAAAGTTTATTTCTCTTTCAATTGATGAAGTGAAAACATTCGACAACACTGCATGGGTATGTATCCATGTCTATACTTTAGAAAATCATATAAGGACACCTCATCTGCTGGGTGTTATGAAAATGGTTGAAAATTGTAATTTCGAAAACCTACATAGAATAGTTCTTTCTCATTTGAAAGATATTATTGGGATAATTGATTATGAAATTTATATGAATTTGGTATGCGTTGGAGAAAATGGTGCATTAGTCATGCAGGGTCACCAAACAGGGCTATGTTTTAGATTGCAAACAATAATGGCCCTTATATGCTAGAAATTCACTGTATGGCTCACATAATGAATTTAGCATATAAAATGGTAAGCAACTACGAAAATTTTGCTAAAGTAGAATACCTTATAAGAGAACTTCATGCCTATATGGCAAGTATCCTAAAGTGATTTCTTGAGTTCCATCAATTCACAAGATGGAATTTGAGATGAGATAGCAAAAAGAGGAGTATCCTTCGTTGGTTGGTTTCATGCAAAAATATCATCATGAAGTTGACAGGGTGAGGGACTTGTTGTTCCGTTTAACTAATTTGGAGACATTTCTTACATTGGTTGGTATTCTTCCAATGTTGCAGGATATCAATACACTAATGAAGCATGCACAGGGGAGATTAATCTATATTGTGGATTTTATATGGATGAGAAAAATGGTATGTCAAAGTCTTGATATCTTGTACACTTCCCAAGATAGTTTTGATACACATGTTTTCAAGAATTGGAAAGATTTATTAGATCTTAAGAATCCCAGTAACTATTTGATATTTAATATCCATGATCACCTCTGCATCAATGTTAATGGGAGGGACATACCACTACACATTTTGCAAAAATGTCAAGATATTACAGGATCGAGAAAGAGAAGATGTTCTGTGACATGTAATCTCTTTGATTTTGTTACAGTTGAAACAAGAATAAAGCTTTAAAAATTTAGAATCCTTATCATCAAAAATTAGAGAATGTTTCTCCAAAGATAAAATTCTTGAAGCAATGGGTGTGATGAATCCTAATTTTTGGAATACTGAAGGTGCTCGTGCAGAATTTGTAAGAAAGAATTTCCATAAATCCATGGGTACAATAATGGAACATTTCACAAAGACTTCAGAGGTCAAGGGTATGAAAATCAAAGGTATATTGAATGTTGATTTATTAAAGTCTCAATCAACAAATTTTGCAACAAAATGAGGAACCAATATAAAAAGTTAGATGAACCTTCTGAGAGTGGTGCTATTATAAGGCTTTGGTGAGGAATCTATCAAAGTACTATGTTACAAGAAGACATCAATGAATATTTTAGATTATATGAGTTATGTCAAAAATGATTTTTGGTCTATGGAGGATGAAATGGGTTTTCAGTTCTTTATCATTTATAAAATCAAAACTGAGAAACAGGTTAGATAAAAATATGGAAAGTTACATGAGGTGTTATGTTTCTCGCTACTCCATGGAAACCTTTCCTTTCAACAAGAGAAATTACACATTGGAATTCCCTTTCCGAAAGAAGAGGTGTAAATAATACAGCTACAAGTACAATTATTCCCAACGATGAGATTGGAATTGGTGCGTCATCACACTCTACAGTAAGAGAACATTGACTTTGAAGAAGCTATTGATAATGGATTGTTTCAACTTTAAATAGGTATCTCCTTGACCTTACTTTTATTGTTTGTCACCTTACATTTTAATTGTGGTTATTTATTCAATTTCATATTAACATATTTGAATATAATAGTTTGTAGTTAGACGTAATAGTGAACACAATTGTAACTCTATAGATGCAAATATTGACTGAGGAGGATTTTTATCATATTTTTTTAGCTCTTGTTATCATTAAAGATGTTAGGTATATATATATTTATATTTATTTAAATACAATAATTTATTTTAAAAAAAAATTATATAATTACTATTTTGGATTTTTTGAATACCAATTTCTATTTTAAAAATTTGTTTGTTACATGCATTTGTCGAATACTAATTTGCAAGGCCTTTAGAGTTCATATCTACATAATCTTCCACTGTTATACTCTTCCAGATTTCTAGAATTCTCTTTGTCCAGGACATGTACATGTTATCATTTGCATTTTCTTTAATATTTATGTTTCTTCCTTAATCCGCTCAATCATTATTTCATCTTTTTTCTTGAAAACGTGGGTTGACATCCATCCGAGGAAGCTCTCACTTCTGGGAATGAAAATGTTAGGCAACTCACCCATCTATATACTAATCCATTTTTCATGTTGAGTTTTCTTGAATCAAAGATCATCTAGCATGCTACAAAGGATGATTTCTCATTTTCCTTCCATATGCTTTGTCACAACCATCTAAAAGACAAGAGGTAGCTTAAACCCTATCATATGACATTGCTTGAGTTTTTACAATTATGTTTAATTTATTTTTGTATTTTCAAAATGCTTTGATGAAGTGTTTAAAATTTGTGGGATGAATATCAAATTACATGTAAAAATCACACATTCGAATTTTATAAGTAGAGAGAGGAATATTTTTCCATATTAATATTTTTCTGTCATAACACATTCCAAATTTTCTTAAAACAATTATTCATTATCATCATCCACGATTGTTCTTGAAGCTAAATCTACGTCCACATACAATTCATCATCATCCATATCTATTTTAATGTCATCATCCACATCTAATGTCATCATATCATTGATTCATTACAAGTAGAGAGAATAATATTTTGAGAAGGTTTAAATGTGAAGAAACCTAATACAAAGTTCTAATTTTACAAGTAGAGAGAAGAATATTTTACTGTATTAAGATGTCTTTGTCCTAAGACATTCCAAATTTTCTTAAAACAATTATCCATTATCATCATCCATGATCATGCTTGAATCTAAATCTATGTCCACACAATTCATCATCATCCACATTTGATGTCATCATATCATTAATTCATGACAAGTAGAGAGAAGAATATTTTGAGAAGGTTTAAATGTGTAGAAACTTGATACAAAGTTCAAATTTTACAAGTAGAGAGAAGATGTCTCTGTCCTAACACACTCCAATTTTTCTTAAAACAATTATCCATTATCATCATCCATGATCGTGCTTGAAGCTAAATCTACATCCACACAATTCATCATCATCCATATCTATTTTAATGTCATCATCCACATCTAATGTCATCATATCATTGATTCATTACAAGTAGAGAGAAGAATATTTTGAGAAGTTTTAAATGTGCAGAAACCTGATACAAAGTTTGAATTTTACAAGTATAGAGAAGATGTCTTTGTCCTAACACATTCCAATTTTTCTTAAAACAATTATCCATTATCATCATTCATCATCATCTATATCCATTCTAATGTCATCATATCATTACAAGTAGAGAGAAGAATATTTTGAGAAGGTTTAAATGTCTTTGTCGTACCACATTCCAAATTTTCTTAAAACAATTATCCATTATCATCATCTAGATTCCATGATTGTGCTTGAAGCTAAATCTACATCCACATACAATTCATCATAATACATATGTATTCTAACGTCATCATCCAAATCTAATGCAATCATCATTACAAGTAGAGATAATATTCTGAGAAGGTTTAAATGTGAAGAAATCTGATACAAAGTTTGAATTTTACAAGTAGAGAGAAGAAGATTTAACTCTATTAATATGTCTCTGTCATACCACATTCCAAATTTTCTTAAAACAAATAATTAACCATTATCATAACACCATCACATTCATATCAAACATAAACACCATATACAATCTATAAATTCTATATATAATATATAACAAGATATAAAAAAATCCATATTATAAAGTATTTCAAATTTTCAAGTTTCATACTTCAATATATAAATTATTTCAAATTTTCAAATTTAAAGTTTCAATTTTTCAACCCTCAATCATGAAATTTATCCCCAGAAAAATTGGCATCTTCTGTACCCCTTTCCCCAATGGCTTCCCCTCATGTACTCTTTGCTTGAATAATCCTCATAACTAATCAGATCTTCCATAGCATTGTTTAGATTATTTATGATTCTTTTTCTTCCTTTGTCACATCTCCATGGGATACCAAACTAGCATCTACAGCTGCCTTAGTTTTGAATAAAATTTTAGGGTCGAATCCATTCTCTTTAATTATCCGCTTTAGTGTATTATTTTGTTTGTTAACTAAAACAATATTTTCTTTCATCTTCATTGTTATGGATAAATTGTTCTTCATGGTTTCCAAGTGAACTTGGAACACCTTTGCTTGACTCTTCAAATTTTCATATTTCAACTGAAAAAAAAAAGTGAGCTCAATTAAACATATTACTAAAATAAGAAAATTTCAAATTAACAAAAAATATTGTTTCAAAGTGATAATACTTACTGACCACTCTATCTCTCTCGGCATTTACAATTTCCACCAGATCCTTGTCCTTAGACCATTTGTTAAAATATGTCTAGGCTTCAAACTAATATTTTCCAATTTGTTTAATGATTTATCTAAAATATCATCTTTATAATTAGTTTTATATGTGACACTCCCACTTCTTGCTTGGGTAAGTAAGGCATCCATCTTCACGAGTTGATCCTGGACTGCATGTATAAATTGTCCCTTTGCCAATAATTTTCAAAATGACTTATTATCTCATTGATTAGTACTTTTTCCCTTCTCTCTCATTCTATAAACTCTTGGACATGGGATTGACAATCATAACTAACAAGTTCTCTAAAGGAAATGGTAGCAATTTCTCACCATATGTATCTGAAGAAGATGATGTCATTGGAGAGGTATGGGGGCTTTCGGGTTGATCATCGCTATGCTACCTCTTTTTGCCTTTGGGTGCCCTGATCCTATTTGTGATAAAATAAATCAATATTCAAATATTGAAATCGAAAGTGAAATGTAAAGAAAGTTGAATAAATTACATTGAAATAGAAGTATACCTGCTAGCCTTGAATCATCTCACGTGTATTGAAAAATCATGTTGGGTCATTGCTATCAATGCCCAAGTAATCTTCATCTAAAGTTTATATTATTTAAAATTGATACGTCGGTTTGCGTTGGGAAGCCACGAGAGAGAGGGTTGGAATTGAGGAGGCAATGTTTAGTGTCCCACTAGGGGCTAGAGGAATTGGCATGTGTTTATCAATGTTCTTTTTCCTGAACCTCTAGTTGGCATTTTGAATAATAATGATGGAGGATGTGGTGGTGCCACTATTTGTACAGATGGCAAAGAACTACAATGTACTGAAAATTCCAAGAAAAATCAACAAAATCATTACTAAATCATATGAAAAATTTTAAACTATGCAAAAACTATGAAATTATATGAAAAACTATTCAAAACTTATACTAAAGCAATAAAATCATACCTTGTTGTTGAGGGGTAAAATATTGTGGTACTTGAGGTACTGTGTTGGAGTAGTAATTGGTTGTGTTTGAGTTGTGTGGATGGGATTATTGAGCAGGGTGTTGAGAATCGACTAATTGCATGTGATTGAACTGAGTGAGTTGGCAAAGATGGTTGAGAAGCACACGTATAGTCCAAAGTCCCTGAAAGTGACGCAACAAATTCGATTGCATGTCAATTCAATATGGTAAATGGTAAATTGTAAATAGAAAATGGTAATTTGTAAATAGTAAATGTTAGGGTATTACGTCTCTGTGTTTAACTAATGCAAACGCTTGGTGGTTCGGTGATGAGTGAACTTCCATTTCAGATTGTGAATATGTCGATGCCTCAGCGTGTTGTTGGCCTCTTCCTCTTGATTCTTTTTTTTTTCATGGAAGGGCCTCCAAAAATCTTCTCTACAAATGGTCAATATTTAATTAGATTCCAGAAGTACATAATGTTAGTACTGCATAAAGATTCAATCAGAAGTACATAATCAAGACAATAACCATACTAAAGTCTAATGTCGAAATATAAACTATATACCTATTGTTTTTGAAATGGAATTGAAAAATTCTTCATTGTCTTGTCCATGCAAGTAGGAATTGGTTTGTCTTTTAAATTAAAATAGCCTCATAATAAATGCCAAGGAGATAGTTTTTGGAGTGAATAACTGGTTTTTTATAAAGCGATACATTTGTAATAATTTTTATTTTTTTGGATAAAAAGGTGCACCAATCAAATTTTATCTTTTTGATAGTTGCAAGAATGTATGTAATAGCCCAGTTTGGTATATCCATTTGCCGACCTGCAAAACAATTCTATCTTGAAAGAAATAAATCACGACAGCAAGAAAGTGGTGTACAATTCCTTGCGTATCCACACCTCATCTTGATTTATTGACATGAGCTACAAAAATTCATTGGAATTAATATCAATTTGAATTGTATCAAAATAAAAACTGAAAATATCAAATGAAAATTGAAAATAGATTACATGTACAATCAACATGGAAACCAAAAGTAGATTCGAGGTACTTCTTATCATTTTCGACGAGGGTTGATTTTGTTGTTACTATGGGGAATTTTTATATGGAAGTCTTGTCAACCGATGGATATCAGCTGGATCGACACTGAATTGGAATATACGACCATCATCCACATTAACAATAAAATTACCGTCCTCTATATTATATGAGGAGAGAAGGTAATTTAGAATGTCATGATCAATCTTGAATTAGGGCATCTTAACGAGCCCATCAAAATCACATGCATCTAGCAAATCCTTGTATTCTGTATTCATTTGAAAAATTTTGAAATATGGGGGCATAACAAGTTCATGTATTATATCTTGCCCTTGGATAGGGCTTGTGGGTTAACTGGATTTTCCATTTGATCTTGGTCTTGAGCTTGGGCTGCACTTGTAGTTGTCATTGTACTTGAGCTTGATTAGAGAAGCTTGATTTTACTTGTGCTTAACTGGAGTAGCTTTATTGTACCTAAGCTTGATTCTGTAGTTGTAAGTGCTAGGAGAATGAAGAAAATTTGGGATTTGGGAAGTGTAAATGTGAAAATGAGGGGTGGTAGGGTATTTATAGGACAAAATTAGGGTTTCTCAAGCCTTGGGTGCATGAAAAAGAGACCTTGTTGATGTGTGATAGCAAGTGTTATTGTCACGTGTCAGCAAATTTTGTTGACACATAATAGCAACACTTGTTGTCGCGTGTCAAAAAACTTCACCGATGCGTAACAACAACACTTTTTTTCATGTATCAACAAACTTGCTGACACACGACAAGTAATTGTTCCTATTACATGACGTCACAAAGTTTATTGATGCGCGCAGCGGAAACACTCAAATTCTTTTGACGCATGACAACATGTGTTGTTGTTGACGTCAACAAACTTCTTTGACACGAGACAACAACACTTGTTGTCATGTGTCAACTATGCATCAACAATGACCAAATTTTTTTCCGTGTCTATAGAATTTTTTCCCTTAGGGAGCTCACTCTCACTCAAATAATAGCAGGTAAAAATTTTATTCTCAAAAATTGGAAAATTCACCTTTACGCGAAATTGGTTCCAAGTATATTTGTCAGGGATTTTCCACCTCCATTTTACTAGAGGCTTTTTAAAATGAAAACTGTCACAATTTCATAAGAAAATCGGGGAAAAAGGACCAAAAGCAAGCAAACAAAGTGGTCAAACAAGACATACGGAAAAGCTCACAAATAATAGCATACAATAGAAAGCAATGGAAAATAAAGTGTATTAGATAAGCATGGTGACATATCATCCTGCAAAGAAAATGCTACACATGAACCACCCATTAGAATGTTAGAAAGATAAAAAGTATGTCAAAGAATGTATATATCAATGGGAAGTAATGTGCTAGTAAGAATAGTAAGTAGTTTATGATGAAACAATAACACATGTAATGTATGAGAGTAGGACAGGTAGATTCCCCTAAGAGCCTCGATGGGATTGGAAAATGGTATAGTGTTGAGCATCATTGTAGCATGTGAAAATCTATAAGAGATCTACATTCACTCTAAAAGACCAAGTGAACGCACATGTGTGTATATAGAAAAATAATGACATACTGAGTATCTGACTAGCATAGTAAGAAAAGTGCATCATGTAAGTAGTATAAGAAATAAAGAGTAAGTGAAAACAAGATATACAAATGTATTGTATGAGTGTGATGGAATGGAATGTAAAGTGTACGCATGGTAGGAACAACATTCCCTAGCAGATATGAATAAAGTGAGGTTCATTTATAAATGTCCCCTCGTAGTCAAGAATGAAATATATAACAAGAGTGTGTCATCGGAAAAAGGTTTGAAAATGTGTGCTAGAAAGATATATCATGAAGCATAGAGCGTGAAAAGTGTATGTGGTGAGGTTCATTTTAGATTAGACCTTCAGTAGTTGAGTATGAACCATGGAACTAGAATGTATCATAGGGTAATTATGATACAAGGTGTCTATCAAGATGTGTAAGTGCATTGATAAAAGTGAAGTGTGAAGCATAGAACGTGATAGTATATACTATAGAAAATTGGTAATGTTAGGAGGGGAAGAAAGTGTGATGCCCCTAAGTGTGAGAAGGATAGAAGGCTATCCAACAATAGTGAAGGGAAAGGGACCTCCACCCGATATCCGAGGAGGTAAATGCATGTGGAGATGCTCTAATATCGGTGGAGTATGAGAGTAATGGTGTACATGTGAAGGATAAATATGTGGTGAAGGAGGTAGAGAACACCTATGTGAAGGGGCTTCCCGAGTAGGGGACTTAGGCCAACAAGATGGGCTAATGAACCGATGTGAATGAAAAGGTCGTGAATTAAGTCATGTACAAATAGGAGAACTAGGTGTAGAATGTGGCTTATATTTAAGAGGCTTAGGAGGCCCAAATGCTAAAGATGGTAAAAGGATTTCATCAAGCTGAGGTAGAGGAAATGGTGTGCATGGTGGGACGCCTTTAAGAGTGAAAAATTTCTTATTATGAATGAAATTGAGACACAAATGATTCACTGAAGGAATTTATTGTGTGGCATGGATTCAAGAGAGACCTAAGAACATGTCACAACATTCAATTAAATATTCCACAATGAATGGCACAAGCATGGTAAGAGGGCCAACAATAACGGGAAGTCTGATGTAGCCAAAAGAATTAGGAATTAGATATGATATATTATATATTGAACATTTAATAGCCATGAGAAGTGCAATAGAGAACACATTGATAGGAGCCATTGGGTAGATCATGGTATTATTGACAATATATGAACTAATAGAAGCATTAATATGTAGTGAACCGGAAGTCAATGTAGCATGATAATAATGATTTGAAAATGAAATTACTAGTAGTGATGCATCAACATAAATGGAAAGAAATTCAAGAGGTCCAATGAAGGAGGGGGCACAACTTGATATGTATAATTACGAAGAATCAAGATCTTGTGTGTTATGTTTGGGCAAAGGGTCGTAAAGATTTTCAATTTTTATTATTGTTAACCAAATTAGACTTAGATGGCTCGGAGAGCTCAAGTGAATTATTATTGATAAGATCTTGAATAAGATGTCTGAGTTTAAAGCAACAATCGATAGAATTCCCAATGTATTAGTGATATTCATATTTAGCATTTTTATCATAATTATGGCCATGAGGGTGAGATGGATCAAGATTGAGCAGTGGTGGAAGAGTGATTAGATTTCTTTCAATGAGTTAAGGAAATAGAAACCGAGGTGCATAGGGTAATTTGGTGAAAGTGCACTTTGGAGGTTGCCATTGAAGTTTTTTCAGGTGGAGAGACAACATTAACAGTTGCCTTTTCTTTGGGGGACTTAGGAGATGGCTTGAGTGTTGATTTAGCTTGAAACTTATTAGAAGAAGAGGATGATGTATCATGATATATCAATTTACCCATAGAGAGTAGTTTGACTTCAATAATTTTGAGTGTATAGCATAATTGATCAAATGAAGGATAGGTTTCAAAGATAACACTTTCCTGAAGTGGTGGAAAAAGGCTTTGAACAAAAAGATCCTACAATTCAGAATCAATGATGACATTGGTCATCTTGGCTAGGTTGTTCTTTTAACACAAAACATAGTCATCTAGAAGCTCATTATATCTTTGTTTGATTTGATAAAGTTATGCATAAGAGATCTTGTTGCTGATATTGATGGAAAAGTGAGCAAGAAAAAAGAATTGACTAAATGTGTAAAATAAGTTACCGAATGAATGGGTAGATCGTAAAACCAACACATGGCGTAATATTGAATAATTCTAGGAAATAGTTTAGCCATTAATGTATGATCATTCACATAATCAAGACATGCCACATGAAAATATATGAGATGCTCTTGAGGGTCACCATGGCCATTGAAAGTGGGAAACTTAGGGGTGACAAAGTTAGGAGGAAGTGGATAAGTAGAAATGGTGGGTGCGAAAGGGGTATGAAGGAGTAATGAGGAATCAAGAGATGGAGAGGAGCGTGAAGTAGCTTGTTGGAGTTGACATATTTGAATTTGATCCTGATATAAAAGGATAGGTCATGAGTTCCAGAAGAGGAACCATGTTGTGTATTAGAGGTATTGGGAGTGATGAGAGGGCGAGAGTGGTAGTTGAATGGAAGTAGGAATGTTAAGGGGTTGGGTGGAGGCCATGGTAGCCAAGGAGGAACCTACAAGAGGAGAAGAAGAAACATCTTGAGAATGTTTAATAGTAAGTAAAGCATTGAGAACATGTGGAATATGTAAAGGGTTGGTGCGCAGCACCTGAAAAAAATTAGTGAGCTTGTCTAGTTGATCTTGATCAACATTAGTGTCCTCATCATATGATTTCTCACCATCAGAGGTTTTGATGCTTTCCAGAGGAACATTCTATGATTTATCAAAGGGGTTATCATATTCAAACATTGGTTTATAAACCCTACAAGTAGATGGAGGAAGTTTTGTGTGCTTAAAAGATCTAAATCGAGCACTATGGGTAACGGGCATAAGAAGAAAGTGTTTGAGCATATGGCTTCACAAAATGATTATCACTATTGAAATACATAATTTATAAATGCTGCAATATAGTATTGACAAAAAGAAAACTAATATATGAATATGAAACCCTAAGCAAGAGAGGAAAATAAAATAACTTAGCTGATATCCACGCAACGGAACTAATTTGGAAATGGAGAAGTGATGAACATGATGTAAACAACTTTGTAAGTGATTATTGTATATCCGGGAGCCCTGAGAATAATGTCGGATAGGGGTACCCATAGTTGTATAGGAGAATTTGGGCACTTTGGTGACTGCTCTAGGTGTTAATGACTGTGTAAAAGCTCCAAATATGTTTTATGTTGTATCGCAAGAGTGTCACATGATTATTATCTTTTGATCGCTTGATGTTCACATTATGATCACCTTCAAAGTACCTATAACCCGTAAAAGAGATATTTTCTTACACAAGCTCACAAACTACATCAAACCTAAAAATGTAGAATATGGAAGTTGAAACAACCCCGACGGTCACCCCGAGAGTGAACTTATGACCGAGCGTTGCACTATATCTCAAACTCCATGTAGTTCTTGTGAGTGTGTGTAGAAATTGTGCCCTAGGATTCCCTTATGCAAGATGCACTAGATAGTGGGCTAGATTTTCTAGAAGATGCAAATGTGTGGATGGAATAGAATGAACTTCCCCTTCATATGTTGTGTATGTCAATTATGCAGTCCCTTATCCCTTTAATGGATGATAGATGGATGATTTATAGTGCTTTAGGTTCCTTTGGATGCAAGATTAGGTGATAGTAGTAATGCTTAGTGCTTGGTCCTTTATTTTGAAAACATAGTTGTGTATTTATATGATTCCTTTGTTTGAATTTCGTAATTAACAACTAGAAGACTAGCCCATAAGTGAAAAAGATGCCCAAAAAATAAAAGAGACCCAAAAGGATTAAGTAAGGTGAAAAGGGGCCAGGAACGCTCAAAAGGGACATGAACTTCTACCCTTGTTGGGCACTAGTGTCTCGAGGCCATGAAAGATAAATAAGTAAAATCTTGACTAGGATATAGGGTATGTAAGACAAAATAGAAAATAGGCCAAAGATAGTTGTCAATTACTAGTTTTCTTGTTTAGGAATCATGTAAATGCTAGTATGCTTTTAAGACTGGAAATGTACCAAGTGCGTGATTTTGTGTCTACAGGAGTGCCTCAAAGTCAAGGTGAATATATATATATATATATATATATATATATATATATATATATATAAAGTTTCATGGGCTATTTTGAATTGTAATGTGGCTAACACACAAGATCTAATGATGAAGCACTCAAAGGCATTGTTTGTGGATCCAATTCTACAAATAACCGGGATGTCTAAGTCCACAACTCAAAGGGGAAATTGTTTGGTTACAGAAAAGATGTTTTGTGAGAAGAATATCTCCTGGATGCTATATTTTATTGACCACACCTGACATGTGTTACTTTCAATCACGGGTTGAGTCTTTCTATGAGAATTTTCTCTACTTGAATAAGTGAAGATAGTACATCGAGTTAAAGACATGGGTCCATGTTAGTCCACATTGAGAAGTGATAACCATTTTTCATCAATGAATTTGGCAAGCATGGCCACTGTTGTGAAACCTTTTCTATATTTTGGTATATAACTTGTATATAAATCATTTACGCTAAGAGGGGAGGAGATCAATTCTTTTATGGAACATGATTTGCACATCTTGAAGATACGAAAGAAGCGGGGTATGTGGTTAGAGGTGGATGTCATGTTGTTCTAAGGATGTTGATTCAAACATGTTCTTGTTTGATGTTAGTTGTATGTTGGTGACATTCATTTAATTTTTTTTGTTGATGTCATAATTCAAGCGGAGTTTTTCATTTCTGGTAGAACGCATCATGCCTGTTTTGAAAAGGAAAGTGTAAAAAAAAAATATATTTAGGATAAATTACATGAAATAAAGGCATAAAATTACTTATTTATTTATTAGATAGGGTGAAAAAACTATAGTAAGAAATGCATAGTAAGGTGTACAAAAATTATAAGAAGTTACCTTTTTGTCCGAATGCACCATGTATGTTTATGAGTAGGGAAAGGGGAAACAAAATTTTGATGTGTGAGAAATTACATGAAACCAAGAAATATAAACACTTATCTATTTATTAGGTGGATAACAAAAGCTACAAGAATAAATTCATAGTAGGGTGTACATAAAGTATAGGAAGTGTCCATTGTGTGGACTTTGTGTCTATATGAGTGGTATGATTTATTTCAAAGTGGTAAACATTTACTAGGTAGATTACATAGCTAATAAAATGTAGAAAATGCATCTAGTAGGGACATATTATTAGATGAGGCCACGTCCTTAGCTACAATAAGAACAATACATCGGGCCTACTATTTTTCATTGTAGACCTATAGCTTTGTGAAGATTGTGAAATGGTAGTTGTGGAAGAGAATTAGTCTAACAATGGGCCAAAATTTTCTAGGAGTTACTTCAAGTAGTTGCAGTTCATGTGTTGATATGCCCATGATCGATGTAGATTCATATTTAAAATTAGTTACCCATTTTTTTGTTGTGGTTTCATTTATGATGAAGTGTGGTGCATAATTATATTTGCAATTGGATACATTGAGTTGTATTGTTGGCAATGCCAAGAGGAGTATACATTTAGCAAAAGGTTTTTCTTACAATGGTTATTGCTAAGAACAAAAATGCAAGTAAGATAGCAAAAGGTTGACATAATTAGGTGGATGGTAGTTGTTTTAGTGGAAAATGTGGTTATTGTTCCCTCAATTGAGAAGGATTTGATGCTTGTGATATCTTTTTCTTAAATGTTTTCAAGTACTTATAAGGGGTATGCATGTGTTGTGTCTCAGTAAATTCAAAGCACGCCCATAGTGTATAAGTGTCAACTATATCGTGGTTTATGAAAAATTATGTATTAGATCTTGTGTGTATATTTAATCCTTTGTATATTATTATTTTATGTTTCCTTATTGTTAGAACTGGCCTTAATGATGTATTTGTAGACACAAAATATATGCACTTGGGTACATTTCTAGGTCCTAGAGCATACTAATATATACATGATTCCTACGCAAGAAAACTAGTGATCGATTTACATATTTTGGGTTTTTTGTTTTGTTTCTCATACTTTTATTGACATTGCACACCTACAACCCTATTGGTATTGCATTGATTTATTTCTTATGACCTTAGACACTAGTACCCAATTAGGTCACTATCGCCTGTGTGCTCATGTCCCTCTTAGATGCTATTGAACCTTTCTCCCCTTTCCTCATTGGGTCTCTTTTACTTCTTGGGAATCTTTTATACTTTTGAGTCATCCTTCCTGTTATCAATTATGAAATTCAAACAAGATAATCATATATATATATAGTTATAACTCTCAAATAGGGGACCAAGCACTAAGCATTATCTATCATCACCTAATCTTGCACCCACAGGAAAAAGAGCACCAAAGGAATCCATCTAGCACACTCACTCAAGGGACAAGGTTTGCATCACTTTTGCATAAACAACATAGGAGGGAAGTTTATTTTATTCCATCCCACACATTCTATACATTTGTTAAATTCTATATCTAGGATGTTATAATTGTGCAACTTGCACAAGGGAATCTTAGGAAACCATTTATAAACACACACACACACACACACACAAGAACTATATGGAGTCCGAGATGTATTCAAGCAACAATAAATCATAAGATCACTCTTCAGTGACCACTGTGGTCAGTTTGACTCCCATTCTACATATTATTTTTAGGTTTGATGTGGTTTGTGGTTATGTGTAGCTAGCCATCTATTTTGTAGGTTACATGTATGACTGAAGACATTGGAGTAGAACCAAAGTGACAAATGGAGATCAACAACAAAGCTCCTCCCGCACGAAAAGGATAGATCCTAATTATCTACACAAACACTAGCACCTAGAACGGATGCTAGTGCTTGGGCACTCATGTCCTCCTGTGATGGCTTGTGTTCAAAAAATTTTCAACTCCTATAACCTATAGTCAACATTAACGATGATTTTCATAGTCTATTCCAGCCATTGACCTACCCATATCACTTCCTGTTCACTTGAAAATCAGCCAAGTCGTCCTATATCTCCTTCTTCCTTAGGGTTTCACATTATTGTTTGCTTATTTCTTGTGTCTTAATGTATATTATCATTTATTACGTAGTTACTTTGAAATTAAGGTTTAAATCTATTTAGATTAAATCGTTTGGTGAACCCATATTCGAACACTATTAGCTCCTTCTTTCTTGTCATTTTTACCAATATGAGTGTCTCCATCCATGCCTTCGCAATCCAATCCTCAATGTGCAAATAAAATTAAATATTTTTTATCTAATACTTATCTTCATCTTAACACCTCTCCCGATTGTGTTTACCAACGACTTACTATATCACTCTCTTTCAACGAAGAACGTATTACTTTTACATCTACTGAAAATGCTTCTCAACCTAGTTTGGATAATGATCCATCCCTTTATATCCAATTTAAAATTAATAAGATAGGGGTTGAAGGAGATTTATTTGATAATGGATCCATCCTTAAAAGTTGTAATCTATCATTCCTTCAAGAACTTTTCCTTTCTAAAGCATCCTTAACACCCTCATCTATTTGTATTTGTGGCTTTGGCAATATTCTTAAAAAGGTCTTAGGTACAATCAAACTTCCCATTACTGTTGGGCCATGCACTTTATCTGTCATATTCCATGTAATTCCTAAAAATATTAATTATAATATTCTCCTCGGACATCCTTGGATCTATGCCATGCATGCAGTTCCTTCAACCCTTCACGCACGTATAAAATTACTATACCAGGGTGTGGTCTATGAGGCCTTATTTGATCCCTCCCCATTTTCATTTTGCAAAACTATTGATCATTCACTGAAGCCCCTACTTTGGCCACCCTCCTCCTAATTTCAACAGATCTTGGTCTTGGGTATCGGTATATGCTCTATTACGATTTCATTGGCACCGGATTAGGAAAATATGTAAAAGGATTCAAAGAGCCTCTTTTCATTCCCACACAATCCACCAGACTCGGCATAATATATCTCCCTCTATTTCTCCTTTTATTCCCGCCACATATTTTCTTGAGGTTCACACTCTTTCACATACTTATCATCACAAAAGCAATTTCCATCTCTTCTCAATACTACATGACTTACTTACTTTGGCAAATATAATCCTCCTAACTCCACTACCAATACTCCTGACACATTGCCACATCCACCACCATCACATGGTCTCTCTTCCATCCTTAAATAAATCTCCATAACTCACACACTTGTGGGGCATCAAACTCTCCCTCCCCCATACTCACATGTTCTAATCAAGTAGTTTTCCATACATATTATTCACATACACATCTATATATTACTATTGCTTTTCACTTCATGTCAATCTTCTAGTATCACTTTATCATATCTACACTATGGGAACACCTTGCTACATTTCTCTACGCTCTTATTTTACTCCAAACATGCTTTACTACTCATGCTTACTTATGGATCCTTCTATTCATGGTACACATACTACTTCATATATATGATATACATCCTTTCGTTCACTATACATACTCTAGTTATTCTTACTTACAATGATCACATATATTTTCCAATAGCTCCTGATATACACACTTAGGGGCATCACACTTCCCTCCTCTCCATCACCTGTCAGTTGTCTCAATTGTCCATTCTTAGCTTCTTTACTACATTCAACACTGTGCTTCATGTTTACCTTTCTAAGCACTCTTATCTCTTTGGTACACATATTGTACCATCATTACCCAATGACGCACTCTTTTGCTAATGTTAAAACTTGATTGTTTAGGGCATACTTCATCCATGAACCCCACATTATACACTTTTCATGATCCGAACTTCATGATACATATTTTCTAGTATCTATTCTCACACGGCACACTCATTTCTCGATGAGGCACTCTAGTACTACGGTTCACACTTGAATCTTGAGGGCACACTACATCAATGAACCTCACATCCTACATATGTCACACTCGGCCGCTTTATGATACATATTTTCTAAAGATCTACTCTCATACGGCACACTCATTTCCCGATGACGCACTCTTCTTGTAAGTCCATTCTTGACTGTTGAGGGGGCATATATAAATGAACCTCATTTCATACACATCCACCGGGGAAAAATAGCTCCTCCCATCCTCACATCTTGCATACCACACTATCACACTCATACAACATTTCCATATCCTAGTTGAATTTACTCTTGCTAGCTTATACTACTTACATCTTTCACATTGCTTAATATGATAAAGGAATTCTTAGTATGTTATTATCTTTATCATATATGCATGTGTATTCACTTGGTCTCTAGAACTGAATGCATATCTCCTACATATCCTTACACGTTGCATGATGCTTGACAGTAAATCCCTTTCCAGTCCCACTGAGGCTCCTAGGGGCATATAATTTTTCTACTATCATACTTTCCTACATCACGATTCTATTTTCACATTCTTTACTACTTTTCACTGTTATATACATGCTTTAAAATAATACTTATATTTTTAACATGCTAACGGGTGCTTCATGTGTAGCATTTATCTTGCAGGATAAATAGAACCACAGTTATCTGTCACATTTTTCTTGTTATCATTTGCTATTGTATGATATTGTTTTATGGGCCATGCCATATGTCTTGTGTGATCATTATATTCCTTTGGCCACTTCACCCCTAATTGTCTTGTGATATTATAAGTGATGTCCCATGTATGAAACCAACTTCTCGTGGTCTATCTTATCTTCCTAATTACTTTTTACATTATCTTCTTTTACATGCTAGCTACTTTTACTACTAAACTTTTCTACTAGCCTATCTTGTTTGCATGTGCCTTGGTTTCTACCATGTACATCTCCTATCCCTCGTATGTATCCACACTCGAGAGGTGCATACTAGCCTCGAGATTCTCTCATTTGGGCTACATTATCCTACAGCTTTCGCATGCACCCCAAACGAGGGTGGCATCTATTGGGTGAAAAAATCACCCCTATAACAGCTCATACACAGTGACAAAATCAACATAAACATATAGTCACAGAATGGTCCATAACCAGACTTGGACTTCACACATAGATTAGACACTAGCACCCAGACCTAGATAATAGTACATGGCGCTTGTGTCCTACCCTGAACTAATGTCTTGGGATAAGAAATAAGAAATTTCTCAAGACAACACATTCTTTAGAAGGATTCAACACAATTCTCTAGTAGCAGACACTTTCCTCCAATTACAGAATTTAATTTATCTCCTACAATCAGTTACAATATGGAACAAATGGAAAAAAACTAATTGTGACGTACCATTTGTAGTGGTTCTCATTCAGGAAGCATTCATGTCAGGAGGCAAAAGTTAGACCTCTCTCCCCAACACTCCTCTCTTGATGTGATATCTCCCAAAAAAGCTCATTCTTGACATGAGATCACCCAAAAAACTTGTTCTTGGCATGAGATCACCCAAAAAACTCTCTCTCAACATGAGATCATCTCGAAAAACTCACTCTTGGAGTGAGATTACCCAAAAAAACTCTCCATCAAAGAACAAATTCAATAGAAATAAGGACAATTATCTATCTCTTACACTCTTATACATCAGGTGCACACTTTCTTTTTACATACTTTCACACTTTTACTTACTTATACATGCATTAATTTGATTTTTCATATACAAAAATTTGACTACTTTCTTGCTCTTATTTTGTAGGTTTGTCCTTAATATGCAACAAGAAGTAACCTACATCAGCAAATACAAGCATATAATAATAGGCACAAGCCACACATACACTTCACCCCTAAGGTCTACCTCCCTTATTAGTCTCCACATTTCATTTTTCCTCTCGGCACGTTATACACCACACTTTCTACATGATTAGAAGGTACACATCTTCTATCTACTTTATGTTATCTTCAAGGATGAATAAGAGGCTAAGATGTAAAAACTCATTATCGGGAAAGAAATATTAATAGAAGCAATGAAGCACGGCACTATCACTTCAAAAAAATGTTGAGCCAAGAGCTCAACAAGATAAAGGGAGCTTGAGTGGAACAAATAACATCGAGACAAGATAATAATTCCACCCGAGGATCGAGTTGGAAGCTTATTTTCGTCTCTAAAGAAGAATTCACTCCATAAAATGAGCCCAAAACAATAGAACGAAGAGATATCACAACAAGGTTTATAGAATATATGGCCTTTTAGAAGACATCTGTAATGCCCTATCATTTTCAGAATTCATAAAATGGGAATATGATATTCAATATTTGTGTCGAGAAGGGAAAAGAACTAGAAAGAATAATTTAGCCCCTACCTCCATTTGTGATTTAGATGGTCAACATAGTAAAGTAAGCATTGATCATTTCTTGACAAATACTATTGATGTCGAGAAGAATGAAGAGAAACATGTGCCTGAAGGTAATGTGAATGGTGATGTAGGAGCATCGGGGATTAAGGAGCAACAAGTTACTAATCATCCTCATTTCTTGGTTCTGGAGATTTTAATAGTCAAATGGAGTCATTTCAATTCATTGAGAAGGTTTGAAATTTTGAATTATCTTCACTTGTTTGTTTTCCCTCTAAAAAGGAGATTTGAATTTGTAAAATCATGATAGTAAGGGAAAGTGATTGTTATGAGGTTTCAAGGATTATAAGAGGTCTTAAGTGAGTCTAGACATGATATTAGAAGGTCTTAGGGGTGAAAAGTCACAAAGATGTCTTAAAATGATGAAATATACATGTATTTGCCTTGAATGGACATCATGAAAGCTAAGAGTCAAAAAAGGAGTTAGTTAGGTTGTACCAAAAATGAGATAAAGGTTCTAGAAAGGTGGTAGTTACATCATTCCTTAGAGGAAGAGGAAGAGCGAGGAAAGATTACTCGTGGAGGAGGAGGAGGTTGAAGAGAAGTAGTAAAAGAATATTGTCTCATTTTGTAAGTGAATTGAGGTAAAGAAAAGGTACATGCTTTATTTGTACATTGGACTGACTTTTGCTTTATTCATTTTTGAGATGTAGATGGCTATGTATGTCATGAGCTCCATTAAAAATCTTGTTATAAGCTTGTAAGGGGGTTGTTATGGGAATCTCTCAAAGCATATTGATGCAACTTTGTTAGTGGAATTCTTGTTTTAAGCATAAGACTGAGATAATAAACTATGTATAACTATATATCGTGGCTCCTTCAAATTTCGAGTGAATCTCTTTGAGAGTGGATTAATTAAGTACAAATTATGCCATGATGTTCCCTATGTATCATCTCAAGGATTTGAATTTTGATTTATTGTTGCTTTCATTGTATGACTAAATTGTGTCTCTGTATGACTAGCTTTGGGAAGCTCTTTGGGTGAATACCTTGAGAAATTTGTGCTATAAATTTATTCTTGTCAAGATTATAGTGTAACAGTAGTTGTGGAATCATTTTAAGGAGGATAATAGGTGCTTTGCCTTAGTATCATTAGTATATGTAAGAAAATAGGACTGTGCATCTTGTTCAATATTTGATTTTCTTTGATAAAATCATTTCATATTTTTCATGGAGTAGATATGTGAAAGGCTTATTAAAGGGGGTGAATAAGGTTTAGGATGATGGTATAAACATCTAAGGAGAAATTTAAATGTTGAAACCATACTACATCAAGCACATGAGGGTTTAAGAGTTCAAAATCCTGATTTTACTGATGCACCTGAGACATAGAGAGATATGGTTGAATCTTATTAGTCGATGACTCTTAGAGCTCACTATCTTTGTGAACACGTGAGAAAACTCAATGAGTATCTACAGTAGGGTTTTTAAAGATTAAAAGTGAGTTGGTGGCATTTTGTGAGCAATTTTACACTCTCGCGATTACACGGTCAAAAGATAGCTAGGGTTTATCATTTGAAAGGTCTAATCAATGAATTTCACCTCAAAATTTTCAAGATAATATCTAATCAGTCTCTAGTAAGAGATTTTGAAGAAATTTTGATATTTTGTTGGATGAAATTGGATATCTCTTTGACATTTTTGTATAGGATTGTTATTATTAGTCAAATGCTTAAAGGAAGAACTTCATTTACAAAGGAGGTGTGGTGTGTGCTAATCCTTCATTTGTGGAACTTCTCATAAGTTTCTAAAACCTAAATGAGTGCCTAGAAATGCTAGGCTTATGTCTTGACTCTCACTATTAAGGAAGTTATGAGTAATTCATGCATGCACAAGAGTTAAGATGAAAGTAACAAAGGATGACCTTCACCCAAGATCCATGGTTGGTATGCTAAGGTAACCATTTCCTCTCTAAATTTGGTTGGTCATCCTCTTGATACTCTTATGTTGGAAAGAATGATTTGGAGTAGTATTGATAATAGAACTTATGATCCATGGAATTGGGAGAAAACTTCTCGTAAAGAGCAACATGAAGGGTTGGACTAGACCTAATATCCACAAAAAGAAGGACATTTCAGGGAGATATCAGCATTATGAAATCACAAAGACATGGGGGAATTGACAAGAAAACATTAAGCAAAGATATATTGAAGTTAAGCACCCGGAAAGTGGAATATCATGGATGTAAGATGTTCTTGAAATATTGCTTGCATGCCAATTTAAACTCAAAAGTTCTGAGTATTGTGGGCAGCCCTTGGCATAAAGAGGATCATTGTGTTGGAGTATTTTCAGATTATGATTATGAGGATAGAAATAAGGATCAAATCAGGCATGATAGCATTTTAGTAGGAGCATCAAATTACAACTCTTTATTTAAAGGTGATCTACCTGGGCACATGGTAAGCTACGCATTTCCATTACATCGGTCATTTGACATAAAGGTTGTGTGCATAAATTTGGTATGGAATGAGTGTTATTCCTTTGATCCTGGGATAATAACTCAGCTGAGTATGAAGTATATGATCGAGATCCATAAAAGGGTTGGTTTATGGTGCCTTAAGCTTACCTTTGTGAAACTATATGTTGCTGACTTGGAACATAATTCACAACAACTCCTTTCATTGGTCATCCATGATAAGAAGGATTTCTTGCACCATATATTGCTTATTGAGATACTTTGGGAGGTAAATCGGGGAAAAAATCCTTCCTTACTATTGCCTATATTTTCAAGTAAGAATAGGAGCAACACTTAGAGAGTTTCAAATTAATTTCTTCTCAGCATGACAAAACAGTTTGCAATTCTAGAGAGGTATGCATTTCTCGACTCCATGATTTGGTTAATTTTATACTCTAATGAATAGGCTCATAAAGAAGAAACCAAGGAATGGGGCAGCACCCTTGTGTCACTCTCTGAAGACCACTCAAAAAATGAAAAATACAAATGGTAAGATTTTTGGCTTATACATCACATTTGTTAAGTTTCTATCTTGAGACATGATTCCCATGAATGTTCCATGTAAATACCAATCAAGGAAATATGATTTTGATGCTCTATTGAGTGGAAAATGCCAAAGGAAGAGGTCTGATCTCAACTCATATTTTTAGATTTATGTTGGGAGAAGCCCAAGGTATGACTCAATTAACCACAAACTTAATTAGTGCCCAAAGAAAATTAGTGAATCTAAAGTAATCTTATGACTCTAATTAATTTAGCATACCACAATGATAATGAGTGCCCAACGAAAACTAGCAAATCCGATACAATCTTAGTGACTCGTAAGACTTGTATCCCAAGGATAACCAATGATTTTATTTTTAACCCAAAGTGGTGAGGGTTATAACCAATCTTCTAACTAGAAGTCTTAATAATAGGGCGGAGAGATCACCAACTAGATGAAAGAAATGTTGATAAAGACAACATTCAAAAAGTAGTTTAGGTGTCATTTTATGACCAAAACAAGTATGGGATTTATGGGTAAGAAATCCTTGTGGTCATCTCAATTCCAATTAAGAATTTCAAATGAAATAGAGTAACCAAAGATCACGTTGATGAAAGAAGAAGTAATGATTATAAACGGCAATAAAAAATTGAACTATTTGGTGGTTAAAATCCATAAGTACCCAAATTTTGACAACAAAATTTGGTCATCCTTAATTAATTTTTGCATTAGAGACTTTATGATCAAGGATGAATTGAAAATGTAGATTCCAAAAGGACCTTACTATCAAGAAGAAATTACAACATGCTAACACAAATATGGGGCAATCCACACGAAGCACACTGTAATTTTTAAAAACAAGGTGAGACCATTATCAAAAATTTATTTGATTAGACAATTGAGGGACAGAGAAAGTTACCTATAGTTTGTAAGTTCTATAATTTATCAATCATCCATTTTATTTACAAATAAAAATCATAGTTGGTTTGACCTTGTTAAATAGGGAAGCAAATGATCCCCACCAAGAGAAATCAAACAAGAAAATCAACAAAGAACACTAGACATTTTCGAAGAACAAGTCCTAGATCAATATTAGGGTAATCTTTGGTTAGATAACATGCCACTTAGAAATGCATCGACTTTACAAGTTTCATGTCCCCTTCTCAAATATAATCCAATTAAAAGACCCTTAGCCTATTCTCCATTTCCATTAGGCTAAAGTAGTGGTGCAAGGGAAATAATTTAATAATTTTACTTAATTTTTCCAAAATGTAACTTTTAGTTTTATTCATGAAAAGAAAACTTATGTTTCATTATTAAAAAGATGATTATTATTAGAGCAACTCAAAATTAAAATAAAAGGAGGGGACATTGCTTTATGAGTACTTTTTGGAGATCTTGGAGGACAAAACCCTCTTGGTTTCAAAGAATTGAATTCATTTTCACCTTCTACAATGTTGCTAGAGTATATTATGAAATATTTCAGCTTGTAGAGGATTGAGGTATGAAGCTAGGACATCATTTTGAGGGATGACATCACCCTTGGGGGAATCATCATTTTGGGAGGTTGAATTTCATCACTTGAAGTTGTTATACTAGACAACATGCTCATCTTCCACCAGCCAGGGCAACATGCCATACACTACTAACATCATCATTTCTAAGAAGTTGTACCTTTGAAACAATTTTTTCCATCCATCTTGGATGCCATTTTCAGCTAATAATTTCATATGTACGGTCAACTATGATTTCAAATCTGCAATTAAGTAATAAAAGTTCAGCTAGTGTTTTAATTGAATAATTTCCATATTTTTGCTTGGATTTTACTACTAAATAAGTTCAATAAAATCTAGGTTGTGTTTGTATATTGTATTGTCGAATTTTCAAAATAAAAGGGTGATTTCATAATTTTATATTTTCTTCCTTAAAGGTTTGCTACAAAAATTCAGAATTCATTAATTTTCCCATAAGGGGACATTACAGTGATATCATAGTCATATTCTCACCAACTTGCAGGATTAAATCTAAATTTAATGCAACATAATGGGAAATCAAAGAGAAAGATCTACATATCCAATTGAGGATATCTTGGAGCTAATGAACAAGTGTATCAAACAAAAAGATCACGAGGAATGAATAAAGAGCCAAGATTTTAAGATCCAATTATTTGCAACAATTTATTATTAACTATGAAGATCTAACTTCATTTAGAAGACCCCAAAAGAAAAATCCATAGGTACCAAGAGATGGGTATCGATACTAGTACTAGTATGAGGAGACCAATACATGGGCGCCATTTTCAAAAAAGTAAGAGATGGGTATTTAGAGATAGAAAAATAATGCAGAGAGAGAAAGATCCAATTTTCATTTCATGTTTCACTTCTCATTATAGCATAGTGAATGCACATTTGTCAACCAAACATAATGAGGAAAAAGAAAGATCCAATTTTCACCTCGGCAACTCAATCTCATATGCATCTTTTGTAACACCTTGCATGGCCCAATCTTCTTTGAATTTAGTTTACCATTACCATATGTTACTCTTGGGAATCTTTATTTCCACAAGTCTACTAAGACCTTGTCTCCCACTTCATACTCCACTTCTCTCCTCTTCTTAAGTACGCACTTCTCTTTTCTAGCTGTTCACGCACTTGTTGGTTCACATCATGTGTGTGCTCCACAATGTCTTCTACTATTATGTTATTGTCCCTAGTTTTTGATGCCACACAACTCCACAACTGATCCGAAAATGGGTGTTTATTTTTTCCACTTTTAAATGTTTTCAAGGATTGTTAATTTTTAATCAACTTGAAGTCTTTTATACTCCAAAAATTGATCAAATTCTTATTTAGGATTGTTTTCAAACTGAAATTTAAATTCCTTTTTATTCAACATTCATTGTTTGATCAAAGCCCAAATTCACTGATTTCTTGATTTTAATTGATTTTCCAATTTTATCAATTACTAATTATAGTTGCATCCATATTCATATTCTGAATTTAAATTACTTGTAAATATCATAAACTGAAAACAAAATCAGAACACAACACCCAAATTGTTTACAGGGTTTGGAATTCCTACGTCCCCGGGTTCATGGTGAACTGATCCATTAATAATGTTAAAAATGTAAATACAATAACCTTTACATTAACCAATAATGAATCAAAAACCTGTAAAACTATGTTTCAGACCTTCAAAGGACGTTAATGGAGCTCAGCCTCTATCCTTCACCTTCCTGATCCACTTGCAGCGGTGTCTCCCTTTGGTTCTATGCCTTCATGTGACTTTAACAGAAAATAACTCTATCACAAAAGCTCCAAATTGGAAAAATTATCACACCATCATGATCGTCTCAAAATTCTAAGCAACTTTCATATATAACTCAAGATCTGGTTTTGAGTGGAAGTGCCTCAAAATTACATTTTCCTCCAAGTACCCCTATTCTGCCTATACACAAACCTAACACTATCCTTGTATAAGATGCAAATGCGAGCCATTTTATAAACCATTGAGTTCCTTGGGTGAGTTGGTTGGATGATGTGTATTTTACCCAAGAGGTCGGGGTGCAATCCCCGCCACCTACTCCTTTGCGCCACTTGGTTTATCCTCCCTATGGACATTGTCCCACATGTATAGGGTGGAAGAGATTGCATAGGTTTAAATATAGAAGGGGATACCTATTAAACTATGTATTTGGCCACACATGACATTGTTTTGTTGGTCCACGTAATGGTGTCATCCACCAAATCTTGGGGTGAGCTATACGTTGTTGGTTACGCTGAGTTTGTGGGTTAACCACGTGCATTACGAGGTATGTGATAAGCTCAATGTTGGTTTAGATAAGTATAGCTCACCATATTGTAGACCAAGCTAACCGCCGAGTTGCTTGGAAATAGGAGGATTTGTTGGGAGATAATGTGGTAATGTTGACTTTCCCAATCTACAAGGAGATAAGACTATCCCGAACACATTGGCAAAGAACTCGAGCAGTTTAGAAAAACATAGAAAATGACATGGAGGTTAATATGCCAAATAATTACAAAGGTAATAAAATGAAATTCGACCAATGAAATATGGCAATAAATACCACTTGTTCATCCTCGATTGGAAAATCTAACTCGTGGTGGCAAGCAATGTGGTGGTTTGAGGACCCACCACATCGGCGATAATATAATCGTCCTCATGGCGGTCGGGCTCCCCTTTGTAACAAGAATTAAGCCTCTTGTTTTGCCAAGTTATACAATTTTACGATTGTTGAATACCAGTGGTGAAAACCTCTTAAACCTCGATTTTGCCAAAGTTCTTTTGCCATGTGTCGCATCTTTATTGGTTTATTATTGACTTGTTGACCAAAATTGACTTTCTCGTTGACTAAACTTTGACCGGAAATATCTTGAGCTAAGAGTGTCTATTTTTCACGTTCTTATAGTCATCGGAAATCTCTCTGAAGGATCTACTATATTGGCATGGTTTAGGGAATTTTAGGGAACATTTGACACTGAAATTAATCCCGATCAACAACACTTAGAATATCTCCATAAACGATCTGTAATGGTTCTCTTCCAAAGTGTTGTCACCTGACTTGCTATAGGAAAATTTACCTTTCCCAAGGACTAAGTTTCAAGTCCTTGGCTTATCTACAATTAAACATCTCAATAGATTGACAAGAATCTTGTTGACTACCTCTACTGTTTATCCATTTCGGGGTGATATGAAAATCTGAAATACAAACTTGTGTTCGAGTTTCTTCCATAGCATTCTATATAAATGTCCCACAAATTTAGTCTCTATTTGACACTTTGATGCCTATCAATTGAATACACCTCACAACTTCCATGAAAAACAAGCTAGCTTCATGCGTAGCATCAATATTTTTATAAATAATAAATTGAGTCATTTTGAAAACCTATCTAATGCCACAAAGATATAATTCATAACCCTTTTGTGTTCAACAAAAACCCATAACAAAATTTATGCTCAAATGTTCCCACAGTTTCTCAAGAACTAGCAAAGGTTAGTACTGACCCTATATTCTAACTTCTTTTGTAGTGCCACTCCCGGTCATCGTCCCAATGACCTCACTTTTGAGCAATGGCTGAATTTTTCAATGTGGACACGCGTTAGGAGCATTATTTCAACCCATTTTCAAACTCAAAGGAAATGGCATCTTAGTGTCGAGAAAATTTAAATTTTTCTAGAGCGATATCTCTAGTGAAAATTATATGGGTCTTTCCAAGCACCAAGAATTGGTGTTTTGGTGTGGGCTTACATCCATAGGTGTTAAAACTCGTGATCGTGTTAATTAAGTATATAATATAGTATCTATATATATATAATAATAATAATAATAATGCAAGAACACATATGTGGGAATTTAATGAATTAATGAGGATTTTGAGTCACGTAAACAAATTCTCAAATGCGTTGAAGGGCATATCTAACTCTTGTAGAAATTTTTGTAAGAAATAAACTACAAATTTAAGATTTTAAGCTTATAACAAAATAAATAAAAATAATAATAGAATTGATTAAAAAAACAAATCAAATGAAGTTATTTTGGAAGTGATGAAGGGTGGCGAGATAGTGGAGCAATTTGGGTGATTAGGAGCATGCATTGAATCGAGTGTGGCGAGAGAGCATTAATGAGAGGGCAAAGGCGAAAAGATGGCATTTGGAAGATTAGTGGTGTGGTAGGCAGCAAAATTTCATCTTCAACTTTCCCCTTTGTACTTTAATGACAACTATCAATTTGTACTATGACAACTATTGGGTGTTGTGTATTCAAGACACTATATCAACAATTAGACCCTGCTCAACTATTGGTGTCTCTCCCCTAATATTGAAATTGGATTTGAACGGCATTGGATTTTCCAATTGTATGATTAAATTGAAGTGAAGGGAAAGTGAATTATTATTCAACCTACCTCTACCCGTTCATGTGAAAAATGGAATTTTGGTATAGGGTTTGGACACTATCAAACATAATAGAAAGAGGGAACTTGTTCCCTTTTTGTGGTTTCCATGCCCAGGAAAACCTATATGCAAATGTATGGAAGCATGCAGCAGGCATGTGAGCTATAATTGGTTGAATCTTCCCAGGGTGGCCTGTCATTACGGTCACCAAATAGCTTACATGGAGCTTAGATTTGGAATATGCTAATAAGTTTGGAAATTGGGTTACCTCCTAAGATTGTGCATTGTGTGGAATAAAAAGGCTATCTTCTCGATTTTCTTTCATGTTATGAATGGAGAGAAATGATATGTTAGGTTAATTAATTATGCATAGTATATATTTATTATTTAATTAATTATATTAATTAAATAATGTTGTTATATGGTTTTAAACCATATTTGTCTTATTCCACAGTTATAAGATTATTTGTTGCATAGTTGCAACTTAATCATTTGTTTGTATTAATTTAATTGTTGCTTCCGGATGTATTATGGAAGTTGTTGTATTTTTGTTGTACTGTGCAACCTCTCTTTTGTCTACACATGACTATACAATACCTATAAGTATTGCAGTCCTCTACTATTGTAAATTGGTTGATTCTGATTAATATAAACTTCAGGCTTCCGTCCCTATTTACATTTGGTACCAGAGCGAAAATCTAGACATGTGAGCATGTGAAGGTGTGGAAAGAGAGAGCAACCGAGATAGAGGAGTTTTGGAGAAGCGTTTGTAGCATCAGAGAGCCTGTGCAACCTCCTGCAACCTCCCAGCCCCATCCCTACCTCCTCACATCCTCCAGTTCATTCCAGGTGATTGGAACACAAACTTTTTTTTTCATTGGTGCACCCAAAGACTAGGAAAAATTTTTGCAGTATTGAAAATTAAATAAAATAAAAATTTTATTTTTCTCCCCATTAGGGGTTTTGCATCTAAATTTGAAATTCAGTTTAGTTTCTTTTGAATTTAGCATCCCTGCTACATTTAGAAGGGACTGTGTCTCATTTGAAGAACATCGAGCTCTTAAGAGAGCTATTCATCAAGTCTATCCAGAGTTGCATCCAGACCAGGTAACTCATTGACATACGAGCTATCACTGTGAACATTGGTTGAGTCTTGTTGAAGCCATTTTTCATGCATTGAGACGAGCTATTTAAAGTGGAAACAAACATTGAAGATTTAAGCTCCTACCACCACCAAGTTGAGGACGAGCCCTCCACCCTTTCAACATTGATTGATGACGGTTCTCTCGAGCTTTGCAAGGGCCGAGCTAACTGCAAACCACCCATACGGCGGAGACATTGTTCTTTGGCAAGTTGATCTCCCATCGGGCCCTTCACAGATGTCCCTGCTCCATGGGCTCAAACACTCCACACATACCTGTAATCACAATACAAAAACAAGCAAACAAATTATTGAAAATTGGTTGTTCCATGAAAGCAACTGTAAATAAAAAAATGGAGGACTATACAAATCGATGGCAAAAATAAAATAAAGTGACCGAGAAAATCAGTTTAGTGATGGTGCTTACACAAACAAAACCGTCGAGATAATAGCATTAAGGAGAAGACAAAGAACTTTGATCCATTTTTTATGGCATGCTAGTAAAAGGAAAAATCCTAATTCGTTGTCCACTTAGCTGCATCCACGTGGATCCCGAACATTGCCACAGAGGTCTCTTCTCAGCCACATCACCCTCCATGTGGACTCCTCCTCTACCAGGTCACATGTTGCAAAAGGTTAGTCCATTTTTGTTTAATACAAATTTACTTTCCTTCGTTTCTATTGCAAGTGCTCATAAGAGGCGAAGTGGATAGACCAAAAGGCTTGCATGTGTGAGGTGTTAGGTTCAAACCCCACGCTCAATACAATTTTTTTCAATTTTGAAATTTGGAGGAAAACTGGTGGAATAGTCAAACCTGGAGGCAGATTTGGTGGAAAAACCACCACTAAATAGCTTAGTTACAGCTAAAGTGCCTTCTAAAAATTTAGCGAGAAAATCCCTAATTTAGGGTTAAATTTTTTTCTCCATTTAAGCCTATTTTTTGATTTTGGGCAACATTTGCAAAAAGTAGACCATCCAAAAACTTCATCTTGGGCATTTTTTTAAAGGTTTCCAGAATTTTGGGTCATTTTGGGCTCAGAGGCCACTAGGGCCCGCAAAACAAAAACAAAATTTTTTTCACCGCCATTCAATTTTTCAGATTTTTGAATGTAATTGCATGCTTCATTATATTGTACTAATTTACAGGTTGCCATAGTCAAACCGCAAACTTTGTAATCGCTCTTTAAACGAATTGGCTAGTAGAATTGTAATAAAAAATAGCTAAAAATTGGTTCTGTAACACTCACAAGATCCTAGATCTCATTCGCAGCGTTTGGTATATACGGTGCCTCTGGGAAGTGCTTACGGGTAAAGCCGCATCATGACTAACGCTGCACTTAACACCTAATATAGCTGTAATAACGTCTGTCTGGGCATCGACCCTTTAAATCGATAGAGAATAATAAGGTCACAGTACACACACTATGAACCATCCCATCCATTTGTGAACGATTGCATGACATAAATCCAGAATGAGAAATTATCCAAGTATATAGCAAAGTTACGTGCATGTATGAGGATATTTCTTTGAGCCGATGTCAATAATCACACAGACCCCATCAGTATTGTCTTGGTACCACGTATTGAATTCTTTCACGTATGTTAACACCTCTTTCATGTACCATTGGGTATATAGAAAGGGTGAGCTTCTTCCACGCATCGCCGGGTATATCGGAAGGGTGCATATATAGAAAGGTTCAGTATATCAGAATGACGGTATATAGATTGGGAGACCTAATACCTGGAGTGATAAGAGCCAAACCTTGTCAGTGATCTCTACAAAATGGGCACCAATGCCCCAAAAAGTTTCTTCCGGATTCACAATTACTCAGAGGAAACAACTATGCTACATGGAAGACAAAAATTAAGACACAAATTGAGTTTAAAGAGATTTGGTCTGTTCTGAATGGTACTCTGACTAGATCAACTACTGATACAACACAACAATGAAAGTTTGATAAAGTAGATCAGAAGGCCAAACTCATCATCTTGTTTGGAGTGTCCGATGATGTGCAACCCCACATTCGAGATGCTAAAACAACCAAAGAAGTGTGGGATAAGTTGAGCACAGTATACGAGGCCAAGAACAAGAATGTTATACTAAATTTGCAGAGTCAATTACACACATTAAATTTCAAGCAGAATGAAAAAATATAAGATTTCCTAAAAAGAGTTACAGAATTGAGGGCTTCACTTCTAGCCCTAAGAGAACTGGTCATAGATGATGCTCTCATTCCCATTGTTTTGAGAGCACTCCCCTCTTCTTACCACATTTTTGTCACAACACTAAACATGTCAGATACGACAGTTGGTTTTGACAAGATGGTAAACCTATTGCAACAAGAGGAAGAAATGCACAATAAGGATGATGAAGAGGAGTAGGAACTTTCTTCACATCAAAAATGGAAAGGAAAAGGTAAAGGAAAACCTAATTCCTATCAAAAATCCCAAAATAAAAATCAGTATCAAGGGGATAGACAATAGAAGAAGCAATGTCCAATCTGTAAAAGAGGACATAACCTACAATATTGTTGGTATAATACTTACAAGAAAGGTTCATCAAGCAACTCTAGACCTCCACAACAATCTAACAAGGGACATTCTAACTACAATCAAGGGAAGAAAAAGGGGAACTAGAAAAGAAGACCCCACCAGCAAGGTAATATTGTTGAGCAACAAGAACAATCAGACAATGAAGACTTCTTGTTCACTGCTTGATCAAGTGAACCATCCATGTCATCTAGTGATGTTTGGTATGTTGATTCGAGACACGCCATCGAAAAATCATGTTTCATTGGGAGATGATTCTTCATATACAGATTCTGTGGGATTGGGAACATTTCTCTACCCCTTGGTTCATGTAAATACAAACTATCGATGTCATATATGTCCCCGTTGAAAAAGAATCTTCTTTTATTCACCAACTCCTAGATCACAACCTAAAAATTGACTTTGATAGTCAATCCAGAAAGAAAACGTGTTTGATTCGAGATAAATCAAGAGGCTCAAAAATAATTGCAAAATCCTCCAATGTGGGATGCATGTTCCAACTTGATTTTGTTCATAGAGACGATCAAGCACTTGTGGCTAAGAACTCCACCTCAAAGCACAATTGTGGCATTGGAGATTTGGTCATGTAAGTTTTAAATATCTTGAAACACTTCATCGGTGTAATATGGTACATGGGATACCATCTCTTCAGAAGGATACAGACAAGTGTCCTCACTGCCTAAGTAGGAAAACAACACAGAGCTTCGCTCCAGAGGAGTACATTTCGAGCTCATGGTAAACTTGACTTGGTTCATACCAATCTTTGCGGTCGATGCAGCCAAGTCATTTTGGGTTCCAATACTTCATGCTTTGTGTTGATGACTATTCAAGAAAAATGTGGATTTTTCTGTCTTTGCAAGAAAAGTGAAGCATTTGAAACCTTCAAAAAGTTCAAAGTAGTAGTTGAGAATGAAACTAGTTGTCACATCAAAACTCTCCGCTCAGATTGAGGGGGAATTCACCAGTGATGAGTTCAGAGACTACCTAAAAACTCACGGGATTCATCGACAAATATATCCACACACACCGCAACAAAATGGTGTTGTTGAGAGAAGAAATCATACTATCATGGAAATGGTGCGATGCATGATCGATGATTCCAGACTTGTAAAGACATTCTAGGTAGAAGCAACAAATACAATAGTGTATTTTTGAATAGAGCACCCATTGTTTCTCTTGATAGAGTAACACCATAAGAAGCATGGTCAAAATGGAAACCATCTATTGCACACCTTAGAGTATTCGGGTGTAAAGCAAGTATGTACATACCCAAACAAAACAGGAAGAAATTGGACATGAAGTCACAGAAACTCATCTTCATCTGGGTATATGTGAAGAGACTCTTGGGTATAGATTGATGGATCTAAAGACCAGAAAAGTATACACCAATAGAGATGTTGAGTTTTTTCGAAAAGAAGGAAGCAGAGACTCCTCTTTAGGACTCACAAGATGTATTTTTTCACCTGTTATAAAAATTGAAGTTGATGTTCCCTCTGAAGATGAAAGTGATGATGGGGATGATGGTGTTGATCAGATATAACCACGACCCATGGGAACAGTTTAGCATATGCCTAAATGGTGTACAAGTACATTACAAGATGTAAGAATGGATGCTCCACCGGATACATCCACCCCTAGACCACGGACTCATAGTAAAGAAAGAGAAGAAGTTAACTTTGCCTTGATGAGTAGAGTTATTGAATTAGATGAGCCCTCAACAATCCAAGAATCCCTACAGTCAAAAGCTTGGAAAGATGCCATGGACTCTGAATATCAATCAGTGATGAAAAATAACACTTGGCAACTTGTCGATCTTCCACCAGGAAAGAAACCCATTGGATGCAGATGGATATTTAAAACAAAGTACAAAGCAGATGGGACAGTGGACAAGTATAAAGCAAGACTTGTAGCAAAGGGGTATGCATAAAAAGAAGGCATTGAATATGAGGAGACATTTTTCCCACAACTAAGATCAAAATGATCAGGATGATCTTTGCTCTAGCTACACAGTTTGGATGGAAAGTCCACCAAATGGACGTAAAAAGTGCCTTCCTAAATGGAGATTTACAAGAAGAAGTCTACATGACTCAACCTGAGGGATATGTAGTACCTGGTCAAGAAGAAAAGGTATGCAGACTCAGGAAATCTCTGTATGGTCTCAAACAGGCACCCCGAGCATGGTACATCAAGATTGATGAGCATCTCATACAACATGGATTTGTTAGAAATCCATATGATCCCAATATTTACCTCAAAAATCAAGGGGGAGATTGTGATTTTTGTTGTCTATGTCGACGATCTAGTCATCACTGGTAGTTCAGTGAGGATGATCAATGCAATGAAGAAAGATCTTAATCGATCGTTCGACATGATCAATCTCGGTGATGCACTATTGTCTTGGATTGGAAGTGTGGCAGAAAGAGAATCATATTTTTGTTTCTCAAATGAAATATACCAAGACTACACTCAAAAATTTTATGATGATGGATTGCACACCAATTTCTACACCCATGGAGAACAGATTGTAGTTATCTCATTTAGATCCATCTCCTGAGGTAAGTGCCACTCTCTATCGGCAACTGATCGGGAGTCTCATTTACTTGACCTACACTAGACCAGATATTATCTTTGCAGTGAGCTATTTATCCAAGTTCATGCAGGAACCCAAAGTTTGTCATTGGAAAGTAGCGAGGTTCATTTTGAGATATCTCAAAGGATCATTGGATCTTGGTCTAGAATACAAGAAGAACGATAACTTCTTCTTGACTGAATATTCAGATTCAGATCATGCAGGTAACATTGATGATAGAAAATCTACTTCTGGATTTGTATTCTTTATGGGATCTAGACTAATATCATGGGGAATCAAGAAACAACACTTTGTTTCTCACTCTTCCATAGTTTCGAGTATCATTATTCAGCAGGAGAAGTTGTCTGTGAAGCGATTTGGCTACGTCGCATACTAGAAGGACTTGGAATACCACAGGACAAATCGACCACCGTGTATGTTGACAATGAAGGTGTTCTCAAACTTGTTCACAATCCAGTTTTTCACGAAAGAACAAAGCACATTGAGGTACAAGTACATTTCATACGCGAACATGTGTTGAAGCACAACATCCAGCTTCAATTTTGTCCAACAAAGTTGAACAACGAGTATATATTTTCACAAAGTCACTTGCACGTGACAAGTTCGAGTTGTTCAGAGAGTTCCTCTCCTCATCTCTTGAGACAATGCACAATTAAGGGGGGGAATGTTAGGTTAATTAATTATGCATAGTATATATTAATTATTTAATTAATTATATTAATTAAATAATGTTGTTATATGGTTTTTAAACCATATTTGTCTTATTCCACAGTTATAGGATTATTTTTTGCATAGTTGTAACTTAATCATTTGTTTGTATTAATTTAATTGTTGCTTCCCGGATGTATTATGGAAGTTGTTGTATTTTTGGTTGTACCTGTGCAACCTCTATTTTGTCTACACATGACTGTACAATACCTATAAGTATTGTAGTCCTGCTATTGTAAATTGGTTGATTCTGATTAATATAAACTTCAGGATTCCTTCCCTGTTTATATGATATGGGCCTCTAAGTGAATTTTAGTTCGGACTAGTGGTGGAAAACTAAACCTTACCCATTTGAAGGCGGCCTTGCAAAAGTTAGAAATCCATTTTGGAATCACCTTGTTTACAAGCCAAGAAACGATTATCTACCAACTCGATTTGTTTACTATCGTATTGCGATCATAATTCCATAGTTAGTTTCACTATGATTTTTACGGAGATGTTTTTTATATGCAAGTTTTAGAGCCACTATGGCTTACAATGTTCAAGTGCGAACTTTAAATTTTCACTAATTTCCTCTAGAATGGTACCTCCAAAATGAGTATCACTTGTCCGAATTTAGTTTCGTTAACCTCTTTACCTTCTCACCATATACAAGATTGGTTTGGATGTGACAGAATACCACTTTAGTGACTTGATGACCTTTTTGGAAGATCATTCTATATCCATTTGAGCTAGTTTAAACTATAGTGTGACTATGGCCTATTGACCCAATTTTGATTTGACGAGACACCCTTTGTTGAGTTTGATAAACTGATGTTGGAATATGTTTAGTAGTTACAAATAACCTCTAAACACCTCTATCAAAGTACTAAATGGAAATTATGATTGCGTGACAAATGTCACTCCTCGCGTGAACCTTCTTTATATTGCAATTAAAATAAAAGCTTGTGTGAAGAAATTGAAAGCTCCTTTCTCTCTCTCAAACTTAGAAACATGAATAAATTATGAAATAGTGTGGAAAACCACTCTCTATCTCTCTCAACTATAAATGTAATCATGTGATATCATTGTTGGATACGGGAGGGAGATTCATGTCATATTTATGCTAACCCAACTTTTGCAAGTGTTCAAGACGATGGGAAAGAAGTAAAAGAAACAAGTGAAATCTCTATAATTTATATATTTATGTAATTGTGAACCATATGTTATTTTCAAGATAGGAAGAAAGGGAAATGTAAAGATTTATTTTTAAAATGCAAATTGAATGGTCCTTGTTAAGTCAGGGGATGATTATTGGTAACTTATGTTGCCACAATAAAAGAATTTCATGAAAATTGTATCTTGATTAACCTAAGTAGGTCACATAAAGTATAAAATGTTGATTTGGATCATGTTTAGATGTATGCTTAAACATTGTTTTTAACTCTTTTAAAACACTTGTTTTGAGACCACAATTTAGGAAAGATACAAATATACATCAATCTAAACAATCTTGATAGTGATCTAATGTAAAACTCCTCTAGTGAATCCTAAGGCTTGGGAGATGTAACTTGTGGTACACCTATTGATAAAATTGTCGAGCTTGAATGGCTTCAAATATTTTAAATGTATCTTTCGCATATTTTTGGCATTGTACATGGCTTCTCTAAGACCAACCCTTGTAATCGATAGAGAAAATTTTTTTATCTTGTCCCTTGGTGTTCCTTATGTCATTGAGTTTGTTTCTTTGTTGTGTGTCATACTTGGACACTTTACATTGTTGCATGAGAACTTCAAGGGTAAGGCCTCATGTGGTCCTTACCTTGTGGGATGTCAATTCCCATCCTTGTGAGTATTTTTTTTTTGTCCTTAAATCATGCTTGTGGTCCTTTAAGTTTATCAAACCTAATGTGTTTTTACCTTGGAGACAAATGTGATCTTGCTTCTTAGACTCTCCATCCATTATGATTTTGTTATAGTTCAAGCTAAGAAGGAATCCTCGTGTTTTCTTGCCTCTTGCAAATAATAAGTGAATAATTAATTAAATTTTACAAGTTGTATGAAATAAATATATTGTGATCATCTAGTGGCACTTGTGTTGTGATTATTAATTATTATAAAATTGTGGATAAACCTAGTCCTAAGACCTCTCTAGTAGCATATTGTGGGGGTAACTTTGTAATGTTTTAATATCCTAATTGTGTTTAGTAAGATCTTGGTGAGTATGTAATTTAGATCTTGAGATGCTCCTTTCTTAAACTCATACATAACCTTTGGGTGACTTAATTAAAAGTAAGGTGTGATGCCTCCTAGAAGGAAGAACTATAAACTAGGAGATGGAATCCATAACCCAATAAGTGAGTGTAATTTGTATCCTCGCATATTTTAAAAATTCTACAAAAAAAATATTAAATAAGAAATGAAATTGTCCTAAGTGGGTAAGATGAATTGTAATTTGTGTGAATTGTGGATAAAGTACATTCTTCTCTCTCAATTGGTTAAAATATTGGCTTAAAGTGCTCCTTTAAACAAATGTTATATTTAATTAATTTTTGTGAAGCTTGCATGAAAAAGTGAATGTATGTATGGGGATGAGAATATATCATTGTTTAGTGGAAAGAAAAGGGATTGTTACTTGAAGGGAGGGATAGAAATTTGTGTGTTGATACAATGGAGGAAACAAGGGAATACGTGGCTAATCTTAGTGGGAGTGAAAAGAGGTGGTCTATGTGGGGTACAAGGGGGAAATTTAAGTGGAGAGAAATGAGTATGTTGTTGTGTATTTTATTTTGGAGGAACCAAAGGCTAGCCATGATCCATTTCGGAGGGAAAAGGGTAGTACAAGTGAAAGTATCTCCCTTTGAAAGCCTTATTGGAAAGCTTGGTAGTATGTGTTGATTTCACTCTTGGAGTAATGTATTTCTCCTCAATTGTTCCAAGTAAAAGTTAAAAGTTAACTCGTTACGTGAGTGAGTTTGTGAATGTGTAGGCGATTCAGGAATTATTGTGTAGTAAGTGATCCAAGCAAAATTTGTTTCGTTACATGAGTGTGTTTATGAATGTGAAAATAATTCATTAATTCTTCTTGCATACTAAGCATTGTGGATGTACTTTAAAAAATTACCCCAGTTTTAGTTGTGATTTTAGTCAATAAATTATGCTCATGAAACTTTATTTTTCCAGCTGGAAAAATTTTACATCCATGTACATATGCACATCTACAGCCATGTGTTGCCAAAGAATAGCTTGCAATTAACTGTACCAATTTTTTTATCAACAACAGAGTGAATTCCTCTACTCTACTTATCACCGATCAAATTATCGTGCATAGATGCCCTAGGTATACACAATTTCCTTCCCTAAAACAAAAATCCTTCCCTGTAGGAAATAATTTAACCATGGGATCTTATATGTGCACATTGGTTCTATGCATGTTTTCTATGCCTCCTTAAAATTCTCATCTTCTATATAAATCTCTTTCATGGAATCAAATCTCTTGACATCGACATGCATCTCAGTCAATGAGATGCATCTTCTACTCAATGCATTTTCAACTCTACTAGACTTCCTAATCCTATGTTTCATGCGGAATGAGTAACTTTGCAATAACTCTAACCCATTTCATGTCTTTGATTAAGCTTACCTTGATTATTGAGGGTCTTTGTAAAACAAAAACTCCTTAAGAAACAAGCGAGTGCCTCCACTTTTTATGGCTTACACTATGTCATAGAACTCATGATCATAAACTAAATATTTCCTCTTTGCATCAATTCAATTTCTCGATGAAGTAAGAAATAGGTTGACCTTATTGATTCAACACATTTCCAATTGTTCCACCATCTTAATTACAATTAACCTAAAATGTTTTAAGTTAAATCAAGAAATGGAAACACTAGGTTATTTTTCACCTTCTACTTCAACCTCTAGAAGCTTCCCTCTATGCTTCTTGTCCATGCAAGCTCGCATATTTGTTCATCACCTTGTAACAGTGCACATGTTCCAATGAAGTGTATATTTCTTTATAAAACTTGCCAACCCATGAAAGCTACACACTTCATACGGATTTTAGGTGATGGCCACTCAACAATAACCCGCACCTTCTCAAGATCCATCTTCAATTATTCTTGGGAGATCACAAACCCAAGAACATCAACTCTTTCTTCAAGAGGTTGTATTTATTCAAATTTATCAACTTATCCTCACAAAACTGTTCTAGCACATGTCTTAGGTTCTCTAAGCGCTCTTCCTATCTTTTTGAAAACTACAATGTCATCCAAATACACAATGACAAACTTACCAAGGAAAGAGTCTAACACTTCATTCACAAGTCTCATGAACGCATGAATGTACTCAATGCATTAGATAGTCCAAATAGCATGACAAACCACTTATATAACCCATCCTATGTTTTGAAATCAATCCTCCATTCACCTCCCTCTCTTATACAATTTGATTCTAGATTAGAAATCCCATAAAGTAATGGCCTACATGTTGTAAAGAGTACCATAATGAGATCAGTACGGAGCTCTAGGAGATGTCAAAGGAGATTGAATCATAAAGGAAATTTTGCGGCATTGAGTTTTAATTTCAAGCATTATCTTTGGTATATTTGAATAGTTGGTGATTGGTCTTGATTGTGTAACTTGTTCATGTTGAACAAAAATTGTTGTTGTTGCAATTTGCTTTTTGTTAACCTATTGTGTAATTTTTTAAGTGACTCTCTTGAAGGCATCCTTTCGGTTGGACCCCTAGCAGTAGCTGCATCGAGAATACCTAGTGGCACTTGACAATGTCATGTATATTTGGAGTTCAACCCCGTCGAGGATTTGTTGGTACATCCGGAAAGATAGGGACTCCAAAATTTAATCACGTCATAAACATTATGGAGATTACCTCAAATTTTGCTTACAAAAACACGACAATAATCCCAATGAAATGAGCATTCTACATAATTGGCCAAAAATTAGGTTTGTGTTTGACAAGTTACTAGACAAAACAAATATGAGACCTACAATTTGGATATCATAAGTTAAATTTTGATGGGGCTTCAAATAATAATCTAGGAGATTCAATCAAAGGTTACATCATACAAGACCACATAGGAAAAATGATTGTCTTGAAGCCAACTACTTCATGCTTTGAACTACAATAATGTGGCATAAGAAGAAGGTTTGGCAATAGGGATGAATTTGGAAAAAAATTAAGGGTTACAAACCTAGAGGTGGAGGGAGACTCTCTTATCCTTGTTAAGGGAGCCGAGAAAAGGGAAATAGAAAATTTGGCACCTAACAAGTCTCATTGAGGATGTCAAAAACTTGGAAAATACGTTGTGAAAATGTAATGTTAGGCTCTCCAATCATGGCATCTAGAAGAAATATAGAAGGCTGGAAGGTAGTGAATTGGAGATCTCAATAGATCACCACTCTACAAAACTAAAGACTTTTTTCCATATTGCCAAAGAACTAATTTGGAAGGTCATTAAATTGTCTAAGAATATAATGTTTCCTTGTTCTCTACATTGTTGGAAATGGCTCTAGGTTCATGGCCATTATCTTCTTTGACATTTGTATAAATATATCCAACACCGCAATGTTTCTCACTATAGCACGTTGAAATACCACCTATGTATGCATTTGTTACCTAAATGCTAGATTTTTTTCCTATGCATTAATATGGCCTTTGAATTATTACTTAGTTTTCTCATGTCTTTATAGTTTTGACCAAATAGAAAGAACATACAAAATTTAGCTAGATATCCAAGATATTTCTATATGAGATATAACATGCATGATTCTACATCAAATGTTGCACATAATAGAATTACTAATTATTAGGATGTAAATTGCCATGTTGATATAGAGGTGGAAGAATTGTTACATCCAACCAAGCCAATCTCTGTTAGAGATGCATTAATGAGAGAGACTAAACGAGTAAAAAACTTAACAATGAAGAAGTGGCAGAGGCCAAGTCTCACGAAATCCAAGGCAACAATGAGGAACGTAGGATTGAATCTTGTGAGAATAGAACCAACTTATGAGGATGATAATCAGTTCCTTATTCAATACATAAATGGGACGAGAATGATATCTCAATGGAAGCTTTCGGTTGAGGATCCCGACACCTAGTATAAGTCAATTCCAATGTTTGCAAAAGAAGAAGAGCATGGCCAATGGAGTAACGAAGAACTTGAAAATGATAAGAAAGATGTTACATTCCCTAAAGTAACCAATAAAAGAAGGATTTATGGTGGTGATTGTAAAGAGGCCAAGATGGCATGCTCTTTTTTATTAATGAGACTTCAGAGAGTATATGGTGTGTAGGGGTTATTTTGCAACTTGCCATATCAATGGATGGCAGGTTATGAATTTAAGATTAAAGATAGTAGAATTCTCTTGTGGGTTTCTTGAGGTGATTTGTGATCAATAAGGCAACCCTTATGGCTCAAAGGTACCCAAAAGAGATCGAGATAGGTTGACCAAATCAGGTATCACAACACCTTAAAGGAGGTGAAGGATGGTCGTAATGAAATCAATAGTGAAATGAAGCAAGGGATGGAAGTATTCCAAGCTTAGAGAAACATTATATACAAGAATAATGATTATCTGAGCTCTGGATAAAACAAGGTTAGGATCATTAGAAAAAACATTCAAACTCACAATCGTGAAGATCAAAGGAATGTAGAGGATCTTAACCTAACACTGGAAACTATGTAGACATGTTACGAGAATGGGAGGGAGAGTGGTAAGAGGAAATCATTTCTCATAATGACATTGTGGAAGCTAAATTTTTTTAGGAATAATCTAAAAAGTTTGTGAACCATGTCCACCTTTGAGCATGCCACAAGCACAAAGATCCAAGGTCGGTAATGAAAAAGAGGAAAACCCCAAGTTATCTCAATAGGGGAGGACTAATCATGCTCTCCTTTACTTTTTATATGCAAGAGATGATCCACTATTGAATGCCTACCGCCAATAAGAAACCATATTTATCTAGTTGTTTTTTCTAACTATGTTTGAGGCCTAAATCCATGTCCAAAAGATAGGATGTCTTATTCCATATTCTTTCTTTTTATCAATAAAGGTTTATTTTAATTTAGAAAAGAAACAAATAAATTTGGAAAAGAGGCATTCAAAACACTTATCTAGTATCTATTGAGTATATAATTATGGAATATAGAAATAACAAGTCAAACACATACATTTCTAAAGACAAGTAATCTTGAAATCAAAAATTACGTGTTATGGCTTAAACCTCTACCTTTAACAACTGCAAAATAAAATCAACAACCACGGTGGAATTTTCCCATCACAAATTTCTAACCATAGAAATTGCAATTGGAATTTCTGCATAGAAAACCATGCTAAAGAATCACAAAATACATAATCAAAGAAAGAAAAAACAAATTAAATGAATGTATTATAATAACAAGACACTTTTCCTAGATTAGAAACCATTTATTGTAGTGAAATTTATAAATATCTCCCTATCAAGAACTCTGTCACTTGTGCATACTAGCTAGGCAAGATTAATTTTCAATAGTATATTGGACCACATATGTTTTGTCTAGGTTTTAAAAGCCCCAAAGATGAATATGTACAAAACATAGGATCTTGAGGAAAATGTGGCGACTTTCTTCCTAATATTTTATTACTTTCATCATCATTTTCACATTCATCAATAATTTATTCTTTGATTCTAGATGCACATTTACTATTTTGAGTGAATCTACTTGACCAAGAACTAATGTACAAGTATCTAAGAACGTTGAGAAATAATTAGAAATGACTAGAAATATAAGGTAAAAGATTTTCATTCAACAAAAATTCATAACATGTCTTCTTAGGAAAAAATATTCATAATTCTAATCAAGATACTCTTTAATAGAAGAATGATGTCATCATTAAGCATCTAAATTTGGACATCAAGAAACACAATGATAAAATCTTAACTAATAATAACAAATTTTTGATATTTTTTGAGTGTAGAGGCAAGGAAAACCCTAACGGTGGTGTAGAGGAGAGATTTGGAAAACCAAGGCGAGGGAAGGAGCTAGCGACATGGCAGAAACCTAGTATCGACTTCGAGGATGTGATAATCAAACTCGCAGCCACGAGGAATTTCATCGCACCTTTGGAAGACAATGAGAAGCTGAAATATATCAAGTATGTGGTCGCGAGAAGTCAGAGTCAAGAAACTCATCCACAATCAAAGGTTGATAAAAGCCATAATCGAAACCCGTCCAAACCTCGGTCTCGAGGCATTTATTCCTATTTTGGTGGTGGTGAAGGCTCGGGTAAGGAGGATCGTGGAGGAATTCAAACAACCAACATTGGATGGGATTGTAAGGGGTATTGTCCTAAAAATGACAAATAGAATGTCGGTTCTTTCAAGGACGCGGTCAAGAACTCAAAACCTAGTCGACAATGTAACGCCCACAATTTTCCCGCATAAAACCCAAGACAAACCCAATAGTTATTTTTGAAAGTTTAGGGAATAATTTTTTTAAAAACCGGTTGCAAAAGGGGCAACCTCAACTAGGTTTAGTTTATTCCTTAGTTAATATTTTATTCATTTTAATTAACATTTAATTAATATTATTTAATTCCCTAGTTTGGGCTTAAAATCCTCTTATTACAATATTTATTTGATTTAGTAACTATTGTTGCAAATCAGCAGCACCCCTGGATGCAAATCAGGGTTCTAAGTTGATATTTCAGGCATCCAGTGTGATTGCACAACATTGAAACCTCTCTCCAAGTGTGGGACTTGTAAAATGAGAGAGGAATCTCCAGATTAGAGGCTGGTTCCTCAAACTCCTCTGATTAGATCTATTATTTACACAACTGCAGAGGTTCAGATCCTAATTTTATCCTAGATTGCAAGGAGACAGGGATAAGAAATGCAAAAATTGAAACTAAACTAATGATGGTGATGCACCAAAGGAGTGGTGAACATTTTTGCTCATGCAAATAGACACAAATTAGAAATTACAGCATAAAACATCATGCACAGGTTGATAAGCTGTAATCAAAGGTTTGAAATGAAACAAACAACACATGCAAAGGACTGAAAGCATTCACAGAGCCTGCATTGTGATTTTCAACATCAAAATCCTTGCATTCCAACACCAAAGAGGCAAAAAGGCTGTTACAATCCTGGAAGGTCGGTACTTCTAAAATCACTTGCTGAAGATGAAAACAGAAGCTTGTTGTGCAAAAAAGTGTTCCCCTTTGAAAAATGAGCCAAATCTGGCTTTTTACAGTGCATGGGTCGAACCCAGGAGAGAGAAAACATGAAAAAACGTGGGAGCCATTCCTCATTGACCAAAATGCATTAAAAATAGCATGGGTGACCTGACAAACCCATCCCCCAACATTTTTGACCATGCTGGAGAAGAATGCGACCCATTTCGCATTAAAATTGGTTGTTGAAACGTCAGTTCTGTCCATGGGCGCATACCAGAAGTGTTTTTTTATTTTCTCCCTCTAAAATAAACCAAAATTCAAAATTGACCATGGAATCTTGTAGATAATTTCACCATATTTCCATTGATATAAAGAACGTGAAAATATGAGCTCTGGATCGAAAGTTATGGCGATTTGAAGTTTTAGGGCAAAAACAGGCCAAAATCGGATCGGCGGGCAAAAAGTTTGAATTTTTACCCGTTTGGTCTTTGGAACATTTTTCAAATTTTCCCGTGCTCCGCCACTCAGGTGCCACATGGCACATTTTGATTAGGTGCGGGCCCTTCCTGACCATTTTTTCCTTCGGTCGCTTGGTTTTTTCACCCTTGGACACGTGGCAGCTCCTGATTGGCTGCGGGCCTTCTAGGGAAAATTTCCCACCAAAACTCCATTCAGCCATAACTTGAAAAATATGTGGAGTTAGGAGGAAAACTTTACCCTTCTCGGAAAGCCGAGAAAGATCTCTATCTAATGGTGCCATTTCCGAGAAGGTTTTGAGTGCCTGGAAAACAAAATATTCGACCGAGGCACAAGAGAAGGAAAGATGTAAAGGAGTTAGCCAAAAAATGAGCGGGGGCACATTTGGGATAACAAGTAACATAGTTCAAATGTCATTTAATAATTTATTATTCTAGGGCTAAGTCTAAACTTACCCTCCCATTAAATTAAATACAAATAAATTTAATCCCTAATATAAATGTTGTCTAGTTACCCTTGAGTAAATTTGATTTAATTAAATACAAGGGTCAAGGGCTTTTATTTTAAGAGTCACCAACTAAACATTAAGGTCACAAAATAAATTTACCTCCTACACCCCTTAAGTGGCCCCATTCATAAGCTACCCATGCATTTTATTTAAAATATATTCCCACCTAATTCTCACCTAACTTTTGTAGGGATGTTTCTTAGCCATTGGATGGATTAAATATGGGCCTTTGGATCTTAGGGATTCAAACTAACCCTAAACTTCTTTATGGAGTCTTCTTATTCATTCTTTTGACTTATTTCCTCATTTTTGTTTTGTATGTTTTGGGAGGAGGAGAACAAAGAGGAGCCATAAGAGCAAGAAGTGCAACAATGGAAAAAAATTCTTTTTTTTAGTTGAAAGAATTTTACTATTGTAATATTACTCATTTGATTAATGTAGAGATCCTACAATAGATCTGTTTTGTTATGTAATGGATACATTTTCTTGTTTTTTTGTGATCAACAATTGGGGAAAACCCCATTTCATAAAATATACAATTTTTACCCATATGGGTGTCATAAAGAGATTGGAGAGCTTAAACACTTAGATTCAATTCATTTCTAGTTCTTTGGATTAGGCTTAGATTTCATTTAATTTTAAATCTAGGTTATTTTTATAGACGGATTTTATTTTTCCTTTGAAAGTGACGAAACCACCGCCCTATGCAAGTTGACGATCCTTTGACCATCGCCCCGCCTGGGAAATTCATCGATCATCACTTTGTGTTGGGCGGTGGTTTTGAAACCACCACACTTTTGCATATGACGGCGGTTCTTCTTCGATAACATAACCTTCAAATAATGCATTTTTATAACAGTTTTCAACTTAAGTTGGTTTTTAAAGTAATAATAAATTTAACTTAGGTGTCTTCCATTCATTGGTTGCTAGATTGATAACATTTCTAGTTTCATACTCAAATTACATAACATCAACTCATTCTCTATTCTTTCCTTCAATATAACAAAAAATATAACTATAACTTCAATACTTCCATATGCCTTCTTTTCATAGAAACAAACAACTATTTCCTTTCTTGCACAATAACTAAATGACAACCCATTTTAAGCAACAAGTGTATTTTAACAAGATCATCAATATTTTTGAAATGATACAAATCCCACTTTGGAGACAATAAAGTAACTTAGGTTGAAAATAACTTCATTTCCATTTCAAGTCCACTTCCAAGTTTTTACTTCATCTAGACAATGCAAATCTTTCTCAAGAACTTGGTTCATTCTTACAATATAATAGTCTCTCTTTTCAAAAAATACAAGGGAATAAATTTCAAGATCTCCACTTTCATTTACAACAAGGGCTAACATCACAAATTTGATAAACAAAATAACCAAGAGCTTCACTTTTAAAATGCAAGTTTACAAGCCTTCCACTTTAAGTGGAAATAACATGACCACAAATTTACAAAGGTAGGATCTTTCTTCATTTTATTCCAATGCAACTATGAACTAATCTTCACTTGAACTCCACCATCTTCATCAAAATCAAGCACAACAAAATAGGGGAATAGGAAACACTCTCCACCCAACCAATAATCCAATGAGAAAGAGAAGCCTTCTTCTTCATTGGCCCCGAGCCCAAACAATGAAGCAATATGGAGTATTAGACAACCATTGGAAACTTAAAAAGGCTTCCAGAATCACATTCAAACCAAACATCCAACACAATAAACACAAAACCAAGATAACAACAAAACAAGAAAATTCCCAAGCACAAAGGCTCCATACTAAAGCCAAGAAAGAGAAAGGAACATGGGGAATCTACTTATGCCTCCTAAGGTTTTGGTTTCCCACCTTAAAACCTCCGAGAAATAAATCACAACCCAATAAACTATTTTTCTTCCCTCCAAGAAAAACAACTCTTATGCATCCCTCACTCTTATGTCTCCCACAATAAGACAACAAGATAAACACAAGTTTTACTTCTTACAAGGTGAGACACCCCAACCCAACTCCAGCCTAAAATGCCCGGTAAAAAATCTTGTGTCTCCCTCCAAAATATCATCATTTCCATTTTATCCTACACAACCTAAAGGTCATTCTTTTTCCCAAAATCACAACATGCAAAAATATCCATTCACAACATATACACAACAAAATAGCAAAATAAAAACATGGGGTGAAGACCCTACCTTGCCATAACAGAGTATCCAATCCACAAGCAATCTCCAAGCCTTTTTCCAAGTCCAAGCAAGCTCAATCCAACTCCAAGCTCCAAACAACACTCTTAAAAACAAGCTCCTCCAAAATTAAAAGTCCCAAAACAAAACAAGTAACCCCCAAATCCTCAAACAAATTAGAATAAATAGAAAAGAGATGAGAGGGAGGTGATGTGGCTCCATGTAGGATGCCACATAATTTCTCCTCCATTCCACATCACAAGGTCAAACCCAAACCCCAAAACATAATAGTGGTTGAGGGAATGACAACCCTCTTACACACTCAAACCCAAACCCACACCCTCAAATGACACAATTAAAGACTCTTGTAATAAAATTGTAATTAATTGCTTTTTCTCCATTAAAACACACAAAAAGGCCTAAAATAATCCCCTCACATCATAGGCATATTGGGTGGGTGACTTTAAGAGGTGTGGGACAAGCTTAACTTGTCCCACAAGCCTCCAAAATTGGCTTGAAAGTCAAAATCCAAAATTTGCATGCAAGGTTGAGTGCACAAAACTCAAAAGTAATTAAATTCTTTCAAATCTAACACAAACCAAGAACTACCTACTCACATTAAATACCCCCCTTTTGTCACATCCTAAATTACACTAATTAATCAAATTTAATTAACTTAAAAGGAGTACTTAAAAACCATAATAAAGGTGACACAAAATACAAAAATAATACAATTACTCACAAATAAATAAAACCAAAAAGGAAAACCACAAATTACCCAAGGTCACATTTGAGGCCACCCCCAATGGGGACCTCCTAACAATCTAACAATAATAAAATCATACATTTACACTAGTTGCTAAGGTGACCTGTTGTCGATACCCCAAATTCCTTCATTGTTGGTCTCTTATCCCCTTTTGTTTGTTGTGTTGCAAATTTCGTAAAAAATCAAAACAATACCTTTCTGGCCTCATGGCCATATTAATGACATCGAGATAATAAAATGCACACATATACATATCAATTCACATCATCAATATCATAACTAAACCATCGCTAAAATTAAGTAATTCACCAATTGTTCACAATTCTAAATATTTCGATTTTATCAATTTATCAATTAGTAATAAGATCAAAAAACCAACTAAATCATCTAGAAACATCTATATATCAAATCCAATGTGTCAAGTATAGTAGTATCTCAAGATCATCAAATACTAATATGTCAATCCATGCATATAATCCATCATGTAAATCACATCATGTCATAAATCTAAAACATCCATATTGTCTATCAAATAAGCTAATCAAATATAACAATGTCCATCTATCAATGTATAAAGATCAATATGATAATAATGTCTATGGCTCCAATCCAAAATAAGAAAAATCAGAGTAATATCAATGTCGAAGAGGAGTGGGCACTACATCCCCCTCCCCTTAGACTCGACTTCCTCTTAGAAGTCATTGGAACAAATGTGGGAACTGTGCTCTCAAGGGTGTGGCATCCTCCCATGTAGTTGTTGTCTCATCGTATCGATCCCACTAGATGCAAACCTAATTAATATCTCTACCTCGAAGGCCCAAGGTCCTGTGCTCTAAAATATGAAGGGCCTCCTTTGTCACCTACCCTAATCCTCCACCAACAATGTGGTCCAATCCAATACATGAGAAGGATCTAGAATGTACCTCCTAAGCACATAAACATGAAATACATTGTGGATGTGAGACAAGATGGGTGGCAATGCTAGATGATAGGCCAAAGGAATGATACGCTCTAAGATCTCAAAGGGACCCACAAACCTAAGAGAAATCTTAGAGCCTTTTTCAGTAATGGATAGGGCTCTTATGTGGCTTGACATGAAGAAATACATTCATGCCCACCTCAAAACTGTGATCTATCCTATGATGATTTGTATATTCATTTTGTCCATCTAGAACCTCCTGTAACCTCTGTCTAATCATTACAACTTGTTGCTCCATATCCTGTAATAATGTCAGCCCAAGAGAAATCTTGTCCTCCAACCTATCCCAACTCAGCGGTGTCCTACGCTCCCTGCCATATGGTTCCGAAAATGGAGTCATACCAATCAAACTCTAGAAAATTTTGTTGTAGGAAAAATCCACTAAATACAAGTACTCTTTCCACCAGGACTAATGGTCCATGATGTACATCTGAAGCACGTCCTCTAAAATCTTATTTACTCGCTTCATCTATCCATCTGTCTCTAGATGATATGTTGTACTGAATTTGATATTCGTCCCAAGGGAATTCTGTATGGTAGTCTAAAAATGAGAGGTGTATATGGAATCGAGGTCACAAATAATATTCCATGAAATCCCATGCAGTCTAACAATATCATCTAAGTATACTCATGCCACTACACTAGCTATATAGGTGGTCTTCATCAAAGAAAAATGATCCACTTTCGTTAATCTATCCATTATGACCATGATGGAATTGTGGTGGTATCTTGACGTTGGTATCCCTACTATGAAATCCATGGAAATGGTGTCCCATTTCCACTCTAGTATATCATGTAGGTAGAGAAGGCCAACTGGATGTTGATGCTCAACCTTCACCCTCTGACACTCTAAACATCATGACACAAATTGAGCTACATCTCTCTGAAGACCTCTCCAATGGTACAATTTCCTCAAGGTGGTATGCATCTTCTTCACCCCTAAATAGGTTGAGTAAGGCACATGATAAGCCTCTGCCAAGATTTACTATCTCAAACCTCCATCACTAGGTACATAGATCCAGCCTCTGTGTCTAAGAATTCCATCTAAATTTAATGTAAATCCATAAAACTTCTCCTTAAGGGGTCTCTGAGACTCAATCTCTACTCTAGCTGCAAGATAGAAGTTGTCATGTGGAAGTTGTCGCAAAATCCTTCTCCACAAGTTTGTACCCACTGAAGTATCCATAACCAAATGTCTTTGTCTACTCAAATTGTCAGCAACCACATTCTCCTTCCCCTTCACATGCTCTATCTCCATTTCGTACTCACAAAGTAGCTCCAAGTAAACACCGTTGACAAGCATTGAGATTGGGTTACATGAAGAGGTGACGAAGACTCAAGTGATCAGTCTTGAGAATGAATCTCCTACCTAAAAGGAAATGCCTCCACCAAACCAAAGCATGCACAATTGCTGCAAGCTCAAGGTCATGAGTCGGATAATTGATCTCATAATCCTTGAGTTTGTGAGACTCAAAGGATACTACATGGCCCTCCTACATCAATACACCTCCTAATCCTGCCAAAGAAGCATCTATGCAAATGAAGAACTCTTCCTGTGGGTCTGGAACTGCAAGAATGGGTGTTTTCATAAGGCATTTGTTTAGTTTCCTAAATTATTTCTCACATCTATCTGACCAAACAAACTTATTCCCTTTATGTTGAAGGGAAGTGATGGGGTCTACAATCTAAGGAAAGTCTGAACAAATATCATGTAGTATCCTACCAACCCCATGAAACTATGCACCTCGGTCACATTGGTTGGCACAAGCCAATCCATAATAGCTCTAATCTTGGAAGGATCGACTGCAATACCTTCCTAGAAATTATGTGACCCAATTATTGAACCTTTGATTGGAAAAAGGCACACTTCTCCAGGTTCCTGTATAGCTGCTGCTCATGAAGACACCACATAACTTGTCGAAGGTGTTCCTCATGCTCCTCACACGTACGTGAGTATATTAGAATGTATTCAAGAAACACGAGCACAAAGCAATCCAAAAACGTCTTGAACACCCCATTCATCAAACTCATGAATATTGTAGGGGCGTTCATAGGACCAAAAGGTACCACTTGTGAACTCATATTGGCCATATCTCATGTAGAAATTTTTCTTATGGATATTTGCCTCTACAATCCTCAACTGATGGTAGCCTAACTTAATATATATCTTAGAAAATATTGTGGGCCCCTTAATCTAATCAAATAAATCATCGATGCGAGGAAGGGGGTAATGATTCTTAATCGTTACTTTTTCAATTATCTGTAGTCCACACACAACTGCAAGGATCCATCCTTCTTCACAAAAATCACTAGTGCACCCCAAGGAGATACACTAGGATGGATTAGGCCTTTCTCAAGAAGGCCCTCTAGCTACAACTTGAGCTCACATAGCTTAGGGGTGGTCATCCTATATGGAGCGTGTGAGATAGGCTCCGCTCCTAGAACCAAATCAATGTGAAATTCTATCTCATGTGGGGAGGCAACCTGGCAGCTCACTAAGAAATACATCTGAAAAATCTTGTAAAATGGGGTGATCATCAAGCGAAGGTCCACTAGCCCCATCCTCTAACCTATCACTAACTGTAATAGCATACAATTGACACCCACGCCGTGCACACCGCTTAAGCTGCATAGCGGAAATAGTATGAATAGAGATGGGTCTCCTAACTTCATCTATCATTGACTCAACCCCCAAATCATTTGTACAAGATATGACCTTACTCTAATAGTCTACTTTGGCTCGTGTGTAGATAACCAATCCATGCCCAAGATCACTCCATAAGAACCCAAAGGAAGGATATGAAGATCCAAGGTAGTGGTGAAGGGTCCTAAGTCCACTACACACTCCTTGACTAAGGAGTCTACTGAGATCTTGGCTCTAGAAGCCATCTTGACATCCCAACTAAGGCCCTGCCTAATTACCACCAACCTGCATCGCTCTACCAAATATGGTGCAATAAAAGAATCAGACGAGCCAAAATCAAACAAAATAGAGGTAGGGATACCACCAATGCTACTTGTAGTCTCAATCATCGTGCCATGATGCTCTTCCTGGCAGTTCTCGACCACTGCATAGATCGATGGCTACGTCCCATGTCACCAACTATAGGCTCTAAAATTGGTGTCTTACCCTTGTTATTAGGGTTCTGAGGGCACTCTCTCCAATGATGTCCAAGTACACCACATCCATAACAACTACCTAGTCCCCTCCAATGAGATACGACTCCAGCAGGTACTCTAGCGATCGTGTCATGGATCCCGATGATCCTGATATGGACCGTTGTTGTCACTATTGATGATCTCCTATTAACTGAGCTCTAGGTGCTCCTGTGTTCGATGGGACCTAGGGGAGGCCCCATACTCCATCCCCTCTGAGTGTCTAATCTCTGTGGAGATCTAAATGGTGGATGATTCTTCTCGCTTTTCTTTGTGGAGGTGGTTGTTGTGGTGGCTTAAATGAAGACTTTGTAGAACCATGTCCGCCACGAGGAGGAGGAGATGACCCCCTCAACCTACTATCATGCATCTGTTGAATATGGCTATGCACTCTATCCCTAGTATGTTGTGTCTTCCCCTGGTCTCCTCTGCAATGTAGGTCTTCTCAACGGCCTTAGCTAAGTTCTCGTAGACAATAAATACGTATTGCACTGCCTCCCAAATCTAAGTTCAAGCCCCGATGAACCTATGAATCCTAACCTACTCATCTTGCATCTGGTTGACATACTAAATCAAATCCAGAAACAGACTCTCATACTTTGCTATTGTCATGGATGCTTGACGCAGTCATGGAACTCATCTATCCTTTCTCTGAATAAACCTCCTGGATATGTATTTTCTCCTGAACTACTCCTCAAAGAGCTCCCAAGTAAACTATCTCCGATTCTACGTGGATATTTTTCTCCTCATTCCTCCACCGAGATACCTTCTCCATCCCTCAAAATATGAATCGCAACATGAGCCTTTCGTGTTGCTAGTACATGAACAAATCTTGAACTACCCACTCAAGCTCACTAACCAAGCCTCTTCCTGAAACCCTCATGTATCACCAGAATAATGAGACGTGTAACTTCAAGATCCCCGATATGATCTTCAACTAATGATTGTCAACCTTAGGTCTCTCTGCATGCTCATCCCTCAACACATGGCTTCTAGATCTATCTTTTTGTCCTAAGACCCTATCTTCATGTCCCCTCTAAGGTGAGTCTCGTAGCTGAATCCATGTAATATTTCACTTCCCGTGCTCATCTTTGTGCCTCGAAGGGTGTTGAGCCTCATGTGATGGCTCCTATCACACTTTGGTTAGGTCGTGCCCCAATTACTTCACCTCGTAAAGCCGCATTGACATCCTACAATGTCTGTAATATATGTGGCATTATAGCGGCCACTGTCTACTCTGGAGGTGGTATATCTAACTCCACACGAAAATCCCCTTATCTGATTCGCGCCTTCTACACAAATTAAGACGGGAGTTAGTTTACCATTCTAGGTTTTGTTTTAGTTTTCTAGGTTTTCTACGTTTTAAAATATCATGCAAAATTATGTGATCTAGTTATAGGTTATACTAGGTTGACTATTTGATTTTTTCAAGTGTACCCAAGGATCCAAGTGTTGAACCCACGGCTCTGATACCGAGTGTAATGCCCACAATTTTCCTACACAAAACGCAAGACAAACCCAATAGTTAGATTTAAAAATTTACGGAATAGTTCGTTTTGTTTAAAACCGGTTCAAAAGGGGCAACCTTAAACTAGGTTTAGTTTATTCTTCGGTTGATATTTTATTTGTTTTAATGAACATTTAATTAATATTATTTAATTCCCTAGTTCGGGCTTAAAATCCCCTTATTACAATCTTTATTTGATTTAGTAACATAGTTCAAATGTCATTTAATAATTTATTATTCTAGGGCTAAGTCTAAACTTACCCTCCCATTACATTAAATACAAATAAATTTAATCCCTAACATAAATGTTTTCTAGTTACCCTTGACTAAATTTGATTTAATTAAATATAAGGTTCAAGGGATTTTATTTTAAGAGTCACCAACTAGACATTAAGGTCAGAAAATAAATTTACCTCCTACACCCCTTAAGTGGCCCCAATCATAAGCTACCCATGCATTTTATTTAAAATATATTTCCACCTAATTCTCACCTAACTTTTATAGGGATGTTTCTTAGTCGTTGGATGGATTAAATCTAGGCTTTTAAATCTTATGAATTCAAACTAACCCTAAAATTATTTATGGAGTTTTCTTATTCATTATTTTGACTTATTTCCTCATTTTTGTTTTGCGAGGTTTTGGGAGGAGGATAAGGAGGAGGAGTGAAAAAATGGAAAAAATTTCTTTGTTTTAGTTGAAAGAATTTTACTATTTTTCATTTGATTAATGTAGAGATCCTACAATGGATCTGTTTTGTTATTTAATGGATACATTTCCTTATTTTTTTGTGATCAACAATTGGGGAAAACCCCACTTCATAAAATCTACAAGTTTTACCCATGTGGGTGCCATAAAGAGATTGGAGAGCTTAAACACTTAGATTCAATTCATTTATAGTTGTTGGAGGTTTCCTTTTAATGGTTTTAGGCTTAGATTTCATTTAATTTTAAATCGGGTTATTTTTACAGATGGATTTTATTTTTCCATCGAAAGTGACAAAATCGCCGCCCTACGCAATTCGGAGGTCTTGTGGTTACCTCCTACATGGGGGTGGTTCATCTACCACTGCTTTCTATCTTTGTGTGGCGGTTTTAAAACCACCCCTCTACACATGGCGACGGTTCTTTCTCGAAAACAAAACCTTCAAACAATGTATTTTTTTAACAATTTTCAACTTAAATTGGTTTTTAAAGAAATAATAGATTTAACTGGGGTGTCTTCCATTCATTCATTACTAGATTGATAACATTTCTAGTTTCATACTCAAATTACATAACATCAACTCATTCTCTATTCTTTCCTTAAATATAACAAAAATATAACTATAACTTCAATACTTTCATATGCCTTCTTTTCATAGAAACAAACAACTATTTCCTTTCTTGCATAATAACTAAATGACAACCCATTTTAAGTAACAAGTGTATTTTAACAAGATCATCAATATTTTTGAAATGATACAAATCCCACTTTGGAGACAATAAAGTAACTTAGGTTGAAAAGAACTTCATTTCCATTTCAAGTCCACTTCAAAGTTTCTACTTCATCTAGACAATGCAATTCTTTCTCAAGAACTTGGTTCATTCTTACAATATAATAGTCTCTCTTTTCAACAAATACAAGGGAATAAATTTCAAGCTCTCCACTTTCATTTACAACAAGGGCTAACATCACAAATTTGATAAACAAAATAACCAAGAGCTTCACTTTTAAAATGCAAGTTTACAAGCCTTCCACTTTAAGTGGAAACAACATGACCAAAAATTTACAAAGGTAGGATCTTTCTTCATTTTATTCCAATGCAACTATGAACCAATATTCACTTGAACTCCACCATCTTCATCAAAATCAAGCACAACAAAATAGGGGAATAGGCAACACTCTCCACCCAACCAATAATCCAATGAGGAAGAGAAGCCTTCTTCCTCATTGGCCCCCGAGCCCCAACAATGAAGCAATATGGAGTATTAGACAACCATTGGAAACTTAACAAGGCTTCCACAATCACATTCAAACTAAACATCCAACACAATAAACACAAAACCAAGATAACAACAAAACAAACAAATTCCCAAGCACAAAGGCTCCATACTAAAGCCAAGAAAGAGAAAGGAACATGGGGAATCTACTTATGCCTCCCAAGGGTTTGGGTGCCCACCTTAAAACCTCCAAGAACTCAATCACAACCCACAAAACTCTTATTCCTCCCTCCAAGAAAAATAACTCTTATGCCTCCCTCAAAGAAAAACAACTCTTATGCCTCCCTCACTCTTATGCCTCCCACAATAAGACAACAAGATAAGCACAAATTTTACTTATCACAAGGTGGGACACCCCAACCCAACTCCCTCCTAAAATGCCCAATAAAAAATCTTATGTCTCCCTCCAAAATATCCTCATTTCCATTTTATCCTACACAACCTAAAGGTCATTCTACTTCCCAAAATCACAACATGCAACAAATATCCATTCACAACATATACACAACAAAATAGCAAAATAAAAACATGGGGTGAAGACCCTACCTTGCCTTAGCAGAGTATCCAATCCAAAAGAAAGTTTCAAGCCTTTTTCCATGCCCAAGCAAGCTCAATCCAACTCCAAGCTCCAAACAACACTCTCAAAAACAAGCTCCTCCAAAATTAAAATTCCCAAAACAAAACAAGTAACCCCAAATCCTCAAACAAATTAGAATAAATAGAAAAGAGATGAGAGGTAGGTGATGTGACTCCATGTAAGATGCCACAAAATTTCTCCTCCATTCCACATCACAAGGTCAAACCCAAACCCCAAAACATAATAAATTGGTGGTTAAGGGAATGACAACCCCTTACACACTCAAACCTAAACCCATGCCCTCAAACGACACAATTAAAGACTCTAGTAATAAAAGTGCAATTAATTATTTTTTCTCCATTAAAACACACAAAAAGGCCTAAAATAAGCCCCTCACATCATAGGCATATTGGGTGGGTGACTTTAAGAGGTGTGGGACAAGCTTAACTTGTCCCACAAGCCTCCAAAATTGGCTTGAAAGTCAAAATCCGAAATTTACATGTAAGGTTGAGTGCACAACACTCAAAAGTAATTAAATTCTTTCAAATCCAACACAAACCAAGAACTACCTACTCACATTAATTACCCCCTTTTTGTCACATCCTAAATTACACTAATTAATCAAGTTTAATTAACTTAAAAGGAGTACTTAAAAACCATAATAAAGGTGACACAAAATACACAAATAATACTGAGTTACTCACAAATAAATAAAACGAAAAAGGGAAAACCACAAATTACCCAAAGTCACATTTGAGGCCACCCCCAATGGGGACCTCCTAACAATCTAACAATAATAAATTCATACATGTACACTAGTTTCCAAGGTGACCTGTTGTCGATACCCCAAATTCCTTCATTGTTGGTCTCTTATCCCCTTTTGTTTTGTTGTGTTTCAAATGCCTGCAAAAATTGGCTCACACGCTGATATATTCGATCTTACTGAGGATACGCCCTGATGCCGCCTTGAAAACTTCGTAGTAGGTGCTCACCTGCAAACCCTATTGCATATGGCGATCATTGGCCGATTTAATGGTATGTGGCACAAGAACCACTAACCGAGTCGGCGGGTTCATGAAAACTAGACCAAACAATGCGAAATCTCTTTCTACTCAAAGGGATTTTTGTGGTTTAGTTTGAAAAAGAGGAGGATTATAAAAAATGTATTTTGGATGGTCAATGGTTTTAGGGAAACACAGGTTTGTTTCTCACACAATGGTTTCTTAATTTCAATCCAAATACCCTCTCGATGTCCAAAATGCTTGTTTGGGTTCAGCTTCCGAATCTTCCTCTACATTTTTGGTATGCCCTAGAGGATATTGGTAATGTACTTGGCAGATTTTTAAAAATAGATCATACTAGAGCAGCATCGGGGATCCGTACTTTCACAGAATATGCACCAAATTGATCTTAGCAAGGGTCTACCTAGACAAGATTCATTTGAAAATGGGTAACATGTTGCATGTTCAATCTTTAGATTATGAAAACACAGCCTTTCGATGTCATATCTGTAGGAACACGAGGTCACATGTAGGTTGATTACCCGATGGGAAAGCGGAAGGGTACTCAAAGGAAAAAGAATCTAGGGTACTCAAAGGAAAAAGAATCAACCATCCAATAGTGGATGGAGTTTTCATCACCTGTGTTGAACCGAGAGGATGCAGCTAAGTCAGCAAAATGAGGCAAATGTCAAACAAAATCGAAAGAAATGTCGAGCAGCAGCGGGGAAAAAGGAAGGAAGCATTTGGAGTAAAGTGAGGTCACGTATCGATTCTTTAGATAAATCGGACTCTGAGCAAGAGCCTAATCCTGATAGTGCTACGGATCCCAACAATATGCAAATGGTGGTAATCTCAGATCCAAGCCAATGGCAAGAGGTGAAAAAGAAAAATGGAAAAAAGGGGCGTTTTGTGAATCTCCATAGTTACTACTCTTCGCATGAAGAGCGGTAGGTGTGGGATTCCCCCTCTCTTTAGTTATTTCGGGTCATTTTTTTGGGCCATTTTGTATGTGTTAATTTTAGTTTCTATTAGGTTTCTAGTTGTTTTGGGCCAAAAGCGTTTAACGATAAAAAAAACAATAACGAATTTTCAACAAAAATTAATATCTAGTAATTTATATTAAAAATCAAAACCAGATCCAACTTTCTATCGAGCTCTATCAAGCATCAAATACACTATGCACATCTTAGAAAACTATTCATTGCACAAAGCCACAAGTTTTTTCGAATGAGATAATTCTACCTAGATTTACATTTAAAGTTCATCTTTGAAGTGACATAGGTTATTGCTAAACAAAAACAAGTTTTATTATGCTTGTTGTTTATTCTATGATTACTTGTACACGGGGGGATCTAATTTGGACAATGCTTTAAAACAATCTTTAACTAGTGAAAATGGTTAATCCCCCATGTACAACTATAGTATGTATGTGTGTAATGTAATATGCTAGAATGGAGTTATATGGCATGTCTTTCTCCATTGAAAAGCTCCATTGAACTGTTAAGAAATATGTTCCTTTCTGCTTAATGTCAAAAAATTATCTACAAACCTAAAGTATTTTGGCTTCATTACGAAGAGTCTTCTTTCTAGATTCAAAAGGATGTCTGATTTTCCTTGATAAGACATGAAAATTACAAAAAGAGCAGCAAAACAAGTTACTTGAGATAATTTAAATAGTTTCCAAACTATAGTTTTCAAAGAATAATGATTCTCGATTTGGTAGTTGAAACACATACCCTAAATTGTCAACCCAACAAGGATGTAATGAAAGTGTGTTGTTAGTTGTAATCAATGTTGCTAGGATACGAAAGTGCGGTACGGGAACACGAGTACATTGATTTTCAAAAACCTTGGGTATGGTACGTCTTGGGTACATACATACATATACATGTATACATACACACACACACACACACACACACACACACACACACACACACACACACACACACACACACACACACACACACACACACACACATTTTTTAGTCCATAAGAGATACACAACTTGAAAAATATGGTAGAATCAAGCTTCAAAACATTCAATATGCTTAAAATTTAACATTTTCATTAATCATGTGGTAATATGAATACAATTATTAATATAAGGGTTTGGGTGCACCTCTGATATTCATGTTTGAAAGTAAAACATTTTGTAACCATTTTTGTGTGGTTAGTTCAACATTATAATGTGTATGCGTAGTTAGCCCCAATAGAAAGGAAAGAGCTGGATGATGCTATTGAGCAATGAAATGGCCATGATTTTCCAGCATCCATCAAGAGGTAATAAATGGCCTTTACTAGGTTGCATCTTCAAGGGTTCAAATTGATCAACAAACCTACAATCAAGTTGAGGATGAAACATGTGTCTTACTAATGTGATGAGATCCTCGCATTTTCCAGTTGTCAAAATAAGCACCCTGCTCCGTTTTAGACAATTGTTTTAACTTCAAATACTTAGAGGATTTTATGGATTTAAATAGGTACTTTGGGGCACCCTTTGTGTTTAAATTCCTAAAACTTTCTTTCATCCTTCTACTCCAAGTTCAAATAGGCTAGATGAAAGATAACTTAGTGAAAACCGAGTGTGCTTTGGCCTTAAGACACCTAAAAGACATTAAAATCAAATGATTGATTAAGGAGCTTACCCAACAATTTTAATCAAGCCATGAAAGGACACTTGTCAAGAAGCGGTATCCTAAAGGTCTCGACTTAGTCACTTTGCATCTTAAACAAGTGTAACCTATTGGCATCCCCATGTCCCACGAACTTCAAAGTATCATTAATGGCACGAGGTCTCCTGAAGCCCCAATTGAAGACAAGAGTCCTTTCGAGAACCTAAGGATCTCGATAACATGAGAGCTCGAGATGAGTCAAGAAAATTTCAATCCAAAGTCTCCAAAGTCTTGCCGAGAGCTCGAGGAATCTAAGAAACCGAGTTGCAAGATCCTAAAAATAAGATTGATACATTATTTTCACCTTAGAGCTTCGTGCTCCCAAAAGTTTCAAAAGTAAAATCGAAGGGGCGAGTAGGAACCCGAGATCCCAAGAACACGGAACCACGAAGATAAGCCAAGTGGACCAATCCTTATGCCCTCGGAATTATTTTAGCAATGGGTCTAGCAGCAAACTCGATTCGGTGAGAATCTTATTTTTCGGTGGTTTGGAAGGGGGATTGGCCCAAGAATTAGATAGCAGGTCGACGCATTGCAACTCAAGCACCCTCCGAATCGTGCGAGATGGTCGCCTATTACACGTCTCACAAAATCTTCCTCACTTTACATTGAGTTTGGGTACCTATTATTCGTTACTCACTATTTATTATCCGTCGACATTCCAAAGGTATGAATTTAGAAAGGGTACTTGAATTCGAGATCTTGAGATTCGAGAGAGGTCAACATGTGCCACTAGAATACATGTGGCGAAGCTTGAAACTAGCTATAGTGTTGGTTCCCTAGCTTAATGTAATGTCCCTTTTTAGAATTAATGTCAATGGAAGACCCTTAGCCTATTTAGTTATTTCCCATAGACTAAAGGGGTGGAGAAAAGAGAAATAAAGTAATAATATAACTAAGTTATCCAAAAAGTAATATTATATAGGCAACTTATGTTATATGATTTATATGAAGGGGACTCACTATTTTAAGTAACTTAACACTAAAATAAAAAATAAGAAAGTCACTTTATTAATTAAAGTGCGAAATTCCCACATGGAGACTTGGACAATAAAAATAGAAAAGTCCAAAAGGAGGTATGAGGGTTCATTTGCAATCATCTTTTACATACAATATATTTTGTCAATAAGATTTTCAACTACTAATCGACTTCCATTCGCAAGGAGGATGAAACCCCTTCATTATTGTAAGGTTAGAGGAGGAAAACCTCATACCCTTTGAGGTGAATTTATCACGAGAGTTGCAATTGAGCTAAAAATAAGGACTTTCAATTTATTTCAATTTGGACAAGATAGGGCATAGTTTCATATCAATTTTCCAAGATTTCTCACCTAAGGCATCACATTACAAGGAAGATTTTGGAATATTTACATCTAGGGAATCAAATATTTAGTTGGGGTTTGGATTTGGGAGCATTGATATCACATTTTGGACCCTCCTTAGGGTTGGACAACCCTTTTTAGGGCTAGACGACCCCATAGAGGACTATTGCAGTTATTTCCAATGGTATCTTTGACACTAGGGTTTACATAAAGCCACTTGTTATAAATATCTGTTTACAACCAGTGGAGACTTCCGTTCTTCTCATATGATTAGTTGTGTTTATTTCCTATTTCCAGTTGGTAAATAACATATAAAAATTCAGCTTTGGGTTGTAAAAATTATTTTTCACCAAATCCATGTGCCAAGAGGTTTTCTCAATGCTTTTCCCCTTGTGGGTATTTCTATTTCCATTCAATTGAATTTTCATTAATAAGAGGGAAAAATCAAACTGATTATTGCATGTTTGTCATAAGGGTTTTTCGGGAAGTCCACATTTACTTATTTTATGCCCTAAGCGGTCATTACACTTAAATTTGATGGTTTGGCCTAGTGTAAAAGTGAGCTCGAGGACGTCACTTGGCAACATGTGAGAGGTTTGGTTTTGGGTCATATCTTTTTATTGAAGTCTCCATTTTCACACTGTGACCGGTATCATTCTAAGTATACTTCATAAGGCTTCACTCATACCTTGACTTCAAAGAGTATAGTGGAGAGAATTGGGAGATTTTAGTGATGATTTTTGGGCGATTTTAGCTTGTTTTCTCGGATTTATGGCACCTAAATCAATTCTTAGATGTTTTTGGTTGATCTTTTTTTATTCAAGATGCTTTTGAGATTGTATATTCCTCTCATGACCCACTAGAACATGAAAGAGGATGTTACACAATTTTTGAGCATGGGTGACCTATTACGTGGTCCAAATTATAATCATGATCATATGAGACAAATCACAACTTAATTTTCATCTATCTTCCCGATCTCATGGGATCAATAATCTTTTAGGAGCATGGAAGTTCTTCATGATCATTTTTTAAATCAAGCTTATTCTCACAATTGTTTAAATTTGGAATATGCTTCATAGGCAATTTTGAGGGGATTTCTTAATTTAGCATCTTCTTTGGCATCTCCAAAACTTCATGATCTTTCTAAAGAATATAAGGAGTGAAAGAGATATTCCATAGCATCTTTTGATCCCCTCTCCTCTCTTTTTCTTCTATAAATGCACCTCATTTGTAATTGTAAAACATCCTCTCCTTAATGCAAGGTTACCTTGCCCAATTGGGTGGCCAAACATTTTGAGTTGTAGACTTGTGTATTGGACTATTGTAATGTGCCCAATGCTTTCCCCATGAATGTAATAGATTGTGTATGTTTCAAGCAACAAATATCATGTTATTGTGGCTCCCTTTCGTCTCTCCAACTTGTGTTATTGTGTTCTTGCATATTTGTTCAATAATGACATGATGTGTGTGGATTATACTTGCATGATTTGAGTTCATTATGTCATTACTGCAGAGAACGAGAGTTAGAATATAATGTAAGCTTGATTGTGGATTTTTTCTTACCTTTTGCAATGTGTTTGTCCTCTTGCTCTTGTCTCGGGGAGAGTGATCCTTGTTATTTTGGTGCATCACCATTTTTGCTTTCATTTCATGTTTTCTTTCTCACCCCTTTTCCTTGTCGATTGTTAAATTAGAGTAGAGTAGTGTTAGGATTATGATAGTTAGGAAGGGGAGTCGGCACTCTCGTCATGGTCCCACACCTTGGGGGCATCCCCATGTTGTTCTTTGAGATAGCCAAGTTTTCCATACTTGGTGAATTTTCACTAGAGTCTGTCAGACAAAAGAAAATCAACACGTGACTTACTTCACACGACTTCCCGAGGACGTGCGAGACATCCGGTGTAGAATGAAATGGATGTGGGTGGGATGGTCATGAACAAGCTAATTGGGAAATCTTATATCTTCAATGTGCAATATCGGGATTTGCGAGTCCAAGGAATGCTCTCCTAACCTGAAGTGGTGTGATGGATCGATATGATATAATAGTCACTCGAGACTCCAATCAATATCGAGCTCTACCGAGATTCTGTTTGTTGGTTATTGAACATGCGGAAAGTGACATGTAGGCACCTCATATGGATTTCCAGAAAAGGTCATGGAAGTGAGGACAAGAGGCATAATGAAGCCACAGGGACTATGGGCGATTTTCGGTCTAGTCCAGAAAATCTTAGCCTAATCCGCTGTTATGTTCAATAAAGAAGGTTGTGCATGATAATGTCGAGTGGAAGTTGTGAAGATCTGAATACCAATGTATGCAAACTAGTGTCAATGTCTAATTGGTCAGCGGGCTCGTTGGGTTGCAGGACTTGAGGATCACAACCAAAAACTCGTGGAGGTTGTGGCCCTTCATGACGGTCATGCATGTAATCAAAACACTGTTGCCGAGGCAGTCCAATAATCGTAGGCTTGATTAGCAACAATGTTTAGCATGTTTAGTTATTCTATTTTCTCAGCGTAAGTTGTAGGTGTGCGCAAAATTGTCAAACGTAAGCTTGTATCAATGCTAGTTATCAATTCTAGCTCGTTAGGTTGTGGGACCAAGGGATCACAACTATACGTCTTCTCTTGTTGTGAACCCTTAATGGTCATACAAGATGAATTGAAATGTTTTTATAAGCAAACTACCTATCAAAGGAAATATAATCTATGTTTTTTTGTTTTCACAATATATCATAACAAAGCAATGAAAGAAAACTAATCTAATGAAAGAAAATGTTTTTGATCTTTTCTATTTTTTAAACAATGCATCTAATCTAATAAACAAACTAAATACAAGTAATCAACCGGATGTAGCTAATTACTTGTGTGGATGTGTGAATCTAAATCTAAAACATAACCTAATTTAATCAAAAACCCTTCAAACCCTACCTCAGAAGTGAAGAAAAATCATAACCCTAGAAGAGTTATTGTTCCCCATAACTTCCCTGGTAATGTCAAAGAGCAATCTTTTAATGATTTGATCTACTTTTGATTGCCTAATTAACTGAAATGAACAATTTTACTACTCTATTTGATATGTAATTGAAACTAATGATTTGAAATTGACAATTTGACAAATAAAGCAAAACAAACACACAATTCCAACTTGGATAAGCAAGAGCTTTGGCAAATCCAATTGTATCAGTATCTGTCCCCTCAGTTTGTTCCTTTCTTTCTCCGAGTGTTCATATGAGTCTAAGGAATTGGGAATGCAAGAACAACAATAGGAGGATGGCGTTTGAGAAATGACAGCTTGAAGGCAATCTAGATGCAATGCAGGTAGAAGAGAGATAACACAAGAGATTTGAGCTTGGCTATGCAATTCCTAGCAAGATTGTGGCAAAAATACAATACAAGATACACAAAATTCTCAGGCCTTTTGCTTGAATACAAGCATGGAATATATAAGAATTGGGGTTGGGATGTGCCTTCATGCATAAGGCAAGAAGAGGCAGTTCAACTAACTAAATCTATTTAAAAATAGAAGAGGGAAGGAGAACCAAGCAATCAAAACTATTTTTAGACAATTTGGCTCACAGATGCATCCTAAAAGTGAAGTTAAGTGAAGTGTCGCATGTTAAAAACACGCATGACGAGAATCTAGAAAAAGTGGGCAAGACCATTTGCCTTTCTGGCGCGGTTTGAGAACCGCGCACTGCACAGGCGCGGTTTGCTGCGCACCGAGGCGAGGGTGGTGGTCCGGCATAAGGCCAAAACAAGTATAAAATGAAGCGGGAAGCTAAAAAAAAGTGAGGGGAGGCTAAGTAAGGATATCTAAGCCACAAATATACACTGTGAATGGGTTTTGGAGCTCGAACACCTCCTGAAAGGACCTGAATCATCATTGGGGATTCTTGTAACCGTTTTCCTACAATGTAGCACATGTAATTTTGGGTGTGTACTGATGTCCTCTTGGATCCAAGATCCCCCAAATCCCGATCAAAGGCAAGAGTCCTTCTAAGAACCCGAGATGAACCTAGAAAATATTAAGTCAAAGTCTCTAAAGTCTTGTCAAGAGCTCCAAGGAACCCGAGTTCTAAGATCCCAAAATATAAGATCAATACACTATTTTCACCTCGGATCCTCGTGGTCCTAGAAGTTTCACACATTAAAGGAACTTAAGGATCCCAATAACACGAAACTACGACAAGAAGCCACGTGGACCAATCCATATGCCCTCGAGTTCCAAAGAAATAAATTCATCAAAAGGTACTTCAAACCAGAGAGCCCGAGATCTTAAGATTCATAGAGGTTAACATGTGGCACTAGTGTACACGTGGCGAGGATGTGCGAAGCGGGATTTGACAAAAATTCTACGAGGTTAACATATCGCTCCAAATTCTACCATGAGAACGATGTGTGACAAGTATGTGTGCAACAAATAGGTGACAAAGATCGATTAAGTGGCACTCTTTAGGAGATTTTGGCCTTATTCATGCCTTCCACACACCCCTTCCACCGATGGAAGACATGTGGTAGGATGTATACATGGAAAAGATTCATGGAGTTTGAGATCCATTAACGGAGCTGCTTACAAGTTTAAATTTGACAATTTGAGCCAATGCAAAGTTGATCTTGGGGATGTCATGGCAAAGCACGACAAGCAACTAGTTTTTGGCTCATGACTTTTGGTTAAGACCTCTTTTTCGCTTCCACGCAGTATCATTAAAAAGGTCTTGAGAAGGGCACTCATAACATAGTTGCGTAAAGAGAATGGTTGTGTTATTAGAGATATCTTCATGACGGGATATTGAGGTTGTTTCAACTTGTTTTCTCTATCTAATGGTGCCACAGTTTGTTGGGGATGCCTTTGGAGGAATCATTTCTCCCTCTCTTTGGATGCTTCGTGTTCTTAATCACTTTGTGGTTCCTTCCAAATGCGAGATAAGAGTTAAATGAGTTGGTAAGCATCGAGATGAGTTTTTTTCACCGGTCCAAAGTGCAATGAGTTGTTTTCAAACAATATATAGCTTAGTCTTCGTCCATCTCTCCTAATTTCACGGGCTCACGTTGATCCTTTTTGAGCTTATCCTCAAACAAATATTTGCTTGTTTGCTTGTGCGAAGAAGGCACCTCCATGGTTGTTCATCATCATGACTTGCAGATATCCCTTGGAATATGCTTTAAGAGTAGTTTTGGGTGGATCACACCAACCAGGCATCTTTGGAGCATCTTTAGACATTCATGAACCTTTTGTAGCAAATAGGGATGGAATGAGATATTATTTGGCATATTTTGCTCTCTCTCTTATTTCAACTCCTTCTCTCTCTTTTTGGATAATAAGTAACTTGCATATTGTAATTTTTAATGGCCCCTCTCCTTGGAAGTAAAGTTATTCGCTCTTTGGGGGTGGGGGCAAACTTCTTGAGTGCCTCTAACCTATGGGTTAAGCTCTGTAAATGAATGATCACCTTGGCTCGTGTTAATACCAAACTGTGTATACTTTAGTACATTAATACAAATCTGGTTGTGGCTTATATATGTCCTTTGTATTTGTGTTAATTTGTCTCTTACCTCTCTAATTCTCCATGATTACGTATGTGGCATTTGCAGATTTCTAATTCAATGTGTCTAGAGGTTTAGAGTGAGAATTTGATTTAGATGCATGTTTTGGTTGTGGTTTGATTTAGAGGGAAGTCGGACCTCTCTCGGAGGTTTTTCCCAAGGAGCTAAGGTCCTACACCTTGGGGACAATCCCACGTTGTCACCGGGATAGCCAAGTTTGCCACACTTGGTGATCTTTTCACATGTGCACATTTAAATGACAATACCGGCTTTGTCTTTGCCACTCACATGTGATTCTTAGTTTGTTTCATAGATGTTTCATTTGCTAACCAAAGACTCCTTGGTTTTTTCCCTGCATGCATAAGCATTGTAATGCCTCTTGACACTCTTCATAGTCGTCTGGGTGTGTTTTGAGATCTAGAAAAATGTAAAACCACGAAAACCCGCAAATAAAAGATACTAAGATAGTGCTTATAGTTTATAATGTAATACAATAGGAATAATATGGTGTTTATAGTTTATATAGTGGTTGATGCTTTGACTCATGCAGCCTGTGGTGTTGTAGGGGGTTGATTCGGTGGAGCTGATTTTTACCTCTATTTTTTGGCTTACGGGTGGAATCATGATTTTGCTTGGAAAATGTGCGTCTTGGCTAGAGACTAATTGAGCCCTTCTTCCTTTGTCCTATGCACAAGTCTGTACCTTGGATGACATTGACCTTGTTGGGTGCTGGAAAGTATGGAACCAGTCTGGGAGGTGGTTCCCTCCATTGTTGCTTGTCAAATTGTGTGTGTTTTGGCAATGGTTGACTGTCTTTTTATAGCTTTTTAGAGGAGTTTAGCGTTGAATTTTTATTCATTTATGTATTTTTAGGGTTTGGGTTGACTGAGTCAACTAAAAATAAATTTTAAAAAAATATATAAGACAAGGTACGCAAGGGTCAGGGGCGTATCAGTGCTTCACAAGTTGTAACAAAATAAAAAAGAACGATAATTCAACATGACTGCGAAGGATAACTTGACAATTGCATACGTAAATCATCAAGACACGTAATTTGGTTGCTTCTCAGATTTGATTGTTGAAACACATACCGAGAATTCTCTAACCAACCAGGATGCAATAAAATTATGTTCTAAGTTGTAATATAATCAAATAGAACTAAATTTCTAGTATGGCTGCTAAAGATAAGTTCACAATTGCATTTGTAAATCTTCAACCCACTTAATTCAGTTGTTTATGGTCGACGAGAATATCTTGTTTATTGTTATTTGTTAACCAATAAATTACCTGTTATTTGAATACCTAACTATTATAACCAGATATCTCTCACTGGGTTTGATTGATCTATTTAAAGTTCCAATCGCTTACAAACTTCTTATGTTATTCTTCAATTTACAATTCATTTCTCTTGAAAATACTCTACTTTGAAATCAAACACCTTTCACTGTGATGTGTTTTAGCACTGGTCTCAATGCCTGTATCTCTGTAGATCAGAAACTCAAACCCCCTGCAACAAGTGGGCAGCAATTAATTAGGGAAATCCAAAGTCCATACTTTAGAAACATCATTGCACTGTCATTTTTTTATCATGTCTATCCTCACATGTTTTTAAAGTGTCATAATCGATTCGCTATCTTTCTTGCAGGTTTCTATTTGATGAGTTATCGCTTCTTAATACATCGTTTCATCATCTTTCTTGTAGGTTTTCAGTTGATTAGTTATCACTTCTCAATACAATAATTTTATTCTTCATTTCTCTAATTAAATTTCTTTAATTTCATTTTTATCATTTTTCTGTTCTTCTAATACTTTCATTTCTCTTTAATAAATTACAACATAATTGTATAAACTGAAAGCACTCATTGTAAACACGCACCAATTTTTCAAAATATAGTGTGCATTACCCCACAGCTGCAACGCAATTGGATTGTAGGTTTGCTAGTTACGTGAGATTCGAGTTTAATCCCAAATGGGCCTGTTTGTAGATTTTAGATATTAATACAACATTGATATTCCCCTCAATGAAATTGAATAGTCAATACACATACAATCTTGCCAATGTGAATGAACTCCACAAAATTGGGTTCATAACAGCACAATTTTATACAACATTGTTAGTACAGAACATTTACAAAGAAAGAGAAAAACAGATTGGGGCAAATCAATAGACAAGGAACAGAAAGATGAAAACAGAAGCAAACTGGGAAAGCCATATGTGATAATCAAGTGATGCAGTAGCACTCAGCTATCTATGTCACCTAATGCTGGAGCCCTAGGTTCACAAGCAATCTTGCATCACAACAATATTTAGAGTTAGTGAATAAGGAATTGTGTAATGTTGTGTCACTCCTAAGCATGCCGCACAGAACCAATGCCTTAATCATTCTTACAGAAGCTGCGAAAGCCCATCGAAGCCACACAAAACTACAAAGTCGTGCAACGCTACTCGTGCCACACAAGCTTGTCTATGCCACGCAAAAATAAAATACATGCACAAAGCTACGCTTAGCTATGCATGCCTGCCAAAGCCATGCAAAAATTGTGCACACCACCACTCGCTACGGAACACTATTCTTCAACGTTGAAGACAGCGGAAAATTGTGCAGACCACCAAAGGCTAGTTGATGCAGCAATACACCTTTGAGGCCATCGAACACTAACTATGACACAAAGCCTTGCATTTTTGTGGGACCACCCCCATTTAATTAAAAAAAGAAGTCTGCATCTGACATGATCTCTTGTCAACGTGGATACAGTTAAGAGGTAAGCACACGTAGTTCTTGATCTATCCATCCTTCATTGCCAAGGACCAACCAAATGATCTGATTGAGTTCAATCTAAAAGAGGAAAACTTCATCAGCAGATCAATGGCAACATGAGGCATTCTAGGAACTATTCTAAAGTATCTTTATTTGTGAAGGCATCTTTGTCCACCCTCCCGAGCTTCTATCAATTCTATAAAAAGAACGGAGTTGTAAGCATGTAGGCATTATATTCCAGATTAAAGAATTAAGTGGCCTTCATGTGAAGTATGATTTGGGCTTATAGCGTGAAGTTCCCAAATTGAGCCAAGTGTGGTTCTATAAAAGCTTTGTGGAGTCTACAAGCTTAGGATTGGAATTCTTAGAAGAACTCTTGTAGAGTCCTGTCCTAAGACTGCTGTTCAAGTGTAATGTCATTGCACCTACATATGTAATATTCCCTTACATAAATAGAAGAAGCTCTTTTTGTTTCCTATTAAGAGTTGTGCTTGTGATCTTGCTTCGGTGAGGCCTACTCTGATAAGGGTTGCATGATCTAAGGCATCCCTTCATTCGGACCCCTAGGCGAGGATTTCTAAATCCTGCTTAAGAGATCGATATAGAAATCAATCTAGCGAAAATTGTCTATAATTTGTAGATTTTCTAGTTTCCATACTAGCGGGTGTGGGTAGAAGGTAGGTATACGTGTCTTCCAGGGTTTGAGTTGTTGGATAGACGTAGGTTGCACAATCTTGTTGAGATGATCGTCAAGAGAGTAAAGATGGCACACAGAGTAGAGATTGTTGCTTGAGCAAATAAAGCGCCAAGACTTGTGGACTTGGTCAACATGATAAGAGGAATGCAAGCCTAATGCAACACAAAGGTGTTGTCATTAATGAAGATGCAAGTGATGATCAGCATGAGGAGAGAGCACTTGAGGACCAAGATACTAAATAATAACACGTTGATGAGCAAGAGGGCTGATTCTTGCACACAATCACAAGGATTAGGAAAAAGGCAAATTTGAACCTTCCAAGTTATTCTAGAAGTCTAGATCTAGAAGAGCTCATTGGTGGATCCTAGAAATGAAGAAATACCTTGAGTATGAAGATATCAGCAACCCCAAGAAGATAAAACTTGTGTGCACTAATTTAAAGGGTCATGCATCATTACGGTAGGAACATGTGCAAAGGAGGGATTAGATAAAAAATTGGGGTAGGCTAGTCACAAAATTTAAGGCTAAGTTTATGCTTATCGATTACTGTCACATTTGTTAAAAAATTTATAAAACTTGTGCTGATGGAGTTGAGAGTAAAAGGTTACATTGAAGAGTTCTATCAATTGAAGAGCAGATCAAATCATGTGGAGGATGACACAAAAATATCTTGGGGTATGTTAATCGATTGCGTATTTCCATTCAAGTTGAGTTTAGTATGATTGCATTGATATTTGTGGGGGACCTATCAATTTGCAGACCGAAAGCGGAAGAGAAGCTTCCTCGAAGGCCATAGAGTAGCACGCAAGGGAATAACAAATTCTCACACGGTAAAGGAAGCTTGTACAATGATGCAAAAACCATGTACATGAAGGCGAAACACATTCCTTTCTTAGGCATAGTAATGCGCGGAGGCAAAGGTAAATCTTCCTTAGAGAAGAGGGCGTGAAAGAGGTAGAGGATTTGGTAAAACATGTCTCCATTGTGGAGACACTAGATATCGTACATTTGAGTGTCCACAGAGCCACGCCGGTGAAAGAAAAAATGATGCTAGCTATCATGTTGCTTAGCACACAGACACGAAAAGCAACGTGTCTAATAGTAGCATAGAAAAACCGAAATGCAAAAACGCTCATGATGAAGAGGGTCTTAGTGAAGCCATCAAGTGAATAATATGTGCCCATGCAAAGAAAGGACTGTTCAAAGCCATTTGAAAATTTGGAGATAAGTTCTATAAAATCATCATTAATCATGGTAGCATTGATAATCTTGTTTCTAATGAGATGGTTGAGAAGCTTGGTCTAAAGAGGATTGTAAAGTGTCGCAGCTATTCAAGGGGCATCAATTGCTTGTGAATGAGCAATGCAGAGTATGTATCAAGATTGGCGCATATGAAGATGAAGTCTGTGCGATATAATGCCGGTGAACGTATACCATGTCTTGTTAGGGAGACATTGGCGAGTATGATAGAAAGGTGATTCATGATAGCCACACGAGATACCTACACATTGGTGAAGAACGAACAAAAGTACACTCTAAATCCTTTGAAGGAAACAAGTGTAGAGGTGGAGAGCAGTCCGCAAATATTGCTGATTTCTGAAAGGAGTTCCTAAGCAACGTGAAATGGAATAGTGAATTTTTCGCATTCATTCCAAGGCTTGCACAAAAACCAGGTTAAGGAAAAGCCATGCAAATATATCATGCCAAAGGATGTTCAAGATATCTCGTGAAAGGTGAAGGAGATGCTACATGAGTACACACGATATCATGTCAAAGGATACTCCGAATGGATAACCACCTACGCATAGTATCACTCATCAAATGGATTTGATATCAAGGCCTAGTTTACCCAATAAGGCCACCTATAGGTTGACACCTATGGAGAATAAAGAGATGAGAAAGCAAGAGCAAGAGTTACTAGAGAAGGGGTTAATCAAAGAGTCTTTGAGATTGTGCACAATACCTACGGTAGTAGCACCGGTGAATGGAGGAGAGTGAAAAATGTGCACAAATTCTAGAGCCATCAATAAAATTACTATTAAGTATAGATTTTGATTTCCGTACGTGGATAATTTGATGCACGATGTTTGAGTAGAGCTAAGTACTTTACGATGATTGATCTAAATATTTGATACCACCAAATCAAAATCGAGAAGGAGATGAGTCGAAAACTACTTTCAAAACGCATGAATGTTTGTATGAATGGTTGGTCATGCCATTTGGGTTAACCAACGTGTCGAATACATTCATGTGTTTTATGAACGAAGTGTTGAAGCCTTCTTAGATAAGTTTGTCACTGATTATTTATAGTATATACAACATTCTAATTTTCAGCAAGACACGGGAAGAACACTTAGTCCATTCGCAGGAAGTGTTGACACACTTGCGAAAGGATAAGCATTGCGGAGAATGGTAAGCCAATTTGGGGTAGATAAGACCTTATAACATGGTTAGGAGAGATATTTCTAGCCGGGGATGGCTAAAAATGTGTGCAAATATCAAAGTATGTCAATTGGCAAAGTATGTCAACCACTATTGGTACTCAAGAAACCTTAGAAGCATCTAAGTATGGATTTTGTTTTGGGATTGCCCAAAAAACACACAATGTGTATTAACCCTTTTTAGGGTTATTATTAAATTTTTAGAATTCTGATATGAAAATTGCAGCAGACTGAAAAATACGGACAGCAAAATAAATCCTCCAAACCAGAAGCCAAATTCACACTGAAATCTTCTAAAGGCAATATTAAATTCATTTCCAAAAATTTGGAACAATTTCAGACCCAAATCAATTTGTTGGAAGCAATTTATAAATCTGAAAATGCAATTTCAGACTGGTAAATCACAGTTCCTTAAATAAATTCCATTGTCCCAAATAAGGCATGGAAATGTGTGCAAAATGCAAATTTAGCCTTTTAAGGAAAAAGCGACCTGATATGGATGAAAGAACTGAAATTATTTGCTTCAAAACAATTAAATAAATTCCTTTATGCAAGTCGCACTTTCTGGAAATGCACAATTAAAATCAGATTCGACAAAAGAACTTGAATTGAATAATCTTCAATGAATCCACAAATGTTTTAAGTCAATTCAAGAGGTTTTCGTCCCTTGAATGGACCTCTAGTGGGATTTTCATCCCAATAGGCAAGAAATGAGAATAAACTCTCAATTTCAAATGATTACAACTTTACAAGGCAAGTAGATACCTCCAAATGAAGCACAACACCTCTATTTATAATAAATTTGAACCTTGGTGCCAAAACCAAAGGTCGTGACTCTTCATATACCTTGGTCGACCCTTAAACATTGTTTTTGTCCTATTATGGCCGACTCGTGCTAATGTAATTATTTTATTTTATAAAAAATTACATATAAAATATATGAACATTAATCGTTGTTCTTCTCGTTTTCTTCTTTCATTCGATCATGGAGAAGGATTACCTGGAATTCCAATTTGTTTTAAAATTTTGGAGAAAAGGGACATTACAGTCCTCCCTCCCCAAGATTGCTTGCCCTCAAGCAATTGTAAGCTCCTCAAGTCTGTTGTCTCTGTACCAATGCCTGGATCCCAAACAATTTTCAGCTGCTCCTTAGTGAAATCATCACCCCAAAAAGATGGAACATTAGCTCCGTAACATACACTCCAAAAGACGGCGTTTTCATCATGGTATTGGGAGTCATCTAAGGAATGGGTTTTGCTAAGCTTCATGGCTGCCCACTCAAAGATGTATTCATAAGTCTTCGTCCGAATGTATGGGCTGCCCCAAAAAATTGCTATGCTGTCCCATTTACTGTTGTACTTTTCCTTCCATGAGGTAGTGGCTGCCATTCCCAAATCAATTATGCAACATACAACAACCTTGTGCCATGAATCCATCAACCGAAAGACAAAGAACTCATCTGTGGAGGGAGTCAAAAAGCTGGAAACAAATGAGATAATATGGCAGCAGTTTTTATGCTTCAAAATTAGTATACCATCATAAAGGAAGAACAATTTGAAGGCTGTAATAGACTCATAATCATCCACCTTAACATGTTGGGCAACAACCCAAAGAGATGACATACTGGAAATAGAAGACACGGCAGCACTAATCAGCAGCACATTTCCATATTTTTCTTCATTCCTCATCAAGTTTCCAATATCAATCTGACCTTTCATGCTTTGATCAACAAGATGGCATTTCCCTTTATTTTCCTTATGCATATTACCTTCATATAGCTTGCCATATTGATGCAAGGAACATTCATGTGTTATCTTGTCAATGCCATTTTGGAAATTCACCCATTGAAAAGCATGCTCATCATACACACTATTAATGCTCCCAAGGAAAGATGAAACAACTGAAAATATATGGATGGAACTTACCCAAACAAAGGCTGCCTCTCACGGTTCAGAATTGCAGCATGGTGATCCATATGATGCCATAATATGCACATGCTCATTCATCCCTATATGCTGCCCAAAAATTTGCCCTTGTACCTCCCCTTGATTCATTATCATGTACATCTTGTAAGGAAGAGATAGAAAAAGGTGCAACCTTACATACCTTGGAATGATGTCATGTGCTTTACCTCCACGTGATTTGCACATGCTGCCCATAAACTCCCTTGGCCTCAGAATTTCTGATTTGAAATCAGACTTCTTCTTTTTGCAATTCTCCCTCAACAAGGCATCTTTTATCTTGAAATCATATCTCCTTGACTGGGAGTTACATGGATTTTTCATGGGGCTCCTGTTTCAAGATGAAAACTTCTTTATTTGCTTCATATACACAGTTGTGATGTATAGCCAGTGAACTTGATATTTGTGTTTTTATGGAATAACACAAGAGTGATACCTCCTTCCTTGGCTTCCTCTTTATGAACCTTAGAACACAAATCTTTCTTTTTCAATTCATCTTTGATGGAGCTCTTGTTGGTCTTCCTTTTTTGATGAGGATCATAGGGCTGAGTTTCCTCTTTTTGATGCTTATTTGTTGATGCCTTTGGCTGCCCATCTTGTGTGTCCAGCTGCTCATGAAATTCGGACCTTGGCTGCCCCACCTTCCTTCCATTGGTCCACGGATGAGGGACTTCAACCATCAATCTTCCTTCATACTTCTGGAGCTCCATCTTTGCTCCTTTTATCTTCTTTGCCATTGCTTTCCATTCATTGTTATGCATGCCACTATTAGATGTCAATAATCCATTATCAAATATTAAAGAGCTCATACCTTGTGTGGAGACCGTGTGATGTGACTGTTGTTCCAAAACAGCAGTATAAGAACTTGTTATGATAACCTCTAGGCACCATAAACCGATCCCTTTGCTGTTCCTAATCATTCCTTTCAAATTCAGCTGAGTTACTATGCCCGGGTCAAAGGAATAACACTCAATCCACATGTGCCTTCCCAAAACTAACTTGCATGATTGGTATGGTTCAGCCCTTTCATATCGTTCTTTATGAGAAGATTTCTCTCTTTCCCATACCCTCATAGGATTATTTTCAACACAACCCCAAGGTAATCTTCTCAACATAAGCATATCAAAAGAATGGCCAACCAAATTAAGAGAGGAGTACATACCATGATTTTTGAAGGGAAGTTTATCTTTCATCTCAACTCCCTGTGACTGTAAACTTAGAAGTAACAAATCTGAGGTATATTCGATCCTCGGACCTTTAACAAGACTTTCATCTTCTTTTTCATCACCTTCTTTGATCACACCTCGTTCACATGTTTCTGGAATATCTTGTTGGTTCTTTCCCACGTTCAATTCTTCGTCTTCGGGCTCTTTATTGTCTGCTGTTACAAACGGACCAGCGGGCTGCCTTTTATCATATTCATCTGCTTCTTGTTTACCATCCATTCTTTCCTTAAATACATCACATGCAACAATGTCATCATTAATCTGGCAATGATCGACACTTACTTCTGAAGAAATAACGGGGGTAGGGGCTGAATCATTCTTCTCGGTTTGTTCTTCTTCTTTTTCTTCCAATGGAACTTGGAAGTTCTTCTCCTCTGTCTTCCTTTGTGGTTGAGCATGCCTAGGCTTAGGCCTAGATCTTCCACCATTCAAATCCATGAACTCCGTGAATGACATTGCTTCACAGATTCTTTCGGGCAAAGCCATATATTCCCTATGGCTTGCTTCTTCCGGAATGGCTTCTTCTTTTGATACGAAGGTGGGCTTCCAACTCGTTTCTCGGGCTGCTCTCAAAGATTGCTTCAGATTATCTAGATTTCGGATAGATACTGCAAGTAGGTCCATAGCCTCCATGAAATTCTCTTGTCCCGCCATGATATCATCCACTGAATTTCCCCAGGCCTTTAGAGGATAAAGCTCTGATACCACTGTAATAACCCTTTTTGGGGTTATTATTAAATTTTTAGAATTCTGATATGAAAATTGCAGCAGTCTGAAAAATACGAACAACAAAATAAATCCTCTAAACCAAGAAACCAAATTCACCCAAAATCTTCTAAAGACAATATTAAATTGATTTCCAACAATTTGGAACAATTTCAGATCCAAATCGATTTGTTGGGAGCAATTTATTTAAATCTGAAAATGCAATTGCAGACTGGTAAATCGCATTTCCTTAAACAAATTCGAGTGTCCCAAATATGGCATGGAAATGTGTGCAAAATGCAGATTTAGCCTTTTAAGGCAAAAGCGACCTAATCTGGATGAAAGAACTGAAATTATTTGCTTCAAAACAATTAAATAAATTCCTTTATGCAAGTCGCACTTTCTGGAAATGCACAATTAAAATCAGATTCGACAAAAGAGCTTGAATTGAATAATCTTCAATTGGAAATGAGTGCTGACATACATTCGTAGCAAGGTTTAGGCCAATATCTCCACTTACAAGATGAATATCACAGACAAGAGGGGCAATGCGGGACTGGATGATGTCAATGACCAAGGTTGCTAGGTTGGACAATCCTACGAGGAAACATGGTATTCCCTTTAGAACCTCTTCTAACACCCAAGGCTGATGGTGGTGTAGAGGTGAAGAGAAAAATAGCAATGCACGCATGTTGCTGCTGGCAAGGTGGACTACAAGGCCCTTGCATCTAGAAAAAGTAAATCCACAACCTTTATAGTAGATTGACAGTGACAGGTTCGCAGTGCCTTAGGAGCAGTGCACAAAAATGTGAACACTGTGCCATTGACCAATATGAACATTGTGCCATTGACCTACTCCCATTTTTGTGTGACTCAACAATATGCAAAGGGGTCTTGACGTGACCAATGGTTATGTGGCTAAAGGAAGTAATTGATGACAACGATGGAGAATTTTGATGTCCTAGAGATCAAATTGGTAGAACCCATAAAAATTGTATCATTCGAATATGCATTCTAATTTGTCTTGAACATTTCAGTGCATTATATCATTGCGGTTGCAATTGTTGATATTATTGAGATCCTTCGTGTATACACCACTATTTGAAATTGTCATTGGTGTTGTGAGATCATTCTCTTTCCTATTTTTCTTTCAAATCTTCATCAGTGATTATAATGAAGTAACCTACAAACTTAAAAGAGAAATAACATAGTATCCATTCATATATATATATAAATGAAATAGGAGTGAGACTAGATATTATTTAGATTTTGGTTTGGTATCTCTATGGGTCTTTTGTATGGTCCTATGCCTAGGAGTTACAATCTCCCAAACAAAGAGGGGTAAGCAAATTTAGTTATGATAGTACAAGAAAGCGGGTCTCATAGTAAACAAGATACCTAAGACTAAGGTGCTGCTCCTTGTATTTACTTCATGGAGGGTTTAGAAATGAAAAATCTTTTAACCATATATATAATATAGTGGCGTGTCCCAAGTTGTAATTGGCGGGAGCATACTCACAGCGTGCCAAGGGGGATGGTGAAGCTATTTAACCAATGATTTTCAAGATTGTGGTTGGATGACAATGCCATCCACAATGTGTACTGATCTCTTAGCTAAGAAAGCCAACTTATGGTTGAGAGGTAGGGAGTCAAGGTCTTAGTGACTTGAAGGCACTACTAGGGATGTGGCTGCTAAGTTTTAGCTTCGGTTTTATTTAATGACATTGAAGCTATGCGTTCACCTACTTTGGAATTTTTCCACTGGGGTTTGCTTGAGTGGATGGGATCAATGATGTAGGTTATGCAGGTCTCGAGTTCAATACTTGGTTTACCCGTGGTGTGTGGAGCGGGGCATTTGTTTGCTGCCTGGTGGTTATAGGGGCTCAACCTGCTAATAAGTGCATCGAAATGTATGTCTCAGGTCACTGATTCCACCGGTTCAAATAAAAAGAAAAAAAGACATGGCATTTTCTTTCAAGGAGCAGTTTTTCCCTTTTTCAGTGTGGGGATGTGTGGGGGTAATAAGAGTTATTTTTCAGAATAGTTTTCCTATGGTCTTATAAGATCATATTGGAAGGGTATCTTTGTCGAAATGCATGCTACATACGAGGACAACAAATTTGAGTTCCTTCCACCAATAGTTTTAGGATTTTTAATGGTCTTTTTTTGGCCTTTGTTGAGCTGTTGTAAATCAACCATTAGATTTCATTTGTTCCATTTCTGCACTAGTTCTCTTTTTGATTTTGACATCTAATAGTATGGTTTTTTTGTAGATTTTATGTAGAGTTGGGCACAATTTTAGAGTTTTGTGTAAGCTTGGGGAAGGTATCTCTCATGACTTGGAGTCAAATCACCTTGGGATTTGAGATGTGAATTTAGCGAGGGATTGTTTAAATCCTCTCAATACAAGGCCCATGAATAGATCCCAAATCTCTGCCACAAACATTTGATCCATAAAGAATTGTAGTTTTAACTTTTAATGCTTGTGTCACTGTGTGTAATAGGCGTATCTTGAAAGGGATATCTTGGAAATATATCTAAAGGGAATCGAAAACAGAAACTGAAGCATATATCTTGCAAATATGTAATTCACAGGTGAGATTTAGACTAAAAAACAGGCCAGTGATTTGAATTCAGAAGTATTACTAAGTTGTGACTTCCATAGTCTCTCCATTGTAGAACTCATTCTTGGAAGGAGCATGATGAGAGGGGTTGAATACCACGAGTTTGGTTTTACTATAGTCAGCCAGAAGCTGGTGAGCTAGCAAATGCAATTGAAGCCATGATGTTGCCTGTGTAACACCATCAGGAGAGATAATAGTAATCTGAACATCATGTTGTGACCTACATAGGTTTCCCCTTGTAGATGGGCTAAACATGGAAAGAGCATCTGTAAATATACTGAATGCCGTGACCTTAGTTTAACTACAAAACAACACTTTGTGCTAGCAATAGGGTTTTTGTATATCTCTTACAGACATACCACTATTGCAGTAAGTGGAGCTACCGATTATATCTTTTTCATTTATACTGCATTTAGTTTAACCTTATCAATATATTTTAGGGCCCTTTCAATTTACCAATGGTTACCATACAAGTTAGTGATGTTGCTGTTGTCTTTTGTATGGTTCGGCTATAATTTTAATTGCGATGGGTAGCAAAATCCGTTGAAGAGGGTATCTTTTAATATGGCTCAATAATAAGCTTATAATGCTTCTTTATTTTATGAGCAATTCATTTTTCACGGTGCCTGATTGCCCTTTTTTTCCTGTAAAGTGTTGTGTGTGCATTTTGATTTGTTGTACACAAGCAATATCTGCGATTTCTGTAGCTTCCTTGTTTGCACATTTTTTACATGCATTACCATTTTTGTTTATACATGAACAATTATGACACTTTGTATAATCTCTCTGGTCTTTTTGAACATGTTTTGAATCTGAGTTTGTACCCCTATTGCTATTTGAAGCAAAGTGCTTGCCTTTGCTGAACTCAAATTTATTCATTACTTGAAATTGTGATGCTTTAGGAACACAACAATTTCTATTAGTTGTTTGCTATATCTTTTGAAAATTGTATTATTTATATGTTTTATTGTTCTCCGTTTTCTCTCGTTTTTCAGGAAACTGATTGGGCGGGTCTTACACATTTGATAAAATTTTATAAAAGTTGTCACTTTGATCCAGATAGTGGGCTTCCCAGGTTATATTTTTTTTTGTTGAAGTAATTTGAGCACACTTGATTGCAGATCCAGTGTACAATTCTCCAAGCTTGTAGTTAATGTATGAGTTCCATACTCTGAAACCCAGAGTAGTTCGGAATCTGGGAATGTTTGTTTTTAACAGTTCTATAGAGGGGTTTATGATCTCTCTTTCAGAGATCTGGCCAAGATCATCTTGAGTATGCAAATATTTTGTTCGAAGGATAATTGCCTCTTCAAGGGTGACTTCGGAGGGAGGAGGTTGTTATATATCCATATAACTTTAAAAGGAGCAATAGAACATGGAGAAGGCTGAATGGTCTGTTGCATGAGGTTTCTGTTAGAAATATGCATGTAATTCCAACCGTAGCTTTTTAGGAATATTAAAAATAGATTTAGTTTTGTTTTAGTTTGCTTTAGTTAACTCAGCTTTATCCTATTTTTAGGATTAGATTTAATTCAAATAAATCTGCTTTAATTCATGCACAACATGCAACTGTTTTAAAGCATGAGTTTAAATTTAGAATGCTCAGTTGAAGAGTTGTTAGTGGGTGAGTTATTCTATTTAAATAACAACAATTGTAATTGCTTTGTATGCACACACAGAAGTGTGAAATTTACACAGCAGAATTAGAGAAGTGTTGCACGCATAGACTTCATTGTAATTTGAGCCAAAGCTCTGAGTATGAGTTAATTAATGAAGATTACACACAATAGTGCTGGTTTGAATATTCTTTGTTTATGCAAGTTATTTAATTGTTCTGTTTATTTATTTTATGTTGTTTGTTGTATAAGACTACAGATTTTCTACAAATTGGTATCAAAGTAAGGTTATTCCAAAGAGCTTATTAAATTGGTAGCAAGCTATGGCTTCTACATCCGGCATATGCAGACACCGCAATTTAATGGAAAAATTACGAATATTGGTCGTTGAAGACGCTATTAAGATCTCAAGACGTGTGGGAGATTGTTAAAAATGGGTACACAGAGCCCGCAGATGCAACAACATATTGCACTTTCTCAAGCAAGAGAAAGATACTTTGAAGGAATTACGAAAGAAGGATGGCAAAGGTCTTTTCTATATTCATCAGGGGATGCACGAAAGCATTCTACCAAGAGTGGCAACAACCAGTCAAGCAAAGACCGCATGGGATACTTTACAAGTTGCATATCAAGGTAAGGAGAAAGTAAAAACCGCCAAGCTACAATTACTTTGTAGAGATTTTGAGAATTTAGCAATGAAAGATTCAGATTCCGTAGAATCATTTTTTATTTATGTAGTTGGCTTAGTCAATCAAATCAAATCCCATGGTGAGACTCTTGAAGATGAAGGATTATTGAAAAATTGCTTAGAAGTTTGCCTACGAAATTTGATCCTTTAGTTTTTGCTATTGAAGAAACTAAGGATCTGAGTCAATTTTCTATTAATGAGTTGCATGCATCACTAATCAATCATGAATAAAGGATGAATAGATCACATGCAAGTGTAGATCAGGATTTTGCATCTCAAACATCAGGTAGTCGTGGCAAAAGAAGAGGTAGTTTCAGCCCAAGAGGCAGAGGAAGAAGTCCATCTAGAGGATGCGACAGTGGTTCATCAAGCTCAGGTGGAAGAGGATAGAATCAAGAACAAAGTTATGGTTAGAGACAAGATAAGTCTCATGTTCAGTGTCATTATTGTAAAAAGTATGGGCACTATGCTTATGATTACAAGAAAAAGCAATATGATCAGGAGAGGCAAAATCAAAATCAGGTTGGAAGTTCTATTTCTAAACCTATGTTTATTGCATGCACAAGGATTGCCGAAGCAATACCTTCTTTATCCCCTATTGAATGTAATTTTTCAAAAGAGAGTCCATGTGATGTATGGTATTTGGATTCAAAGTTACAAGTAATCACATGATGTAATCTATATTTGTTTTCTAGTTTGGATGATTCGATTAAGAGTGATGTAACTCTTGGAAATAACAATATTTTGTCTCTGTGAAAGGAAAAGACACGGTTAGTATTCTACAAGACATGGGGGAGCAAACAAGTATGCAAGATGTTTACTATGTTGCAGGTTTAGAACATAACCTTATGAGTATTGGACAACTGGTATAGAAAGGATACCGAGTCTATATGGAAGACAATGAGTGCGTGATTGTGGACAAAGCTCCTAGCACTCAGTTGATTGCAAAAGTGAAGATGAACGGCAATATGATGTTTTCATTGATTTTAAAACTTGGAAAAAAGAAGAAATCAAATGTTTTTGCCATGAAAATCAACGGCTCGATTTGCGCAAAGAAATTCTGCGCTAAGCCAAATCAACCTTTTGTTGAGTCCTGCGCTCAAACAGATGAGTCCTACACCAAAGTAAAAGAGTCATGTGCTAGTGAAACAGAGTCTGCACTAATGCAAATCAGGTCTATGCTACAACAAGTGAGTCCTGTGTTGATTCTGTGTAAATACAGTTGAGTCCTGCGTTAAAGGAACACAATCAACTTTTCATTCAGTCATGAAGGATGAATCATGGCTTTGGCATCTAAGGTATGGACATTTGAATTTTGGAGGTTTGAATTTATTACATAGAAAGAATATGGTTAAAGTTTTTCCATTGATTTAGAAACCGGAAAGGGTATGTGAAGGTTGTATTTTGGGGAAGCAACACAAAGATTCATTCCCAGTTGGCAAAACAACAAGAGCAAGTGCACCACTTGAGATTGTACACTCAGATTTATGTGGACCTATGTAGACAACTTCTACTAGAGGTTGTATTTATTTTATGACATTCATTCATGATTACACTAGGAAGACATGGGTTTATTTTCTAAGAAATAAATCATATGCCTTTGATACATTTCAGCAGTTCAAGGCATTAGTGGAGAAGCAAAGTGGATACTACATCAAAGTTCTCGAACGGACAGAGGAGGTGAGTGTGTTTCTAATGAGTTTATGAATTTTTGTAGATATCATGGTAGACACAAGCGAGTTTACTACGGTATACACTATAGCGAGAATGGTGTGCTAGAGAGAAAAAATAGAACCATCATGGAGCAACTTTTGTTTATATTTTGAACAAGTGTCCAACGAAACTTGTTAGGAACATGGTTCCTCAACAAGCATGGACTAACAAGAAACACATTGTTTCACATTTCAGAGTCTTTGGTTGTGTAGTGTATGCACATGTACCTGATGAGCTAAGAAAGAAGTTAGACAACAAATGAGAAAAGTGTATTTTTGTTGGGTATTCAAATAATACAAAAGCGTACAAGTTATACAATCCAATCATTGGAAAGGTTGTGATCAACAGGGATGTACAGTTTATCGACAATGAGTCATGGGATGGAAGTATAGAAAAAATAGTGAGTATAACAACAGTTATTCCGCATGAGGATATGGCAGATGAAATTTTAGAGCAGCAAGGTACTATATCTACAAATCTTGGACATGCACCACAAGTTGTAGCACAAGCTACACCTCCATCTATAATCATGAGGTCACCAATATTTTATCCATCTTCAGCCATGCAAGAGACACCACAAAGAACACCAGAAGCTACTCCATCACCACAAAGCAGTCCTGCATCAAATAGTCCTGCGCAACGGAAAACAAGAAGTCTAAGTGAGATTTATAATATTGATACAACTAATTCATTTTCAGTTTTTGCATTATTTTCTCAAGGTTGCAGATCCGTATATTTTGAAGAGGCTATAAAGAATGAAGTTTGGGAAAAAGCCATGGATGATGAGATCGATGCTATAGAGAAGAATTAGACATGGGAGCTGATGGATCTTCCAAAAGGAAAGGATGTGATAGGAGTCAAGTGGGTCTACAAGACCAAATACAATGCTGATGGAAAAGTACAGAAACACAAAGCAAGGCTGGTAGCAAGAGGTTTTACGTAGCAATATGGAGTGGACTACAATGAAACGTTTGCACCAGTAGCACGTTTAGATATAGTAAGAATGGTTTTAGCAATTGCAGCTCAAAACAAATGGCCTATTTATCAAATGGATGTTAAATCAACATTCTTAAATGGATTCCTTGAAGAGGAAGTTTATGTAAATCAGCCAGAAGGTTATGAGATTGAAGGTCATGAAGGAAAAGTATACAAATTGAAAAAAGCACTCGATGGTCTCAAGCAAGAACCTAGAGCTTGGTACAACAGAATAGATTCTTATTTGATTGAGAATGGTTTCAATAGAAGCAACAATGAGCCTACCTTATACACCAAGATAAATGAGCAAGGTAAAATTTTAATTGTTTGTTTATACATAGATGATTTGATCATTACTGGAAATCTATTTATAGAGTCATTCAAATTAGCCATGAAGAAGGAGTTTGAGATGATAGATCTTGGTCTTACGCATTATTTTTTGGGCATTCAAGTTCAAAATCAAAAGGTGAAGTTTTTATATCACAAGAAAAGTATGCAAATGATGTTTTGAAAAGGTTTAACGTGTTGAATTGTAATCCAGCGCCAACACCAGTTGTAGTAGGTTTGAAGTTGAGCAAAGAGGATGAAGGATCGATTGTGGATCCAACATTGTGTAAAAAGTTGATTGGAAGTCTTATGTATTTTACGGCCACAAGGCCTAATATCATGTATGGTGTGAGCCTCATATCAAGATTCATAGAATCTCCAAAAGATTCACATTGGCAAGCTAGAAAAAGAATTTTGAGGTATGTACGTGGAACAAGGAATCATGGAATTATTTATTCAAGTTCAAATGAGTTCAAATTAATTGGGTATACAGATAGTGACAGTGTTGGAAGTATAGATGATCGGAAAAGCACATCCGGCTATACTTTTCACTTTGGAACAAGAGTGGTTTCATGGGCATCAAAGAAGTAGCCCATTGTCACGTTATCTTCAGCAGAAGTAGAGTATGTAGCAGCAACATGAGCAACATGTCAAGTTGTTTGGATGAGAAGAGTGTTGACAGATTTACAACAAAAACAAGAGGAAGCTACGCAGATTTTTTGTGACAACAACTCAGCCATAGCGTTGTCCAAAAATCATGTTTTTCATAAGAGGAGCAAGCATATTGATACGAGGTATCATTTCATCAGGGAGCTGGTAAACAACAAGGAAATTCATCTTGAATTTTGCAGATCCGAAGATCAATTTGCAGACATTTTTACAAAGGCTTTGGCAAAAGAAGTTTTTGAATATTTGAGAGATTGTTTGGGAGTTTGTGATCTTGCGCATGGTAGATCTGAAAAAACAAACGAAGCTCCAGAAGAGTGAAAGCTACAAGTTTGAAATTAAGGGGGAGTGTTGGAAATATGCATGTAATTCCAACCTTAGCTTTTTAGGAATATTAAAAATAGATTTAGTTTTGTTTTAGTTTTCTTTAGTTAACTCAACTTTATCCTATTTTTAGGATTAGATTTAATTCAAATAAATTTGTTTTAATTCATGCACAACATGCAATTGTTTTAAAGCATGAGTTTAAATTTAGAATGCTCAGTTGAAGAGCTGTTAGTGGGTGAGTTATTCTATTTAAATAACAACAATTGTAATTGCTTTGTATGCACACACAGAAGTGTGAAATCTACATAGGCAGAATTAGAGAAGTGTTGCACACACAAACTTCATTGTAATTTGAGCCGAAGCTCTGAGTATGAGTTAATTAATGGAGATTACGCACAATAGTGTTGGTTTGAATATTCTTCTGTTTATGCAAGTTATTTAATTGTTTTGTTTATTTCTTTTATGTTGTTTGTTGTATAAGACTGTAGATTTTCTACAAATGTTTCATGCTCATTTTGAAGGAAAAATATGGGATTTGTTTCTTTTTTCATCTACATTACGAGCCGACTAATGTGTTGAACCGTTATTAGGTTTTACTAATTTTCTACAATTTGTAATGAGATGGATGTCTGTTAATTTTATAGTTACTGTTAATTTTGTCAATGCTCCAGCCCACACCGACGATTATTAATGAAATAATTAATCACCATGTTCATGTTGTGCATCGAGTGTATTTGCAATTTAAATTCACATGTCAAGTTGGCATTGATAATACAGATTTCCTTTGGGTTTTCTATCCTCATATCATTATTATTTTGCTCACGCATATGCATATATGTATGCTTTTATGCACGTTACATAGATATGTTGTTTTAGTTTTCTTGAAATATATGATTTTAAATTTATCAGTGTCTTAATCCCACACTAACTCGAAGTACAAAAGTTGTATAATTAATGCAATATTTTTCTTCTTGGTTAAGACTGACAAAATGATTGCAGTTCTCATAGCACTGTTTTTGTGAAATGGAAAAAAATGCTTATGGCACTTATGTTTATATGTTGTATAATTGCGTTTTGAATTTTCAACACAGTTTACTTAAAACTTTGACGCTTCTATTCTTTTTGAAGCATTTGTTCTGTATCTGTTACATGTCATGCCAATTGATCTCTCGCATTTTGACTCCATATTTTAGCAACACACCGATTATTCTCCCTTTGTTCTTCATCATGCCCTTTCTTCCGGTTGTAAGTTCGTTTCGAGTTGGTCATTAGTTGTGTCATTCTACATCAATGTTTACATGATGTACACATAACCTTTTCTCGTGGGAATGTTATCTACTTTTATTTCTGCTAGAGCCTTGCATTATATCGTGCATTCCCGTCAGTACATTATCTAGCACATGCCCTATCCGATCCATTACTCATGTTCTCCTTCACCTAATCGTGAAGCACATTGCCATTTAAGTTCTTTTTGCTTGTCATTTCAATGCTCTACACAATGTTTTCCGTAAACTTGTCATTATATTTGGCAATTTTAATGCAGTAAAATAAAAACTTGGTCGGTTTGAAGGTGGTATAATTAAGTAAATGTAGTCACTTGCCAAGGTCGGACATTGACCAAACTTGAGAAATTAAAAAAATTGAGGGTAATCATTAAGCCTCTAGTGTGCTTCTCAAGTAAATGTTTTCTAGTATATGGCCATTCTTAACATTGACTTATTCTATGTACAATTGTTTGGAAGGATAAATTGATAATATATTATGGGCTCTAACATAACCTTATCAAATTTTAAGCAAAGATGACACCTCAAATGTGCGTACTTCACATGAAAACCTGACAATGTTGTGATGCTTCAAATGTATTGATTCAAATCCTTCCCATAGTGAAAGTGGCCATTGGAAACACGGTATTTTAAACTTCGTCGATGGAGGACGCCACTAATAAACTAATATGATTTTTTATTTTTAAGTTTAGGCATGTTGAAAAGTTCTACCTCAAGTGTTTGGTCTTTGACAATTCAGTATAACTCACCTTTTCTCCTTATGATACACCATCATTAGGTGAACTATAGTATATTTTTATTTTATAATATCACTCTTATTTGACCGGATGCTCTCTTTTTTGTGAATTTGATTATTCTAAAACATTTTCTTGAATAAGTTGATGAGGCGGTTGGAATTAGGGGTCCAAATGAAGGGATGCCTTAGACCACGCAGCCCTTATAAGTGTAGACCTCACTAAAGTAAGATCCAATGCGCAACTCTTAATATAAAACAACAAAAACTTATTATATTAATGAAGGAAAGATCATAGATGTAGGCATAATGGCATTATACTCGAATGATAGTCTTATAACAAGACCTTTGCAAGAATTCTTTTAAAATTATAATCCTATAATCCTAGGCTTGCAGACTAGACAAAGCTTCTACAAAATCACACTTAGTTCAATTCATAAACTTCACGCTAGAAAACCAGATTATACTTCACAATGTTGCTCGATTCTTGAGTCCGAAATTCAATGCATATATGCTTACAGTTCCCTTCTATTTATATAATTCATAGAAGTTTGGGAGGGAAGAAAAGATTCCTTCACAAGTAAAGATAACTTGCGAGAATATTTCTAAGAATGCCTCAAATTGCCAATGATATGCTCACAAAGTTTTCCTATGTTGGATTGAACTCAACCATATCATTCGGTTGGTCCTTGGTCATGAAGGACGAATCGAGAACCACATGTGCCACCCTCTAATTGTATTGATGTTGACAAGAGATCTTGTCGACACAACTCTCATTATTGAAGTAAATAGGGCGGTCTTGCAAAAACGCAAGGCTTTATGGCCTAAACAGTGTTTGGCTTCCTTAAGGGTGTACTATGGCATCAACTAGCCTTTGGCGATCTGTGCATGTCTCTACAATCTAGAATATGCAAGAATAGTGTTTTGCAATAAGAGATGTTGGTAAAGGTTTAACATGGCTTTGTCGGGCATGCATGACTAAGCTTAGCTTTGTGCTTGGTACGATTAATGTTGTACGACATAGGAAAACTTGTGCAACATCGGCAAGCTTGTGCAACATGGGTAGTTTTGTGTGGCTTGGTTAAGCCTTCGTGGATTGGATGGGCTTTGGTAAGAATGATTAAGGCATTGGTTTTTGTCTAGCATGCTTAGGAGTGGTGTGACATTAGGCAAGTTCTTATTCACTAACTCTAAATATTTTTGGGTGATGTAATATTGCGTATGGACATGGATGTTCTTGCATCATAAGCCTTGGGTAAGAATAAATTAAATCCATGCTCAAGCATGTCTCTCGAAGGTCTTCAATGAAATAACCAAGACTAGCAATTTGTTCTTCATTAAGCTAAGACACATCTTCGACTTCTTTGCCTCTCCATTCCACTAGATATTCCTTATGCATTTTTACGTGTTGTCTTTACTACGAGGTCGCGTCTAAAATGTATTCAATTTCTTCACGCCTCTACTCTAGTAGTTGGTGTCTCCATTCTACTTCTACATGATTTGTTTCTCCACTAGTTTTCCCCTTAAAATACGGGTATAGATTTGCTACATTGAAGATAGGTGAAATGTTTATCCCTTTTAACAACTCTAACTCATATGTGTTCTTTGCCAATTTCTTTAGGACTCTACAAGGTGCAAGGTTATTCCATTTGAGTTTATCATACGTTCTTCGCAAAAACCTCTTTTTACATTGGTGTGCAAGAATTGAATCTTCAACTGCAAACTCCAAGTATTTCCTCCTTGAACTCGTGCGCTACTTGCATTTTGCATTACTCTAGTCCAACTGTTTGTGACTTGTTTGTTCACCTTCCCCATGTATTGTGTGAAGTCTTCAACTTTCGTACTTCTTCCCTCTTGTGAAAATTCTCTCAACTTCGCAACTCCTTGTGGAGTTGTCTCATACACAATCTGGGAAGGTGACTTCCTAGTGCTCCTATTTATTAGGTTATTAAATACAAACCTTGCCTACACAAGAACTAAATCCCATGTTCCTGCCCTTTCCTATACCAAACATCTTACCAAATTACCAACATTTCTATTAAAAACCTTTGTTTGGCCATCCATTTGTGGGTGATACATAGAACTAAACATCAATTTCATGTTCAACTTCTTCCATAACATGCACCGAAATGTGGCCCACAATCTTGATATCTCCATGGAATACAATGGTGTGTGAAGATCCACTTAGTCTCACAACTTTCCTAAAAAACAAGTTAGCAATATGTGCAACATCATTGGTCTTTTACAAGCAATAAAATGAGCCATTTTTGAGATTCTATCCACAACAACAAAGATAAAATCATGGACATTGTGTGTGTTTTTGGGCAATCCCAAAATGAAATCCATACTTAGATGCTTCAAGGTTTCTTGAGTACCAATAGTGGTTGATATAACCTTGCGTTCGACAACCCCTTTGCCAATTGACATACTTTGATCTTTGCACACATTTGTAGCCATCCCCAGATAGAAATATCTCTCCCAACTATGTTATAAGGTCTTATCTACCCCAAATTGGCTTACCATCCTCCCATGATGCTTATCCTTTTGCAAGTGCGTCAACACTTCCGCAACTAGACTAAGTTTTCTTCCCATGTCTTGCTGAAAATTAGAATGTTGTATATACTATAAATAATCGGTGACTCTAAGAAGGCTTCAAAACTCCATTCATAAATCACATGAATGTACTCGACGTGTTGGTTAACCCAAATGGCACGACCAACCATTCATACAAATCTTCATGCATTTTGAAAGTAGTTTTCAACTCATCTCCTTCTCGATTTTGATTTGGTGGTATCAATATTTAGATCAATCATCATGAAGTACTTATCTCTACTCAAACATTGCATTAAATTATCTACGCACGACAATAAAAATCTATACTTAATAGTAATTATATTGATGTCTCTTGAATTTGTGCACATTTTTCACTCTCCTCCATTTACCTTTACTAATCTGTAGGTATTGTGCACAATCTCAAGACTCTTTGATTAAACCATTCTCTAGTAACTCTTGCTCTTGCTTTCTCATCTCTTTATTCTCCATAGGTGTCAACCTATAGGTGGCCTTATTGGGTAAACTAGACCTTGATATTAAATCCATTTGATGAGTGATACTATGCGTAGGTGGTTATGCATTCAAAGTATCCATCGACATGATATCAATGTACTCATGTAGCATCTCCTTCAACTTTCATGAGATATCTTAAACATCCTTTGGCATGATATCTTTGCATGGCTTTGCCTTAACTGGTTTTTTTGCAAGCCTTGGAATGAACTCAAAAAATTCACTATTCCATTTCACAGTGCTTAGGAACTCCTTTCTTGAAATCAACAATATTTGTGGACTGCTCTCCACCTCTACACTTCTTTCCTTCAAAGGGTTTAGAGTATACTTTCATTTGTTTTGCACCAATGTGTAGGTATCGCATAGCTAACATGAATCACCTTTTGTCATATTGCCAAGGTCTCCCTAACAACACATGGTATATGTTCACCACAATATATCACAGGACTTCATCTTCATATGTGCAATCTTGATACATACTCTGCATTGCTCATTACAAGCAACTGATGCCCCTTGAACAACTACGACACTTTACAATCCTCATTAGACCAAGCTTCTCAACCATCTCATTAGAAACAAGATTATCAGTGCTACCATGATCAATGATGATTTTTTAGAACTTATCTCCAAATTTTCAAATGGCTTTGAACAGGTCCTTTCTTTGCATGGGCACATATTCTTTGTTTGATGGCTTCATAAAGACTGAAGTCATTTTCACTCCTATCAAAAAAGGAAGAACCCCATGCGTGCCAGCCTATCACCCAACAGAAGCTGAGTGCTCACCCAAGGCACGTGCGGGTACCTAGTCTCTCGTTTATGTGAGTTTAGTGGGAAGCATTATCTATGATTAGTGTAAGAGTATTTAGGAAAGAAGTTGAGACATATAAGAACCATAGGGCTCAGAACAGCCTCCAGATCCTTGCAGTCACTTCAGATCGAGTGCTTTAACAGATTCTAGAACATATACTATAACAGAAAGAAAGATACAACCATTCATTTGTAGCATGAAAGGAAAGAGAACTCATATGAACGAAATATACATTAAACCCATTGATATTCATATCTATTTATAATCAGGTAACCTCAATATATTCATTGGTTCATTATAGAGTGTCACAGAGAGCAGACCGCAATCATGCGCATCACTAGACGTATGTAGCTAAGCTAACAGAAAAGAAAAATAACAACTCCATGCTTAAAACATCCTTTCTGAACCGAGAATATCCACTCGCAAAGCATTGCAGCAGAGCTTCGCTTACTCTAACTCTTTATTCCCTATGTATATCCAGATGATATATCTCTCTCTCTCTGTGTATATATCTTTTCTATAGCAAGCACTTGTATTTATCACTTTCCCGGGCTGCCAACTCACCTTGCCACGCCCTCAGATCCGTCACCAAGTGTCGAATGTGGTCCTCCATGTGAGCATGTTCCTTCAAGCCTGAGCTCTCCACTCCATCTCATGATGATCTTCTAGAAGATTCCATCCGGGGCATGCTCTTTCCTGGGCCAACCTGTTGCCAGGCTGACATCTTATCCATGCACAACCGATCACACTTTTCACGTGTTCTGCCTTGGGTGCTCAAATTGGCTAAGTCCCGAACCTCCTTTTGTGCGTCGCACACACTATTTGCTTCCTTAAGCCTTTCTCTTGTGCGCTTTTTCCTTGCACGCCATTCTATAACTGGGATCCTATGCACCTAAGCGCCTTCATATTTGGTCAATATTCCAGGGCCCAACATCACCCCACACTACACCTGTTCTCCGTCCTCGGAAACATTTTACTTGACCAAGATGCAAGTTGTTTTATGGAGCCAAGATGTAGACTTATACTTTTACAAAATGAATAAGGAATGAAAGAATAGGGGAAAGAATTAAGAATGGGTTAGGGACATCAATTCAAAAGGTGGGAAAGTCCTTTCACTGAGATCTACCTCCATCTTGTTCCACACTTTGACCTCGCCTTTTTCCTTGGTATAGACGCCGACTAGGGTGCTCACTTCATCAAAGCTTAGGCCAATTCCCTGGGTGCCCAAAGTGTCCACAATATTTTCCATCTCTTTACCCAAGTATTTAAGTGTGTCCATCCTTCTAATGATCTAAGGGTATAACTCCTTCATCGTGTTTTGATTGAGCCTCTTAATGCCTCAATCTTCTCGGATCTTCTTTCTACTTCTGCTAGGACTTTATCCCTCTCCGCCTTGTTTCCTTTATTTTTCTCCTAGAACTCTTTCAGCTCTTCTTCATGGGTAGCAACCAAAGCATTTGATACCTTATCCCTGTCCGCGCATGTGTCATATGCGGCTTTTGTAGACTGGGAAACGACCTTAATCTCCATGAGTACTTGGTTGTACTCGGCAACAAGTGCTACCACCTTCAACCGGTCTTCCTCTTTCAAGTGCGCGGCCACTTCTTCTGCAGATTCTAGTGCCAAGGGTCGCCTCTCTATAGTGAGGACGTGCATTAGGTATTTTAAGCATTCAAAAGTTGATGTGTACCTCTGAGGGATTGGCATTAGGTATGAGTGCTTTAATATGATGGCGCTCTTGATCGACTCCACCTTCTTGTAGACCTCCTGCACCTTTACTTTTTCTTCCTTTAACTCGCGCCTTAACTGCACGCTGATTAATTCCTCCTGTTTTAAACTCTTGGCCTTCTCCACCAGTTCTTCCTCCTTCCCAAACTTCACCTCCAATGCTCTAATTCTGTCATTTCACGTGAACAACCTAGCCTCGGTCTCGACCATGACTTTGTTTAGAGCATTGCATACTTGCTCGTCTGAAATTTCCTGAGCATTTACTAAGGGGTTGTCTCCCTTAGATTCTCGCAACGTGTTGAGCATTTTCTGGTAGACTTCAAAGTCTGGCTCGTCAATGTGTGACTCGAATGCCCAAGAGAGCATCTTCTTGGTCTGGGGTATGCACCATCCTTTTCAAAAGACCCCATGGCTAGGAGCCTTTCCGTGGGTACGGTGCTTTGGAACCGTGTGCATAACACCTTCGTTTCATCCACATAGCCAAGTACTTGTCTGCATTGCGTATCCAGAGTTCTTCTACCCAAGCACGCACATTTGGGGAAGCTAAGCTCACAAAGCAGGCCTCTGAAGGCTGTCATGTTCCTTTTCAACACTCTCCTCATTCCCTTCCTTAAGCACTATGTCTACGTTGCGCTCTAACTCTTGGTCTACAAGGGCTTTCAAGCATCTTTTTCACTTCTCGCTCTGCTACCTCAGTAATCTACTCTTTTGTAAAACTTATGGCTCCTGTGCCTCCTTGGCATCCTTCTCATCTGCCTTCGTGTCTTTGGTGCCTTCCTCATCTTATGCGCCCTTGCGCCGCGCAAATACAAACTCTTGCTTCTCCTCTCCACTCTCTTCCTCCGAGTCATAGACACTAAACACATGTGGTTCCTTGTCTTTCTCAGGCTCTTCTTCCTCGTTGTCATCTCCTTCACTCTCATCTTCTCCTTCTCCCAAGAATTTCTTCAAGCTGTCGGTCGCCTCCGAGTCAGCTTCTTCATCCACCCTCTTCTTCTTCCTGAGAGGTGGCTTATGATCAGGAGATTCGGCCTTCTCTTCTTCCTTCGGTGATTCTTCCATGGTGGTGGGTTTCTCGGGTTCCTCTACTTCTGGCGTCTTCTCCTTCACTGGAGACTTCTTTCTCCATATGTAGGTTCTTGGCTTGGCACTTGTAGATGGCATGCTCACCTGTCTGAGAATTTGGCACACTTGGTGCTCCTTCCTCTCCTCTACCTCTCTTCTTAGATGTTGGCTTATTCTTCCCCAAGGGGTCTTTAAGTATGGAGATTTCATCCTCCAAGTATGCACCCTTTTCAAACTTCAGCCTTATGTGCATGTACACGCACAATGCTGCGAGATCCTCCAACGATGGGAAGCATCATTGGCCTAGTCATTTAGATCTCATGTGATATGTACTTCTCCATGTACACGCACTTACCGCCAGGGTAATTCAGCTTCTTCCTCATCTCCCTATGTTCTGGTCCAACCTTCCTAGTTCCAGCCTTAGCTTCTTTGATTCTTTAAATCTATTTACTCCCACTTGGAAGTATTGGGCAGTGAATGTGAAAGGGAGCTTGCACCAAGGGATCCATGATTCATCAATAAGCTTGAATCTACCCAAGCAAGTAGTTTTGGTACACCGTGAACTCAGCTTCTCCCTTAGTGGCTGCTGAGAGTTGTTCAAGGATCCTCCACTCTACCCCGAATGCATTTCTCAAGCACGTATACCACTTTTCCAGCTGTGCTTTGTGGGGAGCTGTCATTGTATCACAAGCATACTTCCCGAACCTCTTCATTTGGTGAAGGGTCTTGACTAAGTACTCCCACATGAACTTGTCTTATACATCCGGTACTCCAATTTCTGCAAACACTATGGTGAGCAAGACATTGCCAAAGAGGATCCTGTCCCCTTCCTTCACGCTCTTAAAAATATCCTCTACAATGTATGTGGATAAGTTATATATCGTCCCCTCTACAATCTTCCTAAAGACATGTAGCCAAGGTTTGTTGACATGCGTCCATCTTTCTTGGCCATTCAAACTTAGTCACCGGATGCATGGCCATCTTCATAACAGGGGTCCTTGATGTTTGAAATATCGTAGTACCACGACCTTTTCTTGTAGGCATACTCGGTGACGGTCTCTTGAATAACCTCTTTGTCACCAAGGTCATCTTCTAGGATATCTCCATCACATATGAGGCTGTAAATTGTGAAATCAGCCCTGGGAGTCACGCGCATCTTGCACCCAAAGAAAGTGTAAATAGTCTTCATGCACCCGAGACATCAACCATTGGTACAAGAAATTTGGCTTCCCAAAATAAGGCAACTCATAGAGTTGCATGTAATAGCCTGCCTTCACCAATTTAACCTTAATGTCATCGTCATATATGGGAAAACCTTCGGTGCTCGCTTGTTGGTGGGGCGTACCAATTCCAATGCCATTTCTTTCTCTATGGTGTTTATGTGGTGATTAGAATCACTAATGTATGCTTCTCAAGTGGGATTCCCATTCCTTTCCCATCATCACCCCATCCGGGTATTGCATCTTTGCATGCCATTCTTCATTTGTGTCTACTTCGGGTTACGGTTATTTAGCCTTGGCTTTTCCCTTTCCTTTCTTTGGTGCCATGGTTAAGGTATTTTTATCACTCTTAACCTCTCTTTGTTCTTATGTCTTTCTTCTCCCAACCTTTAATCTCATATCCGTGATATAACTCTTCTAAACCCGTGCCCTAGTTTTTCAAACCCTAACTTGGATAAACTCTTCCCAAGAGAGTGCCTTTTTAACTCCTTCCATGCCCATGTAATTCCTTCTGGTCCACAATCTCAAACTGGCTCTTCACATTTTAATCACACAGATCTTCCACTAGATCGAATATGAAAACCCTAGTTTATAACATTCGCTTATATCTCCAACTCTTTGTTTTCACAAAGTAAAAATGAGAGTGCCCCGACCCTTTATTTATAGTTTTTCATTTTTCTGATCATTAAATTCTACTTTACCTACCCTCGTACTTTGTTCATTTAATAGGGATTTTTCAAACAAAGTTTGTATTCAACACTTTCACTCACGCACCCTTCCTGCGTGAAAACTCCTCCAACCTTATTGTGTGTGCAACCCACCCAACTTGACGGGGAGACTCTTGCGCGCACTTAACTTGCACCAAAGGCACTTCTTGTCCCGATTCTTGCTTTCACCTATCTTGTGTTGCTTTAATCGTGCTTCCTTTTCCTTTGTCACGTGGGATCTACCGGTAGCTTTATCCCAGGACCAACCATTCTATATTTTCTCTTCATCTACCTCTTTCAATGGGCTACACAACAAGGCTCTTCAACAAAACTTCCTTGGTACTTTTAATTGTTAGGTTATGGAGTTTGTTTTCATGTGTGAAAGTGTTGAAGACTGTACACTAAGAGTACTATACACTTTTCATGTATCCTTGTCGGGGTTCGGGGGCGGTAGCCCTCGAAATTTTTTTTTTTAGGTGTAAAATTTTTTGGCCTCGAAAAATGCACCCGACATATCGAGAAACATGCTTTTCTCATATGGGCAAGTTTTTTGACCCATAGGTTTATGGGACGGATTTTGCCCATGGTTTTGATACCCACGGTTTTGTAAAAGCTGCTTAATTAGTTGTCTATTTATATGGTCTTATGAATAAGATAGATGTACAAGAAAATATATTACATATGTGTTTTGAATTGGCCGTGAATTTGTAGAGTTTGTTGAGCATAGCTCCAAACGGATCTGGGTATTGTATTGAGAAGTGGTGGCTTGTAATAAAATCGAGCAAGTGATTCTTGGTGGGCGTAGCCCAAATTGGGTGAACCACGTTAAATAATGTCTCTTTGTGTTGTGTTATTTTATTACGTAATTTTATTTGAGATTTGTAATAATTTCTGCATATTAGTTTCTCTTGTTGTGATTCGTGAGGGATTATTCCGCATATTTTATCCCTTATTTCCTAACAATTGGTATCGAGCTGGTTTGGTTTCTTTGAAGTGTTGAATCACGGGAAAGTTTTTAGCTTGAGAGGGAGCTATGGCGGATGAAGGAAGATCTAGGGTTGATAAATTCACAAGCGAGAATTTGAGTCTTTGGAAGATGCAGATGGAAGATTACCTTTATCGAAGGATCTTTATACTCTGTTGTGCGAGAAGGTGAACAAACCCTCGAGTATGACAAATGCGGAATGGGATTTGTTGGATCAGAAGGCACTTGGAATGATCCGACTGAGTCTTGCATCTTCGGTATTATTTAATGTTTCAAAGGAAAAGACTACAAAAGATCTAATGAATGCATTAGGAAGTTGTATGAAAAACCCTTTGCCTCTAATAAGATATTTTTAATGAAAAAGTTGTTTAATATGAAGATGTCGAGAATAGTTCAATAGCGAGATCATTTAAATGATTTCAATACGGTAGTGAATATGCTAGCTTGATTCTGATAGAATTTGATGAAGAAGTTAGGGCTTTATTAATTTTGTGCTCTTTATCCGAGAGTTGGAATAGCACAGTAATGGCGGTAAGTAACTCGGTTCAGCCTAACTCGAAGTTGAAGTTTGAGGATGTTGTAGGGGTGATTCTAGGCGAGGAAATGTGAAGAAAAGCTCTGGGCAATCTTCTACTTGAGGGAATGCTTTGACAAAGTGGAAACTAGAGGTATGGAAGAATAGAGGAAACCATGGAAAATCAAAAGATCGGGCAAGGTCAAAATCCAAGAACAAGATTGTATGCTGGAATTGTGGAAAGCCTGGGCATGCAAAGAAGAATTGTTGGGAGCTTCGAGATAAGAAGAAACAACAAGAAGAAAACAAGGAGGCAAATGTGGCAACGGGTAATGTATGTCAGGATGCTTTGATTCTTTCTTTGCACAATATTATTGAATCTTAGGTTTTAGATTCGGGGGCTTCTTTCCATGCTTCTCCACATAGGCATTATTTTGTTGATTATGTTCAAGGAGATTTTGGGCATGTTTTTCTTGGTGATGATGAGCCTTGCAAGCATAGTTGGAAAAGGTTATGTTAGGTTAAGATGCAGAATGGGAATACTTGGCTATTGAAGGATGTCAGACATGTGCCTACATTAAGATGAAATTTGATATCGGTAGGGCAGTTGGGAAGTGATGGTTGTCTTGCGTGATATTTGACACACTCTTGGAAGGTTACCAAGGGTGCTCTTGTGGTGGAAAGAGGTAAGAAGGTTGGAACCTTGTATTTAACCACTGATAGTACTAATGATTGTAATCTTATGGCTTCAGATGCAGATACAACATTATGGCACTATAGGCTCGGTCATATGAGCCATAAGGGCATGAACATCATAAAGAAGAATTTTCTGGATATACTGAGAAATAGGTTTCGATTTACGTGAGAAGCTGCATATATGGGAAACAAGTAAGGTTTCTCAAGGTTGGACATACAAAGAAAGAGAGTAAGTTAGAGTTGGTGCATTCGATGTGTGGGGCGGCTCGGTGTATCATCTCTTGGGGTTCAAGTTATTATGTTACTTTTATTGATGATGCTACAAGGAAAGTTTGGGTTTATTGTATTAGAAACAAATCTGATGTATTTGAAACTTTTGTTAAATGGAAAGCCTTGGTAGAGAATGAAACAAGTCTTAAGCTAAAATGTCTTAGGTCAGATAATGGAGGGGAGTATTGCAGCAATGAATTTGATGATTACTGTTCTAAGAATGGAATCTGCAGGCAAAAGACAGTTCCAGGAACTCCGCAGATAGAATGGGGTATCAGAAAGGATGAACAGAACAATAATGGAACGTGTTAGGAGCATGAGGTTACATGCAGGACTGCCTCTTTCTTTTTGGGCAGAAGCGGTGAGCACAGCTGTGTACTTGATAAACAGAGGACCCTCAAGTGCCTTGGATGGAGGCATACCTGAGGAGGCTTGGTATGGTAAGAAATTTGATTATTCATTTCTTAGATTCTTTGGATGTGAGGTGTTTGTTCACATAGACAAGGATGATAGGACTAAGCTAGAGGCTAAATCAGAAAAATGTACTTTCATTGGTTATGGTGGTGATGACTTTGGATATAAATGTTGGAGTATTAAGGACAAGAAAATCATTCGATCTAGGGATGTGGTCTTTAATGAGAAAGTCATGTATAAGCAAAGCAATTGTAGGAAAACAGGGAAGAATCCAAGAAATAATATGCAACGGTAGAGGATCTTTCGGATGGGAAAGTGACACATGAATTAGTTCAGAACCCCTCAACAGGAACCCCAAACTCCTATATTGAGGAGGTCTTCTAGGGTAAGAAGAGAACCTGAACGTTTTTCTCCTTCTCTTTATTATTTATTACTCACTGATAGTGGAGAACCAGAGAGCTTTGATGAAGCAATGCAGGTAGATGCTAGGAAGAAGTGGGAGCAAGCCATGGATGAGGAGCATCAGGCTCTCATGGAGAACCAGACATGGGATTTGGTAAAGCTACCTAAAGGAAAAAGAGCATTACAGAATAAGTGGGTGTTTAGAGTCAAAGAGGAAGAAGGAGGCAAGAAAAGATACAAGGCCCGGTTGGTGGTCAAGGGGTTTGCACAGAAAAAAGGTATAGATTTTGATGAGATTTTTTCTCCTGTAGTAAAAATGACTTCTATCAAAACTGTTCTTGGAATAGTGGCAGCAGAAGACTTGCACTTAGAACAGTTAGATGTAAAGACTGCATTTCTCCATGGCGATTTGGAGGAGGAGCTATATATGCAGCAACCAGAAGGATATGAAGTCAAAGGTAAAAAGGAGATGGTGTGCAAACTGAAGAAGAGCTTGTATGGCCTGAAACAAACTCCACGTCAATGGTATAAGAAATTTGATAGCTTCATGATGGAGCAAGGTTATATCGATGTCATTTCGACCATTGTGTGTATACAAAGAAATTTGAGGATGGAAGTTATATTATCCTGTGTTTTTATGTTGATGACATGCTAGTTGCAGGTAAAAACATGCAGGAAATAAAAGTACTCAAGAAGCAGCTAAGTGAATCATTTACTAAGAAGGATTTGGGTGCAGCCAAACAAATCCTTGGTATGAGGATATCTCGGGATAGGAAGGAATGCAAGTGACTTTATCTCGGGAAGAGTACATTAAGAAGGTCTTGGAGAGGTTTAATATGCGGGATGTTAAAGCTGGTTGGGACTCCTTTGGCAGGCCATTTCAAGTTATCAAAGGAGCAGTGTCCCAAGACAGAGTAGGAAAGAAACCAGATGTCCAAGGTACCTTACTCATCAGCAGTTGGTAGTTTGATGTATGCTATGGTGTGCACTAGGCCTGATATTGCCCATGCAGTGGGAGCTGTGAGTAGATTTATGAGTGATCCAGGTAAAGAGCATTGGCAAGCAGTAAAGTGGATCCTTCGGTATTTGAGAGGGACCATGGGGATAGTTTTGTGCTACAGTGGATCAAACACCACTTTACGTGGTTATGTAGATTCAGATATGGCTGGAGATGTAGACAGCAGGAGGAGCACGACATGTTATATTTACATTGTAGGTGGGACAGCAGTGAGTTGGATTTCACGACTACAGAAGCTGGTGGCTTTGTCAACCACAGAGGCTGAGTATGTTGCTGCCACAGAGGCAAGCAAAGAGATGATTTGGTTACAACAATTGCTTGAGGAGTTGTGGCATAAGCAGGAGGAATGTAAGCTGCATAGTGATAGTCATAGTGCTATACACCTAGCTAAGAACTCTGCTTTCCACTCTAGGACAAAGCATATACAGTTAAGGTACCATTTCATCATGACAGCTTTGGAGGAAGAGAATTTGAAGTTGGAGAAGATTCATACCAGTCAAAATCCTGCAGACATGATGACCAAGGTGGTCACAAGGGAAAAACTAAAGTTGTGTTCAGCTTTGGTTGGTCTTCACAGAAACTAGTGAAGGGTTGAGAAGCTTGCTCAGAGGAAAACTAGTCTCCAAGTGGGAGATTGTTAGGTTATGGAGCCTGTTTTCATGTGTGAAAGTGTTGAAGACTGTACACTAAGAGTACTGTACACTTTTCATGTATCCTCGCCGGGGTTTAGGGTTGGGTCGGGCCCCGAGCTGGGGCTGGGGTGGCAGCCCCCAATAGTAGGGGGTTGGGGGTGCATTTCAAATTTTTTTTTTTTTAGGCGTAAAATTTTTTGGCCTTGAAAAATGCACCCGACATATCGGGAAACATGCTTTTCTCATATGGGTGATTTTTTTGACCCATAGGTTTATGGGACGGATTTTGCCCATGGTTTTGATACCCACGGTTTTGTAAAATTACTTAAGCAGTTGTCTATTTATATGGTCTTATTCATATGATAGATGTACAAGAAAATATATTGCAAATGTGTTTTGAATTCGGCTGTGAATTCTGTAGAGTTTGTTGAGCATAGCTCCAAATGGATCTGGGTATTGTATTGAGAGAGCGGTGGCTTGTAATAAAATCTGAGCAAGTGATTCTTGGTGGATGTAGCCCAAATTGGGTGAACCACGTTAAATACTGTCTCTTTGTGTTGTGTTATTTTATTCTGCAATTTTATTTTAGATCTGTAATAATTTCTGCATATTAGTTTCTACTATTGCGATTCTGTGAGGGATTATTCCACATATTTTATCCCTTATTTCCTAACATTAATCGCGTGCTTCTTCACTTTTCTCCACCCCACACTTAAATGATGTGTGGTCCTTTGCGCACTCACAAATTCTCTAAAAATAGCAATAAGGTTACCGGCGCCCAAGGCGCAAAACCAAAACAACAACACGAAAGGGAAACACAAGAAAGGGAAAATGCATAAAGGAAACTTCTAAACTAACTGACAAAACTGCCTTATTTACAAACACCAAGAAGACTTATTTATAGTAGGGATTTAGCCTACTGCCATTGAAGTGTCCAAGCAAATTCATCCCATCCAGCGCTTGTAACTGGCACGCACCCGAATCAAGGATGTATGAAATTGTGTAGGGACCCAACCAATGGACTTTCAACTTTCCAGGATGGCGTAAAACTTGGAATCATATAGTAACACCATCTACCCAACCTCAAAATTCTTGTTTCTAATGTGGTGATCATGCCAAGCCTTTTGCTTTTCCTTTTCCACTGTCTGGCTCCATCGGGCAAGTGATCATCTCTCATCCAGTTTCATTAGCTCATCAATCCTTTCTTCCAATGCTTGTTCATTGGCTAATCCTCTGTGCGCGCTATTCGTAGAGAAGGTAACATAAATTCAACTGGTAAAATAGCTTCCATGCCAAACACCAATTGAAAATGTGTGGCTTTATTTAGTCTTTTATACGTTGTTTTATAAGCCCATAACACTGCTTGTCGATACTTTGTCATCCCAATCTTGTCCTCCAACATCACAGATTTTTGTCAAGGTATGACTCAGTATTTTGTTGAATGCTTCCGCGGTTCCATTTGCTTGTGGGTGATAGGGCATAGTCTTGTGATGAGCCACCATGAACTCTGATAACAGGATCCTCACGGTCTCATTCAGAAAATGTGTACCCCTATCACTAGTCAAACTCAATGGACATCCATACCTCGTGATAATGTTCTCCCATAAGAACCTTGCCGTTGTTGCTGCCGTGCAATCTTTAGTTAGGGCTACCTCTACCCACCTTGTGAGATAATCCGTGCAAGTGATGACATAACGTGACCTATTCCTACGTGCTACTAGTGCAATAGGTCCTACAAAATCTATCGCCCATTTTTCAAAAGGCTCGCACTAGGGATAGGGTGCAAAGGCATTTCATCTCTCCTTCCTGGTTTGCCAATGCGCTGATACAGTGGTCACACACTTTACAATAATCTCTACAATCCCTGTACAAGGTTTCCCACCATAATCCTGCCATTAATATCTTACGCACGGTGGCATCACCTGCGTAATGCCCACCCGCACTTCCTCCGTGTGCTTCCTCCATGATGGCCAGGCGCTCATGCTCTAATCCTAATACACACTGCACAAAAATTTGTCTCATCCAACTTGTATAAGTCTCCACTAATCAACATGTAGGGTGTGACACGTATTGCCAACTTCTTCTTCTCTCGATGCCTTCATTCCATCTAAAGCACCACACCTTCTTTTAAGAATACCTGCAATCTCCTTCAAATCCAAAGGGCATGCGCCACAATCTAAAATGTTGGGTGTCCTGCAATGCTTCCTCAATACTTTGCGCATCCTCTCCTGAATCAATCCTTGACAAATGATCAGACCCATAGTTTCTTTTCGGTGCTTCACTACAACGGTGAATTCAAACTCTTGAAACAACAACACCCATCGACATATGCACCCTTGAAGAACGGGCTTGTTTACTAAATACTTTAATGCCATGTGGTCGGTGTAGAATACAAAGGGTGTTGCTAGCAGATATTGTCTAAACTTGAAGAGTGCGTAGATCATCGAAAATGATTCACACTCGATTGTGGTATAATTCTACTCTCTCGGTGTCGCCTTCACGCTTGCAAAACTGAGAGGATGATCAACAATCCCTTCACTGGTTGTGTAAGTACTGCTCTAATGGTGGTCCCTGAGGCATCTACATGGACATGGAAGGGCTTGTCCCAAGAGGGAAAATGTAAAATAGGCGTGGTAATAAGCCTATCTTTTAATGTATCAAACACCCTTTGTTGCGCCTCTCCCCAATGGAAGGCACTTTTGTGTCTAAGTAGCTCCTCTAAAGGCACGGTGATCTTGGCATATCCCTTAATGAATTTTTGTAATACCCCATATGCCCAAGGAATCTGCGACATTGTGCTCTAGCTAGTAGGCTCCCTTAACCCCACAATAACTATAACCTTAGCGGGATCTACCAGCAAGCCCTCCTTACATATGATATGCCCCAATAAGGTCCCAAAGGGTGTAGCAAACACACACTTCTTAATGTTGAGGGATATCCTCAACTACCTACACCTCTCAAACATTAATCTCAAGTTGTCACAATGGTCCTTAACTAGACCATATATTGTCCAATCATCCAAATAGACTTGAAGAAATTTATGGATGAAGTCTTGGAATGCTTGCACCACTATACGTGAAAAAAATAGCAGGCGCATTCTTCAACCCAAAGGGCATGACCGTATATGCAAAACTTCCCCACTCGGTGGTGAAAGTTGTCTTCTTCTGGTCTTCCTTTGCAATCCAGACTTGGTGGTACCCTGAAAATCCATCCGTAAAGGAGTAGATTTTGTGCCCAACAACTCATTCCAAAATTTCTTGATGAAGGGGTTGGAAATGGATCAATGACACAAGCTGCATTCAATTCCCTATAGTCCACACAAATCCTAATCCTCCCATCCTTCTTGATGCTAATTACCATCGGACTTATCCACTCCGATTCCTCCACTGCCTCAATGATCCCAGAAGCTATCATTTTGTCTATCTCCTCCTTAACTTTCACACGCAAATTGGGATTCATCCGGTAGGGCCTTTTCTAACCGGGTGTGTCTTGTCCTTCATTTTATCTTCATCTCCCTAAGGAATGGTGAACACCTTTGACATCATAGTACCCATGCACAGAACAAATCCTCAAATTCACGTAGTAGATCAATGATTTTGATACTTCCTTCTCTATCTAGTAATCACCAATAATAGCTTCCTTAGGTTCTTCTTCTGAACCAATGTTAACTTTCTTCATCTTTAAAGGCTCATGGTAGGCACGTGCATGAGCATCTGCACTTTCCACTACCTCGCACGTCCCTACAGAATGGCTAACATCTAAGCTTTTCGATTCCTATCCATCAATCATATATACCAAATTTCCCTTGTGCTTTTCCAAACACGCGCGCTCAAGCTGTAACTCTTCTATTTCCTTAACTTCTTCAAAGCACGCCCCTATACCTAGTTCACCTAATAATTCTAATAGCCTATCTTCCATTCTGGCACTATCCCCATGGTAAGGTGCTTGATACCCTGCAAGGCCTTATCAATAAATGGCTTGGTACTCTGATACTCAAAGGTTTGAATAAGGTCACCGCGAGCTCCCGCCAATTCCTTGTCTCGCGGCGTGTCTCTCGAATGAATGTACCATGCGCACTTTGACCCTACGGTGTAGAATACAACTTATGCACCTAGAGGGATGGTAGCAAAGCTTCGCGCCTTATCTCTAAACCCCTTCACACTCCTGGACATAGAAAGAGGCGGGCTCCTTCCCAAGGTAGTCCTTGATGATGGTGGGTACATTACTCCAATCTGCAGAGAGAGTAATTCTTACCTCGCGCCACTCTAAAAGGCTCTCTTGATGTGTGGCCCACCAACGAGCTGCTGTGCCAAGAAAGACATAACTTAACATCTCCCTCCATTCCTTCTCATCCTTCCACTGAGCTTCTACCTCCTACAGAAAGATCTCAGGGAAGGCTCCTCCTAAATACTTGGGAAGTTCTTTTCCTCCAAGGTGCCTAATAGTGCGCGCCTTTATTACCTTGGTCACCGACCCTCTCAACTATTGTCCCATTAATTTGTAAGTTCCATGCACCCAATTGTCACAAAGACTGGTGGTATCACTTACTGACTGAGCATCTTCAAACTAGATAACTCCGTTAGTAGGGTGTACCATCTTAGGGTCTCTGATTGAGCACACATAAATCTTGTCCAGAACTTCTTCTCCCAATGGTTCAATATAGGGCGTCAACTTCCCATCAACCAGGGGTATAATGACCCATTTCTCTTTGTTCTCGAAGCTGATGTACCCTTTGTTAAACCGAAGGTCCACATTATTTTGTAACACCAAGGGCACCCAGTAGTGCTGGGAAATTGTCCGCCTTAGCGAGCGCCAAGACTTCAAAGTCCCCAAGTAAACTTGGCTCCTGGATAGTAATAGTTGCATCCTTCAAGACACCGATGGGAATTGCCTTAGTTTTGTTTGCCATATACAACACATTCGAAGATGGCTATAATGCAGGTCTCCCCATCTGATGCCATGCATCCAAAGTCAGAACATTAACCTCCATGCCAGTGTCAATGAGTATATTGCTGAGGAGCCATCCATCTACAACTGCATTCAATGTAATCTCCTTGTCATAGTCGAGGTTGTGAGGGGGAAGGTTCACGTGTAAGACCTATCTCTCACGCTCTTCTCTGGTGCATGGTACCTTCTCTCTCAACTAGGATCCTAGCAAAGGAATGATGTTCTCCTACCTTAGCATTTTACACACCTCCTTGACCTCATCTAGGTCATCCTTTTACACCTCGATTCTCCTTCCTTGTTCCTCCTTTTTGGATTGCTCCTTTAGACATTGGATCTCCCCTTGTAAGCTTCAAATAACATCCATGGTGTCCTGATATATCTCCTTCTGATGCATGGGGTTTGGATATTTTCCATGAACGACCTCCTCCCTCATAACCAAGGTCTTCTGTCTTGGTACCTCTCTTGCGCACGCGGATTCTACCCTTGTTACCAAGATAGGCTCCAAACCTTCATTCCGTGTTACCCAAGGCATCCAATGTATATATGCCTTCTTGATGCCGACTCATTGCAGCGCCCTTGTCTTTCCGGTTCCAGCCTCGCTAATTCATATGCTCAAATAACTCCGGGAACTCCTCATACTTATGCTTCTTTCCGGACCACGAGCATTATAATAGGTCCGGGCACTCACACTTATAATGTTATGTAGATCCACAGTTGAAACATGTTCTACATGGGAACTCACTCCTTTCTCCTCCATGGTTACCTTGACCATAAAATCCTCCTCAAAAACCTCTCCCACACACGCCTCCATCTACGTGCTCCTCATAATGGCGATCATCATTTTTATAACCACTGGCAATGTTGGTTTGGCGCACCCCATGATCAATGGCCTCATGGATCTGATCAATGAGCCTACAGTCTTTCATATCATGGGTTATGGAGGTGCATATTTTGTAATAACAAGATACATTCTTCCTGATCGCGTGTTGCAATAAGGGACATCTACTTGTATCATGGCCCCCATGACAGATCTCACAATCTATCATCACAACACGTACCGTCCTCCGGGGGCAATTATCCTTAACATGCCCCTCTATATCACAATATGTGCACCATAAACCACTGTGAGTCTCATGGACTGAGTTCACAGACAAATTTTCCAACTGTTTGGCCATAATAACAATCTAATCTCTCCAACAAAGCTAATGCTAGTATCAATACTACCAATAGCCTCGGCGTGCAAGGTAGCTTCCAATGCTTCACGTGGATCTGTAAAAATTTTATGAGACAAGGCCCTTCTAAAAGGTGTGATCAATCCTCCAACAAAACATTATGCATGTTGTGAAGGGTGAATATCATATGATAATTTAGACAAGAGAGTTTTAAAACGTGCATCATACTCTCGCACACTCTCTTTCATTCCTTGTTGAATCTCCTTCAAAGCGCTAATGCTTTTCTACTCAAACTCAGGAATGTGGAACTTTGCCAGAATGCATTCTTTAAAGCAGTGTAGTCCACCACCATTTGATGAGGGTCATACTTTCTATACCAACTATGCACGCACCCTTGTAGTGTGGTCACAAATTGACTAGCCTTTCGTTCTAGTGTTGTGATACCCTTTGCGCGCCATACAACGGTTCACACTTGTGAACATGTTCGTAGCATCTTCAATGCCCCTATAATATGGAAAATGCAGAGACATTTCAAAGAATACTTGAGGTGGTGGCTAGGGTCCTTGTCCTAAACCAGAGCCTTGGTTCCCTTCGGTGTTTCCTCCACCACCTGATCCACCAGGTCCACCGGGTCTTGTACCTCTGAGCCACCAGATCCACTAGAACCATTGGGTCCAATAGGGCCTGTAGGAGCTATGCCAAGCACCCCCATGGTCCCACTGAACTGTGCATTGATGGTCTGTGATAGCGCCCCACTACCACTACTTTGTCCCGTGCCACTCCCTGATGCGAGCCCAAAAGCTTGTACACTTGCCCCTTGTCCAAAAACTCCTCGAATACTGGAATATGTGCAGCCATAGAAGAAGGAACTGAAAAATTGTACCTCCTAGGCACAGATCTGTCTCTTCCACTTATATCAACTAGGTCAATAACACTTCTTCCTGGATCGGGAAAACCAAATGCCAAGGCTTAGTCACTGGGTGGGTTTAGATATGCACCAATGACTCTCCTCTCTCCATGTGACGAACTCTCACCAGAAGCCGAAGGGGTCTCCCTCACGTGCTTGCCAAGATGGGGTAGCACAGATTGCTCAGTTCCATGTCCTCTACGTGAACCTTAACTCCTTCCCACAACGTCTGTCTCCATAGATCCATCACACTAGCAGCCTCATGTCATCTAACAATCTCCCTTTCTCACGCTTCGCTATACTTGAGCCGTCTTTCTTCCCTCTCCTTATCTATCGTGATATCTTCCATCTTCCTCCACCCAAGTTCCCTTACCCGATGCTCAGAATGGTTTAGCCGGCCATTGGGAGCGCCTCTAAACTCATGGTAACCATCAATATCTTCATAGCTAGAGGAATAACATGTAGAAACGTTCCTCTAGGTTCTCGCAGAAATTCAAACTCAACAACCTCTGGACAAGAATATGTAGAGATGGCATATTCCAGAGTGTAGCTAGTTAGTACTCCTCTCCACCAATGATCGACAACACGGGTCCATGTCAGATCTGCATCCTGCAACCTTTGGTAGTCTTCTTCGGCCCATACATGCGATCTATAATGCCAACTTGATCTAGACGTATAGGCTGAAATCCATTCATATAACTCTACTGGGAAGCAACAGAAGAAAGTCTTATACAAATTATGGTAGAGGTTCTCTTCTACCCATCTCCGTGTATTAAACTCAGTCCAGTCTTTGAATCTTGAGAAAATTCATCCTCCATGCTCTTGAATCACGATTCAACATTTTCCAATGTTAGCCGATCCATCATTACTCTTTACACAAATCATGATGCATGTTATATCCCACTACAACTTCAAAAAGAGGTCCCGACAATGGAACCAAGATGTAGTCATTTTTACTCCTATCAAAAAAGGAAGAACCCCATGCGCATCGACCTATCACCCAACAGAAGTTGAGCACTCACCCAAGGCACGCGTGGGTACCGAGTCTCTCTTTTATGTGAGTTTAGTGGGAAGCATTATCTATGATTAGTGTAAGAGTATTTAGGAAAGAAGTTGAGACATACAAGAACCATAGGGCTCAGAACGGCCTCCAAATCCTTGCAGTCACTTCAGAACGAGTGCTTTAATAGATTCCAGAACATATACTATAACAGAAAGAAAGATACAACCATTCATTCATAGCATGAAAGGAAAGAGAACTCATATGAATAAAATATACATTAAACCCATTGATATTCATATCTATTTATAATAGGTAACCTCAATATATTCATTGGTTCATTCTGAGTGTCACAGAGAGCAGACCGCAATCATGTGCATCACTAGACATATGTAGCTAAGCTAACAGAAAATAAAAATAACAACTCCATGCTTAGTACATCCTTTCCTGAACAAGAATATCCACTCGCAACAATTCTGTAGAGCTTCGCTTACTCTCTAACCCACTATTCCCTATGTATATCCAGATGATATATATATATATATATATATATATATATATATGTATATATATATATATATATATATATGTATATATCTTTTCCGTGGTAGGCATTTATATTTATCACTTTCCCGGCCTGCCAACTCGCCTTCTCATGCCCTCGATCCATCGCCAAGCATTGAATGTGGTCCTCCATGCGATCATGTTCCTTCGGGCCTAAGCTCTCCACTCCATCTCATGATGATCTTCTAGAAGATTCCATCCGGGGCATGCTCTTTCTTGGGCCAAGCTATTCCCAGGCTGGCATCTTATCCGCACGTAACCGATCATGCTTTTTACATATTCTACCTTGGGCGCTCAAATTGGCTAAGTCCCGAACCTCCTTTCACGCGTCGCACTCTCTATTTACTTCCTTAAGCCTTTATCTTGTGTACTTTTTCCTTGCACGCCATTCTATAATCGGGATCCCATGCGTCTAAGCGCCTTCATACTTAATCAATATTCGGGGCCCAACAAAGACCCTCTTCATCATGAGAGTTTTTTTGCATTTCGGTTTTTCTATGCGACTATTAGAAACATTGTTTTTCGTGTCTATGTGCTAAGAAACATGATAGCTAGCATCATTTTTTCTTTCACCAACGTGGCCCGTGGACACTCAAATGTACGATATCTAGTGTCTCCACAATGGAGACATGTTTTGCCAAATCCTCTACCTCTTTCATGCCCTCTTCTCTAAAGGAAGATTTACCTTTGCCTCTCGCACATTACTATGCCTAGGAAAGGAACGTGTTTCACCTTCATGTACATGGTTTTTGCATCATTGTACAAGCTTCCTTTACTATGTGAGAATTTTTATTCCCTCACGTACTTACTCTGTGGCCTTCAAGGAAGATTCTCTTCCGCTTTCAAATCTGCAAATTGATAGGCTCCCCCCATAAATCTCAATCCAATCATACTAAACTCAACTTGAATGGAAATACGCAATTGATTAACATACCTCAAGATATTTTTGTGTCATCCTCCACATGATCTACTTTTCTCTTCGATTGATATAACTCTTCAAATGTAACCTTTTACTCTCAACTCCATCAGCACAAGTTTTGTAATTTTTTTAACAAATGTGACTTGTAATCGATAAGCATGAACTTAGCCTTCAATTTTGTGACTAGCCTACCCCAATTATTTATCTAATCCCCCTTTGCACATGTTCCTACCATAATGATGCATGGCCCTTAAACTTAGGGCACATAAGTTTTATCTTCTTGGGGTTTCGATATCTTCATACTCAAGGTATTTTTTCATTTATGGGATCCAGTCAAAGAGCTCTTCTAGATCTAGACTTCTAGAATAACTTGGAAGGTCCAACTTTTCCTTTTTCCTAATCCTTGTGATTGTGTGCAAGAATTAGCCATATTGCTCATCAACACGTTCTTCTTTAGTCTCTTGGTCTTCAAGTGCTCTCTCCTCATGTTGATCATCATTTGTGTCTTCATCAACGACAACACCTCGTGTTGCATTCCTCTTATCACGTTTGCCAAGTCCACAAGTCTTGATGCTTTATTTGCTTAAGCAACAATCTCTACTCAGTGTGCCATATTTACTCTCCCGACAATCATCTCAACAAGATTGTGTAACCTAAGTCTATCAAACAACTCAAACCCTAGAAGACACCTACACCTACCTTCTACCCACACCGCTAGTATGGAAACTAGAAAATCTACAAATTATAGACAATTTTCACTAGATTTATTTCTATATCTATCTCTTCAACAGATTTAGAAATCCTCACTTGGGGGTTCGAATGAAGGGATGCCTTAGAGCACGCAACCCTTATCAGATTAGACCTCACCGAAGCAAGATCATAAACACAACTCTTAATAGGAAACAAAAACATCTTCTTCTTTTTTATGTAAGGGAATATTACATATGTAGGCACAGTGGCATTACACTTGAATGACAGGTCTTAGGACAAAACTCTGCAAGAGTTCTTCTAAGAATTCCAACCCTAAGCTTGTAGACTCCACAAAGCTTTTATAGAACCACACTTGGCTCAATTCAGGAACTTCACGCTATAAGCCCAAATCATAATTAACAGGAAGGCCACTCAATTCTTTAATCTAGACTATAATGAACTTATCTTTAGCATCCATACTGGAAATTTAGTTCTATTTGATTCTATTATAACTTAGAACATAATTTTATTGCATCCTGGTTGGTTGGAGAATTCTAGGTATGTGTTTCAGCAATCAAATCGAGAAGTAACCAAATTAAGTGTGGTGATGATTTACGTATGCAATTACCAAGTTATCCTTCACGGTCATGTTAAATTATCATTCTCTTTTATTTTGTTACAACCGTGAAGCACCTGAGTACGCCCGACCCTTGCATACCTTGTCTAGTCTTTGCTTATATATGTTTTTAAAATTTATTTTGGTTGACTCAGTCAATCCAAACCCTAAAAACATAAATAAATAAAAAATTCAATGCTAAACTCCTCTAAAAATCTATAAAAAGACAATCAACCATTTCCAAAACACACAAACAATTTGACAAGCAACACATGAGGGAACCACCTTCCGATTGGTTCCATACTTTCTAGACCCAACAAGGTCAATGTCATTGAAGGTACAGACTTGTGCAGACGATAAAGAAAGAAGGGCTCAATCGGTCTCTAGCCAAGACATGCATTTTCCAAGCAAAATCATGATTCAACCCCAAGCCAAAAAATAGAGGTAAAAATAGCTCCACCGAATCAACACCCTACAACACCATAGGCCGCATGAGTCCAAGCATCAACTATAAACACCATATTATTCCTATTATATTACATTATAAACAATAAGCACTATATTTACTATAATCTTTTATTTGCGGTTTTCAAGTTTTTACATTTTTTCTAGATCTCAAAACACACCTAATGACTATGAAGAGTGTTAGGAGGCATTACAATGCTTATGCATGTGGGGAAAAAACCAGGAAGTCTTTGGTTAACAAATGAAACATGTGTGAAACAAACTTAGAATCACATATGAGTGGCAAGAATCAAACTAAGAATCTTCTCGTGAAACAAACTAATAATCACATTAGAAACCTACAAATGCCACACATGTAATCATGGAGAATTAGAGAGGTAAGAGACAAATTAACACAAATACAGAGGGAAAATATAAGCCACAAACACATTTTTATTAATAGTGAAGTATACTCAGTATGGTATCAACACGAGGCAAGGTGATCATTCATTTACAGAGATTAACCCACAGGTTAGAGGCACTCAAGAAGTTTTCCCCAAAGAGTAGAGTGACTTTGCTTTCAAGGAGAGTAACCATTAAAAATTACAATATGCAAGTTATTTATTAGCCAAAAAGAGAGAGAAAGGGGTTGAGAAATAAGAGAGAGAGCAAAATATGCCAAAGAAAATCTCATTCTATCCCTATTTGCTCCAAAAGGTTCATGAATGTCTAAAGATGCTCCAGAAGATGCACGGTTGGTGTGATCTTCCCAAAAACTACTCTCAAAGCATATTCCAAGGGATCTTTGCAAGTAATGATGATCAACAACCATGAATGTGCCTTCTTACAAAAGCAAACGTGTAAATATTTTTTTGAGGATAAGCTCAAGAAGGATCAACATGAGCCCATGAAATTAGGAGAGATGGATGAAGACTAAGCCGCGTATTGTTTGAAAATAACTCATTGCACTTTGGACCAATGAAAAAAACTCATCTTGGACGCTTACCAACTCTTTTAACTCTTATCTACATTTGGGAGGAACCACAAAGTGATTAGCAACACGAAGCATCCTATAGAGGGAGAAAAGATTCCTCCAAATTCATCCCCAACAGACTGGGGCACCATTAGACAGAGAAAACAAGTTGAAACCGCCTCAATATTCGTCATGAAGATATATCTAATAACATAACCATTCTCTTTGCAACTATGTTATGAGTCTATCCCTTCTCGAGACCTTTTTAATGATATCACGTGCAAGCAAAAAGAGCTCTTAGCCAAAAGTCATGAGCCAAAAACTAGTCACTTGTCTGGTGCCATGACATCCCCAAGCTCAACTTTTCATTGGCTCTAATCACAAATTTAAACTCGTAAGGAGCTCACAATGGATCTCAAACTCCATGAATCTTTCCATGTACACATCCTACCACATGTCTTCCATCGGTGGTGGGGGTCTATGGAAGGCAAGAACAAGGCTCGAATCTCCTAAAGAGTGCCAATTAACCGATATTTGCCACCTATTTGTTGCACACATACTTGTCACACATCACTCTCATGGTAGACTTTGGAGCCACATGTTAACCTCTTTAAATCTTAATATCTCGTGCTCTCAATTTTGACTTTGAAGTACCTTTTTTGAATTTATTTCTTTGGAACCGAGGGCATATGGATTGGTCCACGTGTCTTCTTGTCATATTTTTGTGTTTTTAGGATCCTTAATTTCCTTTACTGTGTGAAACTTACGGGACCACGAGGATTCGAGGTGAAAATAGTGTATTGATCTTTTATTTTGGGATCTTAGAACTCAGTTCCTTGGAGCTCTTAAAAAGAATTGGATACTTTGACTTAAGATTTTCTAGGCTCATCTCGGGTTCTTAGAAGGACTCTTGCCTTCAATCGGGGCTTTGGGGACCTTGGGTCTAAGAGGAGACTTTGAAGTTCGCGGGACATGGGGACATCGATAGGTGACATTTTTTCACTTATCAGTTTAAAATGCAAAGTGACTAAGTTAGAGATCATTAGGAAGCGACTAAGTTAGAGATCATTAGGATACCACGGCTCGACAAGTGTTCTTATGTGGCTCAATTAAGATTGGCGGGTAAGATCCTTAAGCAATTGCTTGATTTGAATGTCTTTTTCCTATCTTGAGGCCAAAACACATTAGTTTTCACTAAGTTCCCTTTGATCTACCCCATTTAAACTTGGAGCGAAGTGTGAAAGCAAGTTCAAGGAGTTTAAACACATAGGATGCCCAAATACCATTAGGATATCAAGCACGCTGACAAGTATCATTGCATGGCTTGATTAATATTGGCGGGATTCTCTTTAAGCAATCACCGGATGTGAACGTCTTTTTCTGTCTTGAGGCCAAAACACACTAGTTTTCACTAAGTTTTCTTTGATCTAGTCCATTTAAACTTGGATCAAAAGGGTGAAAGCAAGTTTGAGGAATTTAAATATAAATGGTGTCCCAAAGTACTTATTCAAATCCATAAAAATCTCTAAGTCTTTGAAGTTAAAAACTATCTAAAATGGAGCAGATGCTCATTTTGACAAAAATTTGGTGACTCATAGGTGTCATCTCCTTGCTAGATGGAATGAATGGTAGCATTTTGTATCCATTGGGCATGGAGTAAACTCAGTAAATACCTTAAAATTATGTATTTTGGAGCTGAAAACCTTCTACAAATTGAAGCTCATCCTTGTAACTTTGAATACAAACATTGTTTGAAATTGAAGTTTTGGATCCATGAAAAGAGCTCAATGTCTCCTCTTCTTTGCTACTAGCTTGTAACCCTATAACTTTGTCCCGATCCCAATCGTGAGGAATCTACCTTAGATCGTAAAATAACCCTTTAAAAGGTTCAAAACAAGATGCCAAAGTAGCCTAACGAAAAACCAAAATGTCCATACAAACCATCCCACCGAGCGTTCCAAAACTATTGGCGTTGAAATGTGTGCACTGTGAAAAGTCACCAAGTTTGGAAAACTTGGCTATCTTAGTAACAACATGGGGATGCCCCCAAGGTGTGGGACCATGGCAAGAGGGTCGGCTGCCCTTCCTAATGATAACACTAATCTACTCTAATTCAACAATTGACAAGGAAAAGGGGTGAGAAAGAAAGCATAAATGAAAGAAAAATGGTGATGCACCAAAATAATAGGATCACTCTCCCCGAGACAAGAGCAAGAGGATAAAAACATTACAAAATGTAAGAACAAATCCACAAACAATCTTACATTATATTCTAACTCTTGCTCTCTGTATTAATGACATAATGAACTAAAATCATGTAAGTATAATCCACACACATCATGTCATTATTGAAAAATATGCAAGAACACAATAACACAAGTTAAAGAGTAGAAAGGGAGCCACAATAACATGATATTTACTGCTTGAGACATGCACAATCTATTACATTCATGGGGGAAGGCATTGGGCACATTACAATAGTCCAATACACAAGTCTACAACTCAAAATGTTTGGCCACCCAATTGGGCAAGGTAACCTTGCATTAAGGAGAGGATGTTTTACAATTACAAATGAGGTGCATTTATAGAAGAAAAAGAGAGGAGAGAGGATCAAAAGATGCTATGGAATATCTCTTTCACTCCTTATCTTCTTTAGAAAGATCATGAAGTTTTGGAGATGCCAAAGAAGATGCTAAATTGAGAATTCCCCTCCAAATTTCCTCTGAAGCATATTCCAAATTTAAACAATTGTGAGAATAAGCTTGATTTGAAAAAATGATCATGAAGAACTGTCATTCTACCAAAAGAGTCTTGATCCCATGAGATCGGGAAGATAGATTAAAGTTAAGTTGTGATTTGTCTTAGATGATCATGATTACAATTTGGACCACCGTAATAGGTCACCCATGCTCAACAACTTGTGTAACCTCCTCTTCCATGTTCTCGTGGGTCATGAGAGGAATATACAATCTTAGAAGCATCTTGAATAAAAAAAGATCAACCAAAAGCATTCGAGAATTGATTTGGGTGCTATAAATCCGAGAAAACAAGTTAAAATCACCCAAAACTCTGTCATTAAAATCTCCCAATTCTCTCCACTATACTCTCAAGCCAAGCTCTAAGTGAACCCTTTTGAAATATGCTTAGAATGATACAGTCGCAGTAAAAATGGAGCCTCCAATCAAAAGATATGACCCAAAACCAAACCTCGTCGTGTTGCCAAGTGATGTCCTCAAGCTCACTTTTACAAAGAGGCCAAACCATTAAATTTAAGTGTAATGACCGCTTAGGGCATAAAATAAGTAAATGTGGATTTCTGGAAAACCCTTATGACAAACATGCAATAATCAGTAGTTTGATTTTTCCTCTTATTAATTAAAATTCAATTGAATGGAAACAAAAATACCCACAAGGAGTAAAGCATTGAGAAAGCCTCTTGGCACATGGATTTGGTGAAAAATAATTTTTACAACCAAAAGCTAAATTTTTACATGTTATTTACCAACTGGAAACAGAAATAAACAAAATTGATCATATGAGAGGAATAGAAGGCTCCAATCTGGTTGTAAATGGATATTTATGACAACAAATGGCTTTGTACAAACCCTTGTGTCAAAGATACCATTGGAAATAACTGCAATAGTCCTCTATAGGGGTCGTCCCCCTAAAAGGGTTGTTCAACCTTAGGGAGGGTCCAAAATGTGATATCAATGCTCCCAAATCCAAACCCCAACTAAATATTTGATGCCCTAGTTGTAAATATTCCAAAATCTTCCCTATAATGTGATTCCTTAGGTGAGAAATCTTGGAAAACTGATATGAAACTATGCCCTATCTTGTCCAAATTGAAATAAATTGAAAGTCCTTGTTTGTAGCTCAATTGAAACTCATGTGATGGAGTTACCTCAAAGGATTCGATGTTTTCATCCTCTAGCCTTACAACAATGAAGGGCTTTTGTCCTCCTTGCGAATGGAACTTGGATTAGTAGTTGAAAATCTCATTAACAAAATATATTGTATGCAAAAGATGATTGCAAATGAACCCTCATACCTCCCTTTGGAATTTTCTTTTTTTATTTTCCAAGTGGGGTGCTCCATGTGGGAATTTTGCACTTTAATTAATAAAGTGACTTTCTTATTTTCTATTTTAGTGTTAAGTCACTTAAAATAGGGAGTCCCCTTTATTTTAATAATAATAACATAAGTTGCCTTTATAATATTACTTTTTGGATAACTTAGTTATATTATTACCTTATTTCCCTTTTCTCCACCCCTTTAGCCTGTGAGAAATAACTAGATAGGCTAAGGGTCTTCTATTGGCATTAATTCCAAGAAAGGGACATTACATTAAGCTAGGGAACCGAAACTATAGCTAGTTTCCAAGCTTCACCATGTGTATACTAGTGGCACATGTTGACATCTTGAGATCTCAGATTTGAAGTACCCTTTATGAATTCATACCTTTGGAATGTTAACGGATAATGAATAGAAAGTAACGAATAATATGTACCCAAACACGATGCGAGTGAGGCAAAGTTTGTGAGCCGTGTAATAGGCGACCATCTCGCGTGATTCATAGGGATTTTGAGTTGCAATGCGTCGACCTACTATCCAATTCTTGGGCCAATCCCCTTCCACACCACCAAAAAATAAGATTCTCACTGAATCCAAGTTTATTGCTCGACCCATTGCCAAACTAATTCCAAGTGCACAAGGATTGGTCCACGTGGCTTATCATCGTGGTTTCGTGTTCTTGGGATCTCGAGTTCCCTCACCCCTTTGATTTTACTTTTGAAACTTCTAGGAGCATGAGGCTCTAAGATGAAAATAATGTATCAATCTTATGTTTCAGGACCTTGGAACTTGGTTTCTTGGATTCCTTGGAGCTCTCAAGTAAGCCTTTGGAGACTTTGGCTTGAGATTTTCCCAGTTCATCTTGGGCTCTCGTGTTCTCGAGATCCTCAGTTCTCGAAAGGACTCTTGTCTTCAATCGAGGATTCTGGAGATCTCAGCCCTAGAGGAGACTTTGAAGTTTGTGGGACATGAGGATGCCAATAGGTTACATTTTTACTTATCTATTTAAGATGTAAAGTGACTAAGTCGTAGACCTTTAGGATATCTCTACTCGACAAGTGTCCTTGCATGGTTTGATTAAGATTGTTGGGCAAGCTCCTTAAGCAATCACTTGATTTGAATGTCTTTTAGCTTTCTTAAGGCCAAAGCACATTGGTTTTCACTAAGTTATCTTTCATCTAGCCTGTTTGAACTTGGAGAAGAAGGATGAAAGCAAGTTTCAGAATTTAAACACAAAGGGTGCCCCAAAGTACCTATTCAACTCAATAAAATCCTCCAAGTCTTTGAAGTTAAAACAATTTTCTAAAATGTAGCAGGTGTTGATTTTGACAACTGGAAAATATGAGGATCTCATCACATTAGTAAGACACATGTTTCATCCTCAACTTGATTGTAGGTTTGTTGATCAACTTGAACCCTTTTAGCCTGCAATGACCTAGTAAAGGCCATTTATTACCTCTTCATGGATGTTAGAAAATCATGGCCATTTCATTGCTCAATATCATCATCTAGTTCTTGTGTTTCTATTGGGGATAACTACACATAAACATTATAATGTTGAACTAACCACACACACAAGATTAAAAATGTTTTAATTTCAAACATGAATATCAGAGCTGCGCCTAAACCCTTATATGAATAATTATATTCATATTGCCACATGATTAATGAAAATGTTAAATTTTAAGCATATTGAATGTTTTGAACCTTGATCCTACCATCCATATTTTTCAAGCTTTATATCTCTTATGGACTAAAAATGAGTGTGTGTGTGTGTGTACGAATGTACCTAAGACATACCTTACCCAAGGTTTTTGAAAATCAACATACTCGTGTTCCCGCGTACCCACCCGAACCCGTATTCGAATCCTACACTACTACACAAGGTTCTATTTTGAGACAAAACTTTATTTTTGTCTCTAACTTAAAGATTTGTCTCTAACTTTTTTAACTTTTACTTTTTTTTTTGCCAAATTGAAGGAAATTGCGGGAAGTGAACCCTAGATTGGAAGCAGACGAGGTAACCAATTCCAATACGTAACCATTTCAACACTTCAAATAGAGATATCAAGCATTTGCAAGTGCCGAATCGTTACACTTCTCATGGATCTGCTAAACTCTCTTGTTTGACGGAATCTCTTTTCATATTGTTCCCCTGATTTATAAGACTCAAGAGGCATGCTCATGCTTTTTTCTCCTGTGGCATGATTATTTCTTAGTGAGTAATGACTCATTTTCCTGACAAATTTGGAGAGGTGTGTAATGAGGATCGATTGTGGATGTACTATATTTCAGTGGATGTCATGTTCTAAACCTCTTATTTTAGAGGAAAACGAAAACATTGTCCTAGTTTGTTACTTTCCAAGTTCATTGAGCACGCTAAGATAGCTCTTTGTCAGGATAATGGGAGAGAGCGTCAACAGGGTTTGGATTTTACAATGGAGAGGAAAATTAAAAAAACCCAACTCCTTGTGTTGCGCCTCCTCACCTTGTTGCCTCTAGCCTTTTCCAAAAATAATATCTAAGTAGCAGGGTATAGACACATCGTTCTTTCTGATCCAGGGTATATATTCTCTATCGATTATGGATCAAGGATATCAATTAGTTTCTTTGTGTTGTTTATTTTTATGGGACAAGTTATAAAGTAGTATATGATTTTTGAAGCATATGACACTGGATTTCTGTAGGTTTTCTACAAATGGACTACGAGGACTACAGCTGATCTATCTGCAAATGGGTTTATTGAGTGTCCTGTTTGGTATTGGATTATGGGTTTTTTAGGTTTTCTACGTACTTTGAATCAATGAAAAATTGGGGGAGGGGGTGGATGCTTTGTTAACAAATCTTGTTGAGCATGCTAGTGGCACATGGAAAGGAACGCACCAACAAAACGGTATGGCCTATTAAGGCATTTTTTATGTTGGGTATTCTACAAATGCACTACGAGGACTACAGTTGATCTATCTACAAGTAAATACATTTCTGGTATATATAGTATCCCATTTTTTACAGTACAATATTTCATATTTGCAAGTAAAGAATAGCTTCCACATTTCTGGTATATATACTGACATTGCAGCCATAAGTTTTGAAGTTTGAGTTGCAATCAGATATTGTATTTTCTGAGATCAGTCTAGAGTTGAATAAAAATATAACCCCCGTGTCAAAAAAATGGCCGCTTCTTTTTATGAGGTTATGCAGGGCTAACCCTATTTCCACCGTGTCAAAGCAGTCAATGTACTGAGCCGTTGTCATTTGGCCATGTCCACATTTATCCATAACTACACAAGTTCCTAAGATGCATTCTTCATTCTCAGTTTTGCTTTGATCTACTGCATTATACAGACCTGGTATTATATTTTTCTGTAAAAAGGGCTCTGTGGGTGCTGTAAAATATTCATTAATGTTTGTGACATCACCTGGGAAAAGAGGACATTCTCAAAGAATGTGGTGTAGAATCTATGTATGGTAACCTTACTCAGTTGCCATGCAAGAAATGGACTATTTGTTTAATTGTTGGATATTGGGAAACACTTGGTGGCCGGGCAACCTATCTTTTCTTCCTTTGACACTAGGTGTCAAGCATACAAATCAATTTCAGGACAAGATACTTGCCTTAATAGGAGGTTTCTCTGTCCTCCTTTGGCTTGAGAAAGGAATTAAAATATTTCATTACTTGCACTGATACTCTGCTGCCCATTTAAATAAATTTCTTAAATCTAAAAAATGTCTTGGAGAGGGTGCCCTTCGATCCAACTCATAGTATCCCAATAGTCATTCTCATCCTCCATAATTAGTTCAATAGAGGGAGTTGTGAAAGAATTCTTGAGCATTGTATACATTTTGAACTAATATTGAGGAAGCTTATATAAAATTTTAAGGTATTTCCATTCTATCCACTTCCCTAATCTGTACAAGTCATGAAATATTTTAATTCCTTTCTCAAACCAAAGGAGGGAAGAGAAACCTCTGTCAAACACATACTTTCCTTCATTCAGTTTTAGACAAACACATACTTTCCTTCATTCAGTTTTAGACAGAGATCAACAATTGATTTAAGAATACCCCACATATTCAAAGTTAATCTTGTTTTGATTGTGAAACCAATCTTGTTGTTATTGCTCCTTCTCTTCCTCCCTTTTCTTGGCCTCAACTTCCTTATCTTTCCTTTGAGGCAATTGTCTCTGCTTATTGAAACCTCCATCTAGAGCCAAACATGGGCTTTGGAGGGGGCTTACCATATACCAAATGGAATGACTCCTCATCTACCTCATCAAATGCGAAATAAAAATAGAGTACTCCTACCCATCCCTTATTTATTTACATCTTTCAATGTTTTTCTTCTATCATGAAACTCATTTTGTATCTAACTAACCACAACATAACGTATCCGAGGTTTTTAAAAATTTGTCATTTCAGTGTATAGTATCCGTACAGAAATAGTCTAGCCTTTAAGCATTTTGTTGATCAGTTCACACACATAATTCATGCCTATAATTTCAAAAATTATAATGCTTCAAAAATAAAAATGTATTTCACAATGATAATCTACCAATAATGTACTCATGGTTAGCTTTAAAGAGTATATCTTGGTAATTACTATTTATCAATCTGCATATTCAACTAACTTCTTATTTCAAATTCACCAAATTTTTCTGATCATCCAATGTCTTTGGTGATTTACAGAGTAGGGATTAGCCTTCCAATTGTTGATGCTCGTTTTGAAAATTTTATAGTAGATGCAAAGTTCTTAGTTGGTGGAATATCCCTCGCTACACATTAGAACTCGACAACAAACTTCATAGGGGTAAGTCGGGATTTATTAAATGTCTTCTCTTTTTAAATAGTAAGCACAATGACCGATCTCTAAATGTTGTGTCAAACTAAGAAGTTTGCTATATCATGAAACAATTATGTCAAGGGGAGTAGGATATGGAAAGACAAATCATTTATCTAGAGTGGATTCTATATAGGTCTGTTGGGAATGTACTTGAATGTGAAAGATATAATATTCAAATCAAAATAGTTAAAAGATGCATAACCTTTTATTTTACATGTTTTTGCAGTAAGTCCTATATTCTTTGAGTCATTAGTTTTCTAATTGTTCATACTTGTTAGAGAGACAACAAGTTTCTCATCCAGAATTTTATAAGAGGCTAACAAGTTTAAGATTATTAACTAGACTGACCTATGAATGGATTGTAGGCCTTGTTGGACATTCTTAGATTGTCATCCATGAAGAAGACTAAACTTGCAATCCTGAAGGATGTTAGTGGAATTCTAAAGCAATCTAGGTATAAATAATTTTCAAGATTTTTGTCCAAAGTTGAACCATAAGTTTAGGATATATGAAATTTTCCATAATTATAACCAATTTGGATATGTCTAGAGAAACATTGATTACAACTAACAACACAATTTCATTGCATCCTAGTTGGGTTGACAATTCAGGGTATGTGTTTCAGCTACCAAATTGACAATCACTATTCTTTGAAAATTGCAGAAAGGAACTTGTTTAAATTATCATGTAACTTGTTTCTCTACTCTTTTTGTACTTTTCATGTCTTATCAAGGCAAATCCGACATCCTTTTGAATCCAGTAAAGAAGACTCCTTGTAATGAAGGCAAAATACTTGAGGTTTGTTGATAATTTTTCAACATTAAACAAAAAGGAACATCTTTATTAACTCCGTTCTAGCATATTACATTACACACACACATACTATAGTTATATTATGGGGCTTAACAATTTTCACTACTCAAAGATTGTTTTAAAGCATTGTCCAAATTAGATCCCCCTGTACGAGTAATCATAGAATAAACAACAAACATAATAAAACATGTTTTTGTTTAGCAATAACCTATGTCACTTCAAAGCTTAACTTTAAATGTAAATCTACTTAAAATTATCTGCTCGACAAAACTTGCGGCTTTGTGCAATGAATAGTTTTCTAAGATGTGCATAGTGTATTTGGTGTTTGATAGAAAGTTGGATCTAGGTTTTTCTTTTTAATACAAATTTCTTGGATATTAATTTTTGTTGAAAATTTGTTATTGTTAGTTGAGAGTTTATCATTGTGTTTTTGATGTCCAGCTACTATATGCTAATGATGACATCATTATTCTATTAGAGAGTATCTTGATTAGAATTACGAATATTTTTTCCTAAGAAGATGTGTTATGAATTTTTGTTGAATGCAAATCTCTTGCCTTATATTGTTAGTCATTTATCATTATTTCTCAACGTTCTTAGATACCCGTACACTAGGTCCTGGTCAAGTAGATTCACTCCAAATAGTAAATGTGCATCTAGAATTGAAGAATAGATTGTTAATGAATGTGGAAATGATGATGAAAGCAATACAATATTAGGAAGAATTTCACCATATTTTCCTCAAGATCCTATGTTTTGTGCATATTCATCGGTTGGGGCTTTTTTAACCTAGATAGAACATATGTGGTCCAAGATACTATTGAAAATTAATATTGCCTTACTAGTATGCACACGCTCGACGATTCATGATAGGGATATATTTGTAAATTTCACTACAATAAATGGTTTCTAATCTAGGAAAAGTTTCTTGTTATTATAATACATTCATTTAATTTATGTTTTCTTTCTTTGATTATGCATTTTGTGATTCTTTAGTGTAGTTTTCTATCCAGGCAATTCCAATTGCAATTTCTATGGTTAGGGGTTGGGAAAAGCCCACGGAAGTTTGTTGATTTTATTTTGCAGTTGTTGAAAGTAGATGTTTAAGCCATAAAAAGTAATTTTTGAGTTCAAGACTTGCCTTTAAAAATGTATGTGTTTGACTTGTTATTGCTATATTCCACAATTATATATTCAATTGATACTAGCTAAGTGTTTTGTATGCCTCTTTTCCAAATTTATTTGTTTCTTTTCTAAAGTAAAATAAACCTTTATTGATAAACAAAAAAGAATATGGAATAAGACAACCTATCTTGTGGACATGTATTCATGCCTCAAACATAGACACGCAAAAACAACAAGCTAGATCAATCCGTTTTCTTATTGGCATTGGCATTCAATAGTGGATCATCTCTTGCATAGACAAAGTGAAGGAGAGCGTGATTAGTCCTCCCTATCGAGATAACTTGGGGGTTCTCATCTTTTCATTCACGACCTTCGATCTTTGTGCTTGTGGCATGCTCAAAGGTGGACATGGTTCACAAACTTTTAGGTTATTCCTAAAACTTTTTAACTTCCACAATGTCATTATGAGAAATGATTTCCTCTTACCACCCTCCCTCCCATCTCGTAACACGTCCGCATGGTTTCCAGTGTTAGGTTAAGAGCCTCGCATTCCTTGATCTTCATGATTGTGAGCTTGAATATTTTTTTCCGATGATCCTAACCTCGTTTCAGCGAGCTCGAGATAACCATTAATCTTGCACCTAATGTTGCTCTCGAGCTTGGAATAATTCCATTCCTTACTTCATTTCACTATTGATTTCATTACGACCATCTTTCACCGCCATCAAGGTGTTGCTGCACCTGATTTAGTCACCTATCTAATCTCTTTTTGGGCACCCGTGAGCCATAAGGGTTGCCTTATTGATCACAATCACCTTAAGAAACCCACAGGAGGATTCTACTATCTTTAATCTTGAATTCATAACCTACCATCCATTGATATGGCAAGTTGCGAAATAACCCCCTACACACCATATACTCTCCGAGTCTCATTAATAAAAAAAAAAGTGTGCCATCTTCGCCTCTTTACAATCACCACCATCAAGCCTTCTTTTTATTGGTTACTTTGGGAATGTAACCTCTTTCTTATCCTTTTTCAAGTTCTTCGTTACTCGTTGGCCATGCTCTTCTTCTTTTGCAAACATTGGAATTGACTTATACTAGGTATTGGGATCCCCTGACCGAAAGCTTCCATTGAGATATCATTCTCTACCCATTTATGTATTGGACAACTACAAGGAACTAATTATCATCCTCATAAGATGGTTCTCGTTTCGCCGAGATTCAATCCTACGTTCCTCATTACTACCTTGGATTTCATGAGACTTGGCCTCTTCCACTTCTTCATTGTTGAGTTTGTTGCTCGCTTAGTCTCTCTCATTAATGCAGCTCTTGGCTTGGTTGGACACAAAAGTCTTCCACCTCCATATCAACATGGCAATTCACATCCCGATAATTAGTAATTCTATTGCGTGCAACATTTGATGTAGAATCATGCATATTATATCTCATATAGAAATATCTTGGATATCTAGCCAAATTGTGTATGATCCTTCTATCTCGGTCTTCTAGCATGGAGACTCCACCTAAAACCATTACGTCAAAACTAGAAAGACATGAGCCAACTAAGGACTAATTCAAAGGCCATATTAATGCGTAGGAAAAACTCTAGCATTTAGGTAACAAATGCATACATAGGTGATATTTCAACGTGCTATAGTGATAAACCTTTGCAGCGTTGGATATATTTATACAAATGTAGAAGAAGATAATGGCCATGAACCTAGAGCCATTTCCAATAGGTAGAGAAAAAGGAAACATCCTATTCCTAGGCAATTTAATGACCTTCCCACTTAGTTCTTTGGCAACATGAAAAACAGTCTTTATTTTTGTAGAGTGGTGATCTCTTGAGATCTCGGTTCACTAACTTCCAGATTTCTAGATGCCATGATTGGAGAGCCTAACTTTACATTTTCGCAACATATTTTCCAAGTTTTGACATCCTCAATGAGACTTGTTAGGCGCCAACTTTTCTATTTCCCTTTTCTCGGCTCCCTTAACGAGGATAAGAGAGACTCCCTCCACCTCTAGCTTTCAAACCCTTTAAAAAGTCACCAAATTCATCCCTATCACCAAACCTTCTCCTTATGCCACATTATTTGAGTTCGGCCCAAGTAGTTGGCTTCAAGACAATCATTTTTCCTATGTGGTCTTGTATGATGCAACCTTTGATTGAATCTCGAGGATTATTATTTGAAACCCATCAAAATTCAATTGATGTTATCCAGTTGCAGTCTCATATTCTTTTTGTCTAGTAACTTGTCAAACGCAAACATGATTTTTTGGCCAATTTTGTAGAATGCTTATTTCATTGGGATTATTCTCGTGTTTTTTTGCAAGTAAAATTTGAAGTAATCTCCGTAATGTTTATGACATGTTGAAAATTTGGAGTCCCTATCTTGCCAGATGTGCCAACAGATCATTGATGGAGTCGAACTCCAAATATCCATGACATTTTCAAGTGCCACTAGGAATTCTGATATAGCTGTGGTTAGGGGTCCTACTAAAAGGATGCCTTTAGTTGAGTCACTTACAAAATTACACAACAAAGTTAACAAAAAGAAAATTGCAGCAACAAAAAAATTCAACACCAACGAGTTACACAACCACCAACAATTCAGTCATACCACAGACAATGCTCGAAAGTAAAACTCAACACCGAAACATTGCCTTTATGATTCAATCTCCCTTTGACCTCTCCTAGACCTCTACACAGATCTCATTATGGTACTCTTTACAATTGCATGTAGGCCATTAATCTATGGGATTTCTAATCTACAATCGAATTGCACAAGAGAGGAAGGTGAATGGAGGATTGATTTCAAAACATAGGATGGGTTATATGAGTGGTTTGTCATGCCATTTGGACTATCTAATGCATTAAGTATGTTCATGTGCTCATGATACTTGTGAATAAAGTGCCAAAATCTTTACTTGGTAAGTTTGTAATTGTGTATTTGGATGACATTCTATTTTTCAACAAGATATGAAGAGCGCTTAGAGCACCAGAGACACGTGCTACAATAGTTGTGTGAGGATAAGTTGATAAATTTGAAGAAATTCAGCCTCTTGAAGAAAGAGTTGATGTTCTTGGGTTTGTGATCTCCCAAGAAGAATTGAAGATGGATCCTGAGAAGGTGCAAGCTATTGTTGAGTGGCCATCACCTAAAACACGTATGAAGTGCATAGCTTTCATGGATTGGTAAGTTTTTATAAGAAATATAAACTTCATTGGAATGTGTGCACCCATCACAAGGTGATGACCAAAAATATGTGAGCTTGCTTGGACAAGAAGCACAGAGAGAAAGCTTCTAGAGGTTGAAGTAGAAGGTGACAAATAACCTAGTGTTTCCATTGCTTCACTTGACTTAAGATATTTTAGGTTAATTGTAATGAGGATGGTGGAACAATTGAAATGTGTTGAATCAAGAAGGTCAGCCTATTGCTTACTTCATCGAGAAATTAAATTGATGTAGAGAGGAAATGTTTAGTTACGATCATTAGTTCTATGCCATAGTGCAAACTGCACAAAAGTGGAGGCACTACTTGTTTCTTAAGGAGTTTGTATTGTACAAAGACCCTCAATAGTCAAGGTAAGCTTAATCAAAGACATGAAATGGGTTAGAGTTATTGTAAAGTTATTCATTTCACGTGAAACATAGGAGTAGGAAGTCTAGCAGAGTTGAAAATGCATTGAGTAGAAGATGCATCTCATTGAGTGAGATGCATGTGGATGTCACGAGATTTGATTCCATGAAAGAGATTTATGCAAAAGACGAGGATTTTAAGGAGGCATAGAAAGAGTGCATAGAACCAATGTGCATGAGATAAGATCCCATGGTTAAATTATTTCTTGCGGGAAGGATTTTTGTTTTAGGGAAGGCAATTGTGTATACCTGTGGCATCTATGCATGATAATTTGATCAATGATAAGCGAGTAGAAGAATTCACTTTGTTGTTGATAAAAAAAATTGGTACAATTAATTACAAGCTATTCTTTGGCAACACATGGTTGTAGATGTGCATATGTGCATGGATGTAAAATTTTCCAGCTGGAAAAAGAAAGTTTCATGAGCACAATTTATTGACCAAAATCACAACTAAAAATAGGGTAATTTTTTTAAGTACATCCACGATGCTTAGTATGCAAGAAAAATTACTAATTTGTTTTCACATTCACAAACACACTCATGCAACAAATTTTTTTGCTTGGATCACTTACTACATAACAATTCCTGAATCGCCTACACATTCACAAACTCACTCATGCAATGAGTTAACTTTTACTTGGAACAATAGAGGAGAAATACATTACTCCAAGAGTGAAATCAACACATACTACCAAGCTTTCCAATAAGGCTTTCAAAGGGGAGACACTATCACTTGTACTACCCTTTTTCCCTCCACAAATGGATCATGGCTAGCCTTTGGTTCCTCCAAAATAAAATACACAACAACATACCCATTTCTCTCCACTTAAACCGCCCCTTGCACTCCACTTAGACCACCTCTTTTCACTCCCACTAAGATTAGCCACATATTCCCTTGTTTCCCCATTGTATCAACACACAAATTTCTATCCCTCCCTTCAAGTAACAAGCCCTTTTATTTCTATTGAACAATGATATATTCTCATCCCCATACATACATTCACTTTTGCATGCAAGCTTCACAACAATTATTTAAATATAACATTTGTTTAAAGGAGCGCTTCAAGACAACATTCAAGCCAATTGACAAAAGAGAGAGAGAGAGAGAGAGAGAGAGAGAGAGAGAGAGAAGAATGTACTTTATTCACAATTCACACAAATTACAATTCATCTTACCCACTTAGGACAATTTAAGTTCTTATTTAATATTTTGTTTTGTAGAATTTTTAAAATACGTGAGGATAGAAATTACACTCACTTATTGGGTTATGGATTCCATCTCCTAGTTTATATTTCTTCCTTCTATGAGGCATCACACCTCTCTTTTAATTAAGTCGCCCAAAGGTTATGTACGAGTTTAAGAAAGGAGCATCTCAAGCTCCAAATTACATACTCACCAAGATCTTACTAAGCACAATTAGGTTATTAAAACATTACAAAGTCCCCCCCACAATATGCTCCGAGAGAGGTCTTAGGACTAGGTTTATCCACAATTTTATAATAATTAATAATCACAACACAAGTGCCACTAGGATGATCACAATATCTTTATTTCATACAACTTGCACAATTTAATTAATTATTCACTTATTATTTGCAAGAGGGAAGAATACACGAGGATTCCTTCTTAGCTTGAACTAGAACAAAAGCACAAGGGATGGAGAGTCTAAGAAGCAAGATCACATTTCTCTCCAAGGTAAAAACACATTAGGTCCAATAAACTTGAAGGACCACAAACGTGATTTGAGGACAACAAAGCATACTCACAAGGATGGGAATTGACATCCCACAAGGTAAGGACCACATGAGGCCTTACCCTTGAAGTTCTCGTACAACAAGGTAAAGTGTCCAAGTATGACACACAACAAAGAAACGAGCTCAACAACACAAGGAACACCAAGGGACAAGACAACAAAAGTTTCTCTATCGATTACAAGGGTTGGTCTTAGAGAAGCCATGTACAAGTGCCAACAAATATGCGAAAGATACATTTAAAATATTTGAATCCAATCATGCCCGACAAGTTTATCAATAGGTGTATCACAAGTTGCATCTCCCGAGCCTTAGGATTCATGAGAGGAGTTTTACATTAGATCACTATTAAGATTGTTTAGATTGATGTATATTTGTATCTTTCGAAATTGTGGTCTCAAAATAAGTGTTTTAAAAGAGTTAAAAACAATGTTTAAGCATACATCCAAACATGATCCAAATCAACATTTTCTACTTTATGTGACCTACTTAGGTCAATCAAGATACAATTTTCATGACATTCTTTTATTCTCGCAACACGAGTTGCCAATAACCATCCTCGACTTAACAAGGACTATTCAATTTGCATTTTAAAAATAAATCTTTACATTTTCCTTTCTTCCTATCTTGAAAATAACATATGGTTCACAATTACATCAATTGATAAATTATAGAGATTTCTCTTGTTGCATTTACTTCTTTCGTCGTCTTGAACACTTGCAAAAAAGTTAGGTTAGCATAAATATGACATGAATCTCCTCCCATATCCAACAATGATATCACATGATTACATTTATAGTTGAGAGAGATAAAGAGTGGTTTTCCACACTATTTGAAAGGAGCTTTCAATTTCTTCACCCAAGCTTTTATTTTAATTACAATCTAAAGAAGGTTCACGCAAGGAACTACATTTGTCACGCAATCATAATCTCCATTTAGTACTTCGATAGAGGTGTTCGGAGGTTATTTGTAACTACTAAACATATTCCAACATCGGTGTCTCGTCAAATCAAAATAGGGTGAATAGGGCATAGTCACACACTAGCTCAAATGGCTATACAAGATCTTCCAAAAAGGTCATCAAGTCACTGAAGCGGTATTCCGTCACATCCAAACCAATCTTGTATTCGGTGAGAAGGCAAAGAAGTTGACGAAGCTAAATTCGGACAAGCGGTACTCATTTTGGAGGTACCATTCCAGAGGAAATTAGTGAAAATTGAAAGTTTACACTTGAAAATTGCAAGGCTCTAAAACTCGCATACAAAAACATCTCCCGAACAATCATAGTGAAACTAACTATGGAATTCTGATCCCAATACGATAGTAAACAAATCAGAGTTGGTAGGTAACTGTTTCTTGGCTTGTAAACAAGGCGATTCCAAAATGGATTTCTAACTTTTGCAAGGCCGCATTCAAATGGCTAAGGTTTAGTTTTCCACCACTAGTCCGAACAAAAATTCAGTTAGAGGCCCAGATCATTTCCGGGAATGAAAACCGAGAAGCTAGCCTTTTCATTCCACACAATGCACAATCTCCAAACTTATTAGCATATTCCAAATCTGAGCTCCATGCAATACAGTCAACCAATTACAGCTCACATTTGCAACCACAAAAAGGGAACAAGTTCCCTCTTTCTATTATGTACCAAAATTCCAGTTTTCACAGGCTTGGTTGAATGAATATAATGCACGTCCATCACCAATGCCATTCAACTCCAATCTCAAAGTTGAAGACGACATTCCACTGCCTGCCACACCACTCATCTTCCAAACGCCATACCCGATTCAATGCATGCTCCTAATCACCCAAATTGCTCCACTATCTGCCACCCTTCATCACTTCCAAAATAACTTCATTTGAATTCTATTTATTATTTTTATTTATTTTGTTATAAGCTTAAAATCTTAAATTTGTAGTTTATTTCTTACAAAATTTTCGACAAGAGTTAGATATGCCCCTTCAACGCATTTGAGAATTTGTTTCTGCGACTAAATCCTCATTAATTCATTAAATTCCCATATATGTGTTCTTGCATTATTATTATTATATAATATACATACTATATTATATACTTAATTAACACAATCAAGAGTTTTAACACTTGTAGACGTAAGCCCACACCAAAACACCAATTCACGGTGCTTGGCAAGATCCATATAATTTTGACTAGAGGAAAGATCGCTCAAGAAAAATTTAAATTTTCTCGACACTAAGATGCCATTTCCTTTGAGTTTGAACACGGGTCGAAATAATGCTCCTAACACGTGTCCACATTGAAACATTTAGCCATTGCTCAAAAGCGAGGTCATTGGGACGATGACCGGAGGGGCACTACAAAAGAAGTTAGAATGCGTGGTTGTACTAACCTTTGCTAGTTCTTGAGAAACCGTGGGAACATTTGAGTATAAATTTTGCTATGGGTTTTCATAGAACACAAAAGGGCGATGATTCTATATTTGTGGCATTAGATAGGTTTTCAAAATGACTCATTTAATTATTTGTGAAAAGATTGATACTACACGTGAGGCTAGCTTGTTTTTCATGGAAGTTGTGAGGTGTCTTCGATTGATAGGCAACAAAGTGTCGATAGAGACTAAATTTGCGTAGACATTTCTATATAATGCGATGGAAGAAACTCGAACACGAGTTTGTAGTTCGATTTGCATATCATCCCGAAATGGATAAATAGGAAGAGGTAGTCAACAAGAGTCTTGGAGATCTGTTGATATGTTTAATTGTAGAGAAGCTAAGGACATGAGAGTTAGTCCTTGGGCAAGGTGAATTTGCCTATAACAATTTAAATTGACAACACTAGAAGAGCACCATTACTGCATGTTTATGGAGATAGTCCAAGCATTGTGGAGTTGTGTGACATAAGAAACTAGGGACAAGAATAACACAATAGTAGAAGACATTGTGGAGCACACACATGCCGTGAAACAACAAGTGCATGAATAGTTGGAAAAGAGAAGCACACAAATGAGAAGAGGAGAGAAGTGGAGTACCAAGTGGGAGACATGGTCTTAGTAGACCTATGGAAATAAAGATTCCCAAGAGCAACATATGCTAATGATAAACTAAAGTCAAAGAAGATTGGGCCATGTAAGGTGTTGCAGAAGATGCATATGAGATTAAGTTGCCGAGGTGATAGAATTTTTGACTATCTTCAACATTGCAGATTTGTATTCACATCATGAAAGAGATATGGATAAGGATAAGGATAGTGCAAATTTTGGAGGGATTATTTGGAGGCGCCGATTACAAAAAAAGGTGCACACAAAGGCGTAAGTCATGATTAATTTGAGAGTGGACAATTAGACATGCATAAAGGAGAATAAGGAATACCTAATATAGTGAAAGGGATGTGAAATTGAAGACGTGAATAGGATAAGTGCACGAGAAGTTGCTAAATAGGGAATACCAATTTCAAATCTCTTGGAATATATGAGTAGGAGCATATGGTTTGTTTCACTTTCCCATATTTTATGGTGCAAGAGTATCTAGGGTCACAAACAATCTTACATGACCTAAATTTTACACCACATTTGTTTTGCTTTCAACACATTGTGGTTGGTGAGTAAAAGACAAGTTTTACGCAACTTTGTGGCCTTTACGAAGTTTTTAAGCTCTATGTACTTGCACAACAAAAGGGTGAAGCTCATTGCACTTGTAAGACTTACAAAGACTTACACCTTGCACAAATGAAGAGGATGCATGTAAAGTAGTTTTTACGCCGATGATTTGGGGTCTTGCACACCCTTGTGAAGTGAAATTTGAATGTTGAAACATGGCCCGAGTGATCCATGTTTAGATCTTGTGACAGTGTCACACATGCAAAAGAGTCCTAACACTTTTGAGAAGAATCTTAATAGGTTTGCATCTGTGTGGATTTTAGTGATAGGCGGCCCACATGAAGAGTAGTAACCTTTTGGAAAAATTGTGGTTATAACAGAATGGAAAGTGAAGCATTACATGCCTTGGTGATATGATAGTTGGAAGAAGGGACCATTCCAACTTCCTTACTTTTTTCTTGTGTTGCGTGCCTATTTAAGGCACGGACAACTTTGTGCCAAGGGTTCATTTCTGCTTGAGCAAGAAGAGCTTAAGGTTTGAGTGTTGAGCCAAAGAACCCAATGTGGTTCCAAGAAGAAATTTTTTTAAGCGATGATCCAAATAGAAAATGTGTATAGTGCATCTCATTTGTGATTGATGTAGCTTGTTGTTACAAGATTGTAATAAGATTGTCATTTTATTCTACATGTAACTTTGTTTTCCTCCATTGAATAATATATTGAAGCTTGTTATTTACATCCTACATTTGGTTTGTGTTTTCGAATCCATTGATATTCTATGTGAGTAACTAGGTTGTGTGCTGCAAGGAGGCCCTTTGCCTCTAACGAGGAACTACATCACTTTTAAATGCCATTTTAAATGAATTTAATCTCTTAGATTGTTGTGCAATACAAATGAACAAATTAAATATGTAGTAATTGATTTCCACACATGGGTTCAATGGCATTTGAAACAAACTCCAATGCTTCATATTTGTGATATTTTGATTGGCCAAAACCTGGTGTGTAGTGATTCAATCTACCTGTGGTGCACTGGAAAACATTAGTCCCATAAAATTTCATTTACTATCTTCAAAGATCGGTGGGCTGCAATGCTAACAATCGATGATTTGAAATCCATTCAGGTCTAGCAAACAACTCTCTCATCACAAGCACCTTCTAAGACCAATAATGGATGAATGTTGTCTCTCATGAATTTTTCCATCTTTTTATAATCCAAAATGGAATTGGATAATGTCTCGTAGAGTTTGAATATTTTCTGCAAAACCTAGATGAAAAAAATTAACAAGAACATGTTTTCTCTTAAATTCATCTAAAACAAATTTAAGCTTTTTAACAATAAATATTTCAAGTTCTAATCATGAATATTGAAAGCATTGTTGGTCCTACAAAATCTTATCATATTTATTAGAGAATCCCAAAGCCATAATGTTCATTAGAAACATGAGCCACTTAAATAGCTCAAACAATGCTACAATCAAGGAGAGTAGAGTTCGTGAACTAACAAACCCAATAACCATAAGCTTAGCTTAATGCTAAATCTACATGACTTACAATACATCAAGATTATTATTAACAAACTAATTTAACACCCTCCTTTGATGACTAACCTGGAAACAATTCCAAGTTTATCTTTGAATTTTACAAATTTACTCAATGGTTTAGTCATTATATCGGTTGGGTGTTCGAGAGGTAGGGTAATAATAAAGACATGTCTCTTCATTATCAACCAAGTGTTGGATGTAACGGTGGTGAACTTCAATTTGTTTTGTTCTAGCATGAAAATAATATTCTTCACCAACTTTAGAGCACTCTAGTTTTCGCAGAATATTGGTGTGGGTGTAGATGAATCAAGTTGAAGATACTTCATTATAGTTTAAAAAATCATTAGTTACACTCACAACTGCTTTGTACTTAGCTTCAATAGAGAAGAAGGAAACTTTTCTTTGAAGCTTACTCTACCATGAAGGTACTCCTAAACCAAGAGTGAAAACATAACCTGATGTAGGCTTTCTAGAATGAATTGATCCTTCCCAATTTGAATCAGTATACCCTAGGAGCTTAAAATCAACAAATTTCTTATATAGAATGCCAAAGTCAAGAGTTCCTTTGACAAGTATCAAAACTTGTTTTGTAGCTTGTAGTGTTCTTCATGCGGTTGGGACATGAAGCAAGAAAGTTATAACTTATTGCAAAACACAAATTTGGTCTAGTATTAATAAGATAAATCAAACTATTTAGTAATTTCGATACACTATTTCATTGACTAGTGGTGAATCAATGTTAGTTGAGAGTTTTGTCCCAACTTCCATAGGTGTAGTTGTTGGATTACAATCATACATTTTGAATTTTTCTAACAAGGATTTGGCATATTTTGTTTGAGATATAAAAATAGTATAAACAAAATTGTAACACTGCCAAAATTCTACACCTAGACAATATTGAAGTAGTCCTAGATCAGTCATTTCAAATACAAAACAGATGTCATCTTTTACCTATTTAATCAAGTCATTACTGCTTCCGGTTATGGCAAGATCATTAACATAGACAACTAGAACCACTGTCATCACCATCCAAATTAATATAGAGAGTAGACTTTGAATTACTTTTAAAACCAGACTCTCTAAGATATTTATCAATTTTAACATACTAGGCTCGAGGAGCCTGCTTAAGTCCACACAAGGACTTAAATCAAATGCATTTTTCCAAGAATCTCAAATCCTTGTGGTTGAACCATGTACACCTCTTCTTCCAAGTCCCCGTTAAGAAAAACACGACATCTATTTGAATTACTTGCAAACCAAACCGAGTGGCAATAGTAATAACTTACCTAAATGTTACCATTTTTATTGTAGAAGCAAAATTTACTTCATAATCTATTCCTCCTTCCTATGCATATCCCTTAGCAAAAGATGAACTTTGTATTTACATACGTGATTCATATGACTTACATTTTACCTTACAAATCCATTTACAACCAATGGATTTTTTACCTTGAGGTAGATCAGACAATACCCAAGTGTCATTTTTCATTAATGCAACATACTTCACCCTTATGGTAGATTCCCATTGTAGCTTTCCTTTGGTTTTTTTAAAATTAATGGGTTCAAAAATTTGTGAAACAACTAAATTGAGAGCATAATTTACTTGCTCATCATTTTTTGTGCTTGTTTCCCAAATCTTGTGCACCATCCTTCCATGGTTGTTGGATATTCATCCTCTTTCACATCTTTCAATGTGGTATAATACCAATTTGGTCTTTTATGTTGACTTATCTGATTTGATTGTGAATCGCTGGATTTTTCCATGGGATTGGAATTCTTTGGTGTATGCATTTTTAAGTCATGTTCCATTTTGATACTTCAACTTGATTCATAATCATCATCATTAATTATCCATACATTACTAATATTAGTGGGTTTTCCATCACTTGAGAAATATGGAATTTTCTCATCTATTGTCACATGCTTTGGATTCCTCACTCTAACTCACAAACATGTACCTTTTACTTTTAGAATCTAACCAACTCGTTTTTTCTTTAGGAATTAATGTTAAAGCAATACAACCAAAAAGTATGGAAATCACTTACATTAGGCATTCCACTTGACCATGATTCTTCAGAGTGATGTTCTGCATATCTTTAAAAGGACTTCTATTAAGGATTCATACCACATTATTGATAGCTTCTACCTACTACCGAAAAAACACATTTTTGCTTTGCACTATACATTTGGCCATTTCCATAATTGTCTTATTCCTCTATTTCATAACTCCATTTTTTTGTGGAGTGTAAGAAGTAATATATTACCTATGTATATCTTCCGTATACAATAATTTTTGAATTGATTTGAGATGAAATTGCCTCTAAAAGGAATGATAACAGATCGTACCAAGCCAATAACACATGCTAATAAAACACCACGATCAATAAGGTGAAAGTAATTCACCAAAATAACTTTACATAAAACCTTTGCAAACAAATGAGCAGCAATATCATATATTATTATGGAAATCAATCAAATAAAATGAGAATGGGCCTTGCTTATATAGGCAAAAATAACAATCTAAGAACCACGGTCAAGGTCGTAGATCAATCCATAAATCAAGGAAAGAACTAGTCAAGTCCATAGATTTAGGAGAGAACTAGACATTAAGGATCTAGTCACTACCATAGATCAAGGAAAGAACTATACCTAACAACTACATAATATCCCCCTAATATCTAAATAAATAAAAAGAAATATCCACACACATAAGTGGGTGAGGATAAATACAATAAAGGTAAATAAAGTACTTAGGTGAATATGAGCTAAGGTAAATACCTAATCTAACACCCCTCCCTCAAGTGAAGCTAGGGGCCAAAATAGAAGTGCCATGTCCACAATATAAGTCCTGAAAACTAGGCCTGATGAGGTACTCATGTACAATATATCCTTGAAGAAATCTCGAACCAAAAGAAGGAAAGAATCCTGCTATAAGGAAAGAGAAAGAAGAAGAAGAAGGAAGATGTTCTCACAAACACTCACAAGAACAAATTCCGAAACCACAAGCATTCCATGCAACTCAAGGTAGCAAGGTGATGCAAAAGGCTTCATAAAGATGTCTCGTAACTTTCTTTGCTAAGTCGAATGTACTCCAAGCAAAGAACTCCATCCTGAATGTGTTGATGAATGAAGTGGATGTGTATCTCAATATGTTTGGTCTGCTAGTGCTCAACTGGGTTGCGAGAAATGTGAATTACACTTTGGTTGTCACACCAAAGTACAGTTGGTGAATCCTATGGGAATCCAAACTCTGTCAATAACTGTCAAATCCAAAGAATCTGTTGACTCGTTGAAGCGCTGCCCCTGTACTATTCCTCTCGAAGATGAAATTACAATAGCCTATTACTTTTTACACGCCCAAGCAATTGGAGAAGAACCAAGATAGAAATGATATCCAAAAGTGGAACACTGTCATCAATAGAACCTACCCAATTTGAATCTGTATACCCAACCAATTGAGTAGAACCCCTAGTGTAGTGTAGGACAAAGTGGGAAGTGCCTTGCAAATAGCACAAAATCCTTTTAGCACTGTCGGTGACTACTATGAGGAGAATGTGCAACCGAGATACAAGCCCTACTGTAAATGAAATATCAGGGCGAGTATGGGTCAAGTACATGAGACTCCCAACCAACTACCTATACAATGTAGGATCAAAAAGTGGTGTGGTACATGTGGAAGTAAGAGTAACCCAGACTGAAAAGGAGATGGACTTGGCTTACAATCAGCCATATCAAAGCACCGAAGAAGATCATGGGTGTAATTTTGCTGACTCAAATGAATCCCTAAATATTTCGAGAAATCTACAAACCAAGGAAATAATGCAATAACCCAAGATTTTTCATGTCAAACTGTGTAGAAAGAGCCCTCTGAATACTCTAAATGTTGGAAGAAGAGCTAGTAAGTAAGTAAAAGATCATCAACATACAAGACAGTATCAAAATATCCTCACCAACATGCTAGAGATACACTATATGATCAGAGTGGAAACGAACAAAACCAGTAGATAGAAGAAAAGAATCCATCTTCTCATACCAAGCCCGAGGGGCTTGTTTGAGACCATAGAGAGACCTTTGGAGCCTACAAACAAGAGAAGAATCCTAAACAAATCCAATCGGCTACTCCATGTATATTTCCTCTTGTAGATCTCCATGTAAGAAGACACTCTTCATGTACATCTGGTATACGAGCTACCCCTGTGATGCAGCAAGAGTAATTACAAGGCGTACAAAATCCATCTTGGCAACGAGTGCAAAAGTATTAGAGTAATCAATACCTTCAACTTGTGAAAACCCTTTGCAACAAGACAAGCCTTATACTTGTCAATGGACCCATCAACTACATATTTGGTTTGGTATACCCACTTACACCTAACCATATTTCTTCCTTTAGGAAGAGATACCAAATCCCAAGTATGATTCTTCATCAAAGAAGAATACTTAGCTGTCATCACATCATCCCACTCCTATATCCCATGAGCCTTTGAAAAATATTGTGGATCCTCAGAAACTGCCTAACACAAAATTCCAAAACCTGTAGAATGTGTGTGATGATGCCTAGTGGGTGGAATATCCTCTATGAAAGGTGTTGCCTCAGAAACTATAGTACGAGCCCACTTAGGCATAGTGACAACATCAGTGGGAATAGGATCCTCAACAACATCTATAACCTCCTCATCAACCTCCTCAAAGAAAGGATCCTCAAGATGAGATGAAGAAGGAGGCATGGAAGAAGATGAAGAATCATGAGGAATGAAGCACTCATCAAATTGAACTGTTCAAAAACAACATCATGAGTATCAGAATCTAGAAGTTGATAAACTCTCATGTCCTCACAATACCCTATAAATATCAAGGTTTTGCTCTTCTTATCCAAAGCTTTCCATTTCTTATTTGGCACAAAGGCCCAAGCATGGCTCCCAAAGACTTAAAGAAAAGAGACATATGGTTTAGTGTTAGACCAAGCTTCCTCTGGAGTCAAATGCTCAAGTTCTCTGTGGGGTGTGTGATTCTAAATGTAGTTAGCATAATTAACTACTTTTGCCTAGTAGATAGGAGGTAAATCTCTAGAATGCATCATACAGTTAGTCATTTCCTTCAAAGTTCTATTCTTCCTCTCTGCTAAGCCATTCTGTTATGGAGTATGAGGAACAAAATGCTGGTGAATAATGCCTTGAGTTGCCAAAAATTCAGAAAACTCATTGTTGAAGTACTCCCCCCATTATCAGTACGAAGGTTCTTTATGCTACTAGAAGATTGTTTCTCGACCAAAGCCTTGAAGAATTTGAAGTGTGAAAAAACATCACTTTTGTACTTGAGAAAATAAACCCAAGTACGCCTTGAGAAATTATCAATAAACGTAAGTACATACTTAGCTCCATTAAAAGATGGGGTAGGAAAAACCATCAAGTCACTATGCACAAGCTCAAGTGGTGAAGAAAATCTCTTAGAAAAATTCTTAGGAAAATGATCTTGGTGTTGTTTCCCTAATGCACAACTATGACAAACTCCCTCAAGACAAGAAACTCTAGGAAGACCATCTACCATACCATGAGTGCTCAACTCCTTAAAATATTTGTAATTGAGATGTCCAAATATTTCATGCCAAAGCTTACTCTCTAAATTTACATTAGAAACCAATCATGTCCCTATAGAAGAAGTGTCATCAAAACCCTCAAAGTGATATAGTCTAGAAATATGATCAACAATACCCTGAGAAACCAGTGAATGAAGCTCTAACAAAGTTCATACTTCTGCTCCATGTGGTGTAAAAGTCACTGTTTTTCCTTGACCAGAATGACAAATTTGATATACAAAAATCAAATTTGTAGTGATGTTAGGAACATATAGTGCATCTTGGAGACTACCACCATCAAGTTGTATATAACCTTTTTCTTGAACAGAAAGAAAGGAAGAATCTCCAACCTTAATTTTGGAAGTAGAAATCAAACCTAGAGAAACAAAAGACTCCTTGGAAGAAGTCATGTGATTAGAAGTGCCAGAATCTATAACCCAACTTTCTGCAAGTGTGAATGAGATCTCCCAACAACATTAAGTGTTTTTCCATGTTGATTAGAAGGAGGTAGCATGGAGATAGAAATTTTACGTTTCTTTGATTGCATCCTCTAAGGCATGCATTCGCTTATAACACCTATGTTCTTCATGATTACTACCCCCACAAAAAGAGCATAAAAGACTAGACTTATTCTGGATTTAGAAGACTCCTTGGGTTTTGAGTTGTTTTCTTTAGGTTTAGGAGCATTTTGAGATGAAGAAGGTGTGGATTTGGTTTTACTTGTTTGGTCTTCCCTTACCCTTAGGATTAGATGCAACTAATGCCTTTTGAGAGGTGGAAGACTCAAGGTGAGACAATTTGGATTCTTCCCTAGTAAGTCTTTCACAAAATGTTTCTAAGTTAGACATTTTGAATGTGTCACCTAAGGCATCCATGCTAGAGAAAAAGGTAGAAGCAAAAATTTGGAATGGTCCTCTCAACTTGGATAGAATCAAGTAAACACACTCTTCATCTTTCTTATATCTTCCAATCTCTTCAATTGTGTTAACAAATGCTTGAACTTGGTAAGATAGTCTATAATTGTTGGAAAATCTTCAAGATTAAGAGAGGTGATCTCAATGTCAAGTTGCATGGATCTCATATGATCCACCTTACTAAATAAATCCTCCAATTTCTCCCAAATTTGAAAGGAGAGTCATATTTTTCCAAATGAAACAAAATACTGTCACTTACATAAGTTCCTATCAAACCCATACACTCATCAAATTTGCATTGGTACTAAAATTTCTCATATTCTCTAGTGAACACTAGTTTTTCTGAAGAAGTTAAAGCCCATAATCCTTTCCGCTTAATAATTATTTCCATTCTTGGTTCCCATGTGTGGTAATTAAGTGTTGTTAATGGCTCAACATAATCTAATGCAGAAGTAGATAAAGACGTCATCCTAAGAAAATCACCGAAAGAAATGTAAGAACTAAGCAATGCAACAAGACCCCCAAACAATGCAACAAGATCCCCCTATATTTTGGCACTTTATAATGAGTGTGTGTTACAATATGGCACTTTATAATTATAGCGTGATTCTCAAAATAAATACTTTCAATGGAAAGAGCATAAAATAACAAGCACTTTTGCAAAAAAAAAACGGCACTCAAAACCGAGTTACCGATAAAAAGTTACAAGTTTTTCAATATTATGCTCTACTATTTATTTTAGTTGTCACTTAAACAAAATAAAATGCTCTTGCCTTCACCACACAAATAAAATGAAAGGGGTTGGAGTTAAGCACCTACTAGTAGGAATCACAAGCTTTAAGCCCTCATATGACCAAGGGCTAAGGATTTCAATGGGTGTGTGCAACTTACTATTATGGGGTGTGTCGCTTGTTTTCGAGAAAGTCACATCCAACTGCTTCTTCTGGTAAAAATACTATTTTGATCTGTGTCAAAAATGACCTTCACCACCCAAATTAGTAGTCTGCGGAATTCCCGAAATAGCAAATCATGCACAGTCACCACCTATTGCACGCCAACTGAGAATGCTACACCCGCAGAAATAGAAAAACTAGATCTGATCTCGAAAAACCCAGAAAATGATTTGCTGATTTTTCTTCCCAGATGACATGAATCCTGATATGAACCACCACGTTTCTCTACACAACAAAAAAACTAAAAAAATGATTGCCTCCAGAAATGGTCGAGTTTACAGTTGATCTTATGGTTTTTCCACCTTCCGAGATCAATAGAAGCCTTTGTTTTGCATAAAAATGCATGCAACAACAAAATACGAGTGAATCCCTGAATATATGAATATATAAAGAATTTATTTGCAAAATAAAACTTACAGACGGATGTCAATAGCAATCTCCGCTCTGATACCATGAAAGGAATGATAAGAAGATTGTTCCAAGCCACAATCTCAGATGATAATAGCACACCACATTAGATTTGCAAAACAGAAGAGCTAAAATACCATATATGGAAATCCATCATAATCCATAATGCTCAATACATTACAATACAATGACTTGAATTACTCAATAAGAAAGATGTACATATAGGAGGGAAGTGCAACTACTACCTAAATTAGTGGTGAAGAACTCCCACTAACTGATACTAGTAGTTAAGTTAACTCTAAAAGACTAGTAAGCTAACTCCACATAATTGAGAAGCTAACTCAACACAACTAGTAAGCTAACTCCACACAACTAGTACACCTAAGCAAGCTAACCCAACAAGTGTAGGGCTAACACAAGTGTAATAATTATCCTAATAAATAAATAAAATGATAAATAATAACCTACACTAACACCCTCCCGTAAGCATAGCTTAGGTGGGTGGAAAAGAAGGTGGGTCCCGACAACAAGGCCTGATGAGGTACCCATGTACAATAACTGGGAAAATAGACACCTGCAAGGTACCCAAAACTAGTAATAACAAAGTAGAGAGAAAAATCCTTTGCAAGATATCCCAAGAAGCTCGGCTCCAAAAACTCATACAATGTTGAAGAAGTTTGGTGCGCATTGTGGTTTGAATCCACTGCTCGATCATAGAACTCAAAAACAATTGACATTGGGCTTCACCAAAATAACTCCATGTAAGGAGACTGTCAATGGAGTGATGTCGAAAGTGTAAAAACACCAAACATAATTTGATCAACTACTACAAATAGGTGTGCCACGATCCAAGAACAACCAAGGAAACAAGGAAAGGACACGAGATCCAAATAAATAGGAGTTCCACGATCCAAGAAAAGCCAAGGTAACAAGGCAAGGACACAAAACCTAAAGAAGCAGTATCAACACGTAACAAGGCAAGGACATGAAACCCAAAGAATCAAGTATCAACACCATACCCTCCCATACTTCGAATGGGTAGAGTGACACCATAGATCTGTATGAGTTGCCAAAATCAACTACTCGAACACTGACAAACTAACACTGGGCTTCACCAGAATAGCTCCCCCATAAGAGAGACTGTCAACATGCCAAAAATAAAGTGTCAAAAATACAGATCTAGAATATCTCAACAAAAAAAAGAGATATAAATGCATACACCCATAGATACAATAATGCAACACCCAAAAGTTGAGGATGTCGGGCTCAACCGAAATTGTATCCACAAGTGATTACAACACCCTCCCAAATTTGGCACTTTATAATTGAGTGCGTGTAAACATTATAATGAGTAAAAGTACCTTTTAAATTTGAAATATGTTCTTAAAATGTCTCCAATGCGTAGATCTCAAAAAAATACACAATTTCAAAACATAGATCACCTTAATCTGAGCTACCGATCAAAAGTTATGAGCTCTAGAAGGTTTGTTATTAAAATAATATTCTAATGTTGATCTTTTTTTTAAAAGGTACATGTGACACCCAAATGTCCTAAGGGTAAAAAGAATGCATCCACACGATATGGGGTTGTGACCAAAAATAAAATCCGTCACCCAAAACCTAAAATGTCCAGAGGGTAAATCATTGCATCCAAAGGGTACACATCAATATCCAATGGATAAAAGAATGCACCCAGAGGGTACAAATCTACATCCAGTGGATAAAAGATTGCATCCAAAACAGAAATATCCAAAGGGTAAAAATGCATCCGAAAGGTACACACTTATATCCAATAGATAAAAGAATGCACCCAGAGGGTACAAATATGCATCGGGTGGATAAAAGATCGCATCCAAAATAGAAATATCCACAGGATAAAAGAATGCATCCGAAAGGTACACGCTTACATCCAAGTGGATAAAAGAATGCACCCAAAGCATGTAGATTTACGTCCAAAGTGAATAAAAGAATGCATCCAAAACTAAAATATCCAGAGGGTAAAAGAATGCATCTGGAAGGTACACGCTTATATCCAATGGATAAAAGAATGCACCCATAGTGCATGATTTACATCCATTTAACTATCTCAAAACATGGTTGAGTTTACAGTCGATTATAGGGTTTTGGAACCTTCCAAATCTAATGGTGCACTCCATTTTGCATAAAAATATATGCTACTGAGGTAAAAGTTCTAACAAATTCTTAATACATGAAAATAATAAACCCTTGCTTGTAAAGAAAAACTTACAGATGAATGTCTACATCATCTATTGCTCTGATACCATAAAAGGAATGATAACAAGATCATACCAATCCAAGAACACCAGATGCTAATCAAACACCACGATCAATAAGATGAAAGCAATTTTCCAAAATAACTTTAGATAAAACTTTTGCAACCAAATGCGCAGAAATATCATATATTATTATGGAACTCAAACAAATACAATGAGAATGGGTCTTGCTTATATAGGCAAGGAATAACAATATAAGAACGAGTCAAGGTTGTAGATCAAGCCATAAATCAAGGAAAGAACTAGTCATCAAAGAACTAGTCAAGTCCATAGATTTAGGAGAGAACTAGACATCAAGGATTTAGTCAATACCATGGATCAAATAAAGTACTATACCTAACAACTAGATAATATCCCCTAATATCTAAATAAATAAAAATAAATGTCCACACACATAAGTGGGTGAGGGTAAATACAATAAAGGTAAATAAAGTACCTAGGTGAACATGAGCTAATGTAAATACATACTCTAATAGTCTCCGTTGTCAAGGGTTTCAACTTATTTATCTGATTGTTTTTCAAACAATGCTTTCATTAGAAAAATATTTTATACCCACATTTTTCGAAAAAATCATAAACAATCAACAAGAAATAAAATGCTCTAAACACTAGATGAGTTTTTATTAGACAATATAGATCTGCATGAACCAATTCCAATACATTCCCTCGTCCCTCTATGTTTTCCCAAAGTAGGAAAGGATGCCTAATTTTCTTACCCCTGACATCCCGTATAAACGATATGATTCTCTTGAATTGACAAAAGTCCATTCACTAGTTTAGTTTTACTCAATAAATTCGAATCTTTGGTAACTAAAACGACCATATCTTTCATGCCAAAGAGTACTAGTATGATCAACCGATGCTAACGCACGGTGTTATGTTGAGTTAGTATCTACAAGCTTCTTGTATACGCCTCTTTCTTTAATGCCAATCGTAACTATCTTATCATTGAGAGTAGTTACTTTAAATTTGTTTCCTTCAAATTTCACTACCAAACTTTGATTTTTGGTGATTTCACTTATGGAAAGGAGATTCTTGTTCATATCAGGTACGTATCTAACATTACAAAATGTATATATGTAATTATTGTTTAATGTGATTTCACCACATCTCCTAACATAATGTGTCCATCCATGACATAAGGAAATGGATTCTTTACTACTATCATCCTCAATGAGATTTGCATACCAATCTTTGTGACATATACAATATCTCGATGCGTTTGATTCAAAGTACCAAATGTGTGGCTATTCTAAATTATTATGCGATGCTTCTAAGGCGTAATCATTATATGCTTCCTCTGCAACATGAGCATATCTATATTTCTTGTTTCCATTAGTTATATCTTGTTGTCACTTACAATAATATTTCTTGAAATGACCAGGTTCCTTGTAATAAAAACATTTGCATTCAAACTTCTTAGAAGTACTTACATTGCTTTTGTTGCTTTAGGAGGTGTCCTTGTTTGCATTCCATTGTTTTCTCTTTCATTTTGACCTTGTGAAGAAAGCATTCTATGTAGCAACTAATTTAGAGGCAGCTGATTGATCTAACTTCCTTTCTTTCTTTATGAGTAGTGTATACAAATTCTCATAATTGATTTCCGTATCTCCGCAATCATGTGCAATGACTCAAAAATGAGTCAAAAGATGGTGGCAAGTTTTGTAGTACCAGAGCAATCAAATCTTGCTCATCTACAGGTTTCTCAACTACTTTCAGTTGATCACCAATATTCTTCAACTATAAAAAAATTCACATACTAACCCACCTTGCATTTTAGTGGAAAATAACATATTCTTCAAATACAATACCCTTCGACTTCTAAAGCCTATGTACTTTAAAGTTAATATTTTCCACAATTTTGAAGTTGTCGTTACATTTCTAACTTCTGGAATTAAATGGTTAGAAACATTAAAGCTTCATGATGACGTCTGTCATAGTCATAAACATAATCATCATTAGGTCGAGAGTCTTTACCATGTATTATCTGATCAATATTTCTGAAATCACTTATTCTAAGTATCTTATGACTCTAGAGATTGCATTTTTACCAGTCAATTTTTTTCTTGTCAAGCAAGAATAAACTTATTTGAATGCTAGCCATTTTGCCTAGTTGTTCACTAAAACAAATAAATTTAAAAACCTAGAAAGGCTTCATAGAAATTCGATGTGCATGTGGATCTGACACCTAAATTGGAAACTATTGCCAATTTTCAAAGTCAAACTCTTTACAATGTATGAGAAATTAAACTAACCATTTTCTGAAAATCGCCTAAAATAATGAAAAAATTAAAATATCAAGTTTTACACACTCTTTTGCATGTGATTTAGGAATTCAAAATGGACAATGTGGAAAAATTTTAGGCTTCTATTCCTTTCCGTGCACTAGATACAAAATGTACGATGCCTTTGTACGACAACAATAAATGGTCTTTTTCTTGTCGCTCAAGATCAAGAATCGCCACGGCTTTGTACAATAGAAGAATAACCAAATTACAATGCCCTTTCCTTCTCTTTTTTGCCTCCAATTTGCAGATTTTGGCACTCTTGATCAATGGTTTTCATGCAAAGGATCATGCCTTATTCAACTGAGCTAAAAGATTTTTTAGAAACTAACAATGGCGCCTTGCATTTTACTTGCAATCTCACGCCATTTATTAGGTTAGAAATGAATTTTTACAACTTGTGTAAATTTTTTTCACCTCTAGGTGCCACTTAGAATAAATAATTTGCTTCTTTTCTCTTCAAACGTCCTCCTCTTGTTGTCCAATCTTCTTACTTAATGAAGTTTCTTTGTTTCACCATAAACTTGATGTTCCAAGAAAAAATTAACTTCTTTTCCTATAGACAATGCTCGACTTTCTCTCTCATAGGATTTTCTCCCAATTCTCAACCATAAGCTCTCGATATTGAATAAAATTTATTAGAGAAGCCAAAAGCCGTAATGCTCATTAGAAACATGAGCCACTAAAATAGCTCAAGCAATGCTACAATCAAGTAGAGTAAACTTAGCGAACTAACAAACCCTATAATCATAAGATTAACTTAGCTTTATGATAAATATACGTGGCTAACAATATATCAATCTTGTTGTTAACAAACTACTCTAACAAACGTTCTTAAAAATTGGTCTTTCATGATACATGCTCGATAAAACAAGATTTGCAATTTTGATGGATGTTTTATCTTTAAGTTTAGAAACTTATGCTTAATTTTTAATTCCACATGAAAATATTGGATGAATTTGGCGTGTTTAAGTGAAACTACTTGTCAAGTTGTCTTCGTAGATTGTGTTCCTATGCCAATCGAAGAAAATCGCTATAGAAACTAGTGAAAAATAGAATAGTAATGAAACATACTATATTATTAATAAAATGATTAATATGAAAATCATATGATATATGGTCCCAAAATATTCCCAATGTCCTAAGCAAAGGACAAATAACTCATTTTGTTGGATGGAGCCAACAATTTCCCTAGTTGTGTCTTAAAGGACCTAAGGTATTTGTAATGTCCTAAACTAGGACAAACAATAGTGTTTGGATCAAGGGTCCAAATATTCTTCCCTTTTGGTTTTCCTAGGTAGTTTTACAGTTTTCTCAACGTTTTATGGCTTTTCCATATTTTACAATTCCCCTCCCTATTTCATGTTTTATGACCTTTTTCCAATTTTACAATTCTTTCCTATTTTAAATGACACCTCATTCTCTTTATCAAATCTCATTGCACTACCTTTGTGAAAGGCTTCTTTAAAATCAACAAGACATTTGAGGTCTTGTATTTCATCTCTATTTTTATTATTGTCCCCAATCCCATGATAGCATGTTGGTTTTGAAACCCAACTTGCCCTTTATTTCTCTTATTAGTGTCCCCAATCTAATGACTAATCCTTTCAAGGATCGATTGTCAAATTTTGCTAAAAATGACCTAATTATAGTTACTTAAGTCTTGGGGACAAGGTTTTTAGCATGACAAAAATTCTTAAATTTTGTGGATGGTGGATATAGACACCTTGGGCCCCATAGAGCAGCATTACTACCTCTTGCCTTGTGTCCAAAAATGTTAACAATGCTAATTATCAGCGTGTTTAGCTATATGGCCTTGATATGGATCATCACCTTTCTGGTTTCTTTATAAATTCATCTAGTGTCAATCTTATTTCATTTCACATCATCATCAAGTACTTGTAGCAACTTGTTTACACTAAATTGCAAACTATGTGTCATGTCACCTCTATGGCTTCCTTCCTTTGTTTGGTCAAGTTATTTTGCCTTGTTACTTTTGAGGTCAAATTAGGTTTTCTTTGAATAATTTTTCAAACACAATAGGTGATTGCTGAATTGCTAAACTTGTGACTTGCTAAGGTCTCTTTATGGGAAAATTAATGAAATTCTAGATTTTTACAGGAAAAAGCCCTTATGGAAGAAAATTAAAAATTCTGAAATTACCCTTTTATCCCGAAAATATGACAATACAATGTACGAACACAACCCAAATTTTAATGAACTTAATTAGCAAGAAAACCCAAACACAAAATATGGAAATTATTTAGAAGAAACCTAGCTGATTTTTATAAATTAATTGCGGACCGAAATCATAGTTGACCATACAAACGGAATTATTGGTGGAAACGGCGTCCAAGTTGGATGGAAAACATTGTTTAGAAGGTATAGCTGCTGAGAAATGATGATGTCAACAGTGTATGATTGTTGCCCTATTTGGTACGGTTGGCAAAAATGAATAGGCTATCTGGAAGGTACAACAACTTCTAGTGATGAATTTTAGCCTTCCATAATGATAACGTTAGCCCCCAAGGGTGATGTCAACTCTCAAAATTATGTCAGCCCTCAAAGTGATGCCCTAGCTTGATATCCCAATCCTCTACAAGCTGAAATATTCCATAATTTACCACAGGGACACTGTAACAAGCTAAAAATAATTTCAATTCTTTGAGCACGAATGTGATCCTTGGGTGGAATCACTATTATGGATGAGTGTTTTTATCCTCAAATCCAATCTTTTAGAAACTAAGAGGGTTTTCGTCCTCCAATATCTCCAAACAATCAAGGGTTATCATCCTTGGGTGTCAATTCAAGCCTAAGCTCTCACAATGAAGAAATGTCATATAAAATCATGATCCCCAAATGAGCCATGCACCCCACTTTTATAATTTTACTTTCACATTTTTCAAGGAAAAGCACTCATAAAGCAATGTCCCCTCCTTTTATTTTAATATTGAGTTGCTTTAATAATAATCACCTTTTTAATACTAAAACATAAGTTACACGTTTATGAATATAACTTAAAGTTACTTTTTGGACAACATAAGTTAAATTATTAAATTATTTCCCTTGCACCACCACTTTAGCCTACGGGAAATGGAGAATAGGCTAAGGGTCTTCTAATTGGATTAGATTTGAGAAGGGGACATGACAGTCTGCCCTTCCCAAAATTGCTTGCCCTCAAGCAATTGCAAGCTCAACTACTCTAACTTTGTTGAATTGTCCATCTCTATAATACATGGATCCCAATTCATCCTTGGGAACTTACAATTCCATGTGTCGAATTCCTCATGTGATGCAATATGTTCATTTGACTACATAACTTTGGTTTTCCTTGAAGCTTTCTCCAAACATCCATTTGGAAGACCAACAACATTATTGGCCAAGGATAAAACAACAATACAAACATTTGCTTTGAATGTATTGATAAGTGCATTTGCTTCCTTTACTAAATCCATGATATCTTTATCAAATAAGTGTTCTTACAATTCATTGATAAATGTAAATTTTCCTAAATCTTGTATGTGATATATGCCTCCATCCAAAGGTGCTCGAGTCCTAGCATTAAATCATGAAATTCCACAAGCACCTTCACCATTGTATCTAAACCAATCATTGTTTCGTATATGACATAATCATCAAGTATCTCGAGTATTATCCCAACTCTTGTCTCCCAAAATTTCCTTCATATGTGCTAGCCAATTCAAGTTTATAGACGGGATTGAAATATCTCTCATCCATGATTATATTTGAGACTTCAATCTTTTCAAGTCCACGGTAACTAAATATATATGACTCGATGCAAGGGGCAGCAGCTAATTAACCTCATCATCATTATTGTCTAGTAAATTTACATGCTTTCATGTAAAATAAATACAGGTTTGCTGATCTACGCCATATTGTAAGCATGTGCAAAATATCACATAAGGGTTCACACATTTCAAGATTCATACATGTTTTCTTATCTCGCGCATCATGCTACTAGTAAGATTCATATGTGGACAACCAAAATATTTTTAAGTTCTTTTGCAAATACACTATTGTTGTTGTTTTGTATATTATAAAACAGGTTCAACAAACAACAAAAAACAATGCAATGCAATGTACTATTCCATTGAAAGTCACCAAAAAGTTCAACATTTTTACCAAAGCACAACTTGAAGTAATATCCTCTTGTTTAAGTGGCCAACAATGTAAAATAACAACATGGAGAAGTTCAACTAAATCAATTTGATGTAATCTAGCACCTCGGTCTCCCTTATCCAATTGAGACAAATCCAAATCTAGTATAGGGATTATGACACTATGGATGAGACAATGAACCAACAAGTAATTGCCTTCTATGAAAGCATATTGCTTGCACCACTTCACTCTTATGTAATGAAGAAATTGAAATACCCAAACCTTTAGTTCCAATGGATCCTTCAATGATATGACAAGTTATACCTCCTAAAAATATGGTGCAAATCAAATTGTGTATAGATCGAAAACAAGTTACAACAACTACAAACCACCGGCATTTCATCTAAATCAGCCACAAGTGGCTGAAATATGTGTTTCCTTTAGTTGAGAACTTCTGCCCACATCATCCAATGATAAGACCCCTTAAAGTGTGCAAACTTGCGTTGTTCATGACTGATAACAATAGCTCATGATATGAAACTATCAAAATAGGAAACATGACACGACACAATAGTTGCAAAACTACATATCCACTTGTATAGCGTAACTGAAATAATGTGGTGGCTGATAATGTAGATGACAAAAACATTAATGGTGATAATTTGGTTCATAGATGCCATGGGTTTCTTTCTTTTATCACTCAACGGTAGTATCCCATCACCACACATTTTCTCCATGTCTTGTTGGTGATTATTTGCACAAATATCTAAGTTTGGAGTTACTCCACCATGCTTATGTTGTGCTACTCTGGTATTCATGTGAAATTCCCCTTGAGTCTTCTTGTGGTTCTTATAACTTCCTCAATATGAAGGATATATCCCACACAACTCCGCCTTGACTCATGTTGGTGCTCTTTACTCAATGGCAATCTTGAAAGTGCAAAATCAAGCACCGTGCAAAACTAATCCAAAATAGACCAAATAACATCATAAGAAGATATATTTTGTCCACTCCAAGTGATGATAAGTTGTTGTACCTTCATGATGCAAAGAATGATAGAACCATCTTGTAGTATCCCAACTTTTATGTATTTTCCTTCACACATCCAAGGGTGGCAACCTTTATGTATCTTGATTTCAAAAACACCATGCCATGCTTAGTAAGAAAATATTGAATATCAAATTGACATATATTTTACTTATCACCTTTCAACATCAAGCATATCACTATCCCAACAACCATGACTATCTCCATAACCATGTTTTTAAGTGTAGAACTTGGATCAAATGAGTGATCTATTAATTGTGAGCATTGATCCTCCACAACTTCATTAAAATGCACTGCATACTCTATATGATTCCTCATGAACTTCCTTTCAATCCAAATATATGGGATGAAGAATTCACTAGAAATAGTGATATTGATCTCATCAAATCCTTTATCCTTCTTGTACCTCAAAAGTTCACCCGGATCCCATATGCAAAAACAATTTTGAACTTGAATCAAAGAATTTATATGACTTGCACCGCAAGTTGTATCCTTCACCCTATCACCATTTTTAGAATGCTTTCGGTGATGAAAATAATCTTGTAATGGCATATTATGAACCATAGTTGGAATACTCACATTTGGAAAATACTCGTGAGACCCAAAAAAAAACTCAAAGAATATTTTGCTAATACTCTAGAATACTCGGCAACTTACAAAAATACTCAAATTTATTTTAAAAACATAAATTTTAAGCAATACATAGCTACAAAATGTATCAAATGAGCCCATAAAATGTTGGAGAAGTGTTTTCTATTAGATTTGAATACAAATAAAATACAAAATCCTATCATCATGCAAATACGACAACCGAATGATAAGTAATATGAATTTATGATGATTGACATTGAAAAATATCATCATAAATTTCATATCTATGTGTTAGGAATTAATAATATCTAATGCGGAATAATTCCTCAGAATCGCAATAATAAGAAGTATGAATAGAATTACATAAATGAAAAATGCACAACACGAAGACAATATTTAACGTGGTTCACCCAATGTGGGCTACATCCACCAAGAACACTTGCTCAGATTTTATTACAAGCCAACAGTCTTCACAATTACAATAATCAGATCTTGTTTGGAGCTATGCTCAACAAACCCTCCCGAATTCGCACTTGAATTCACACACACTATTCACCTTCACAAAACACACTCTACTCAATCCTATTGTATGTCCATATATTTATAAGTACATCAATAGGTAGCTGAAGAGGCGGTTTTACAAAACAATGGGTACTGAAAAAACTATGGGCCCAAAAACAGCCCATAACAGTTACCCATTACCCATGGGTTAATAAACCACCCATGAAAATTTGCTTGGGGCTTCGCCCCAAACCCCTTGACCCACTCACCGGCGAGAGGGACCGCCATAAAAATATTCGAGTGTAACACATGGAAGGTGTACCAAACTCTAACATGAAAACAGGCTTCACAAACATAACAATCTCCCACTTAGGAAACCGATTTCCATTAAGAAAGCTTCTAAACCCTTCTTTGTCATCTGCGAAGGCCAACCAAAGCTGAACATAGCTTTAGTTTATCCCTTGTGACCACCTTGGTCATCATGTTTGCGCAGGATTCTCGACGGTATGAATCTTCTCCAACTTCAACTTATCTTCCGCCAAAGTTGTCTGATGAAGTGATATCTCAACTGTATATGCTTCGTCTTGGAGTGGAAAGAAAATTTCTTAGCTAGGTGTATAGCACTCTGACTATCACTATGCAGCTTACATTCCTCCTGCTTATGCCCCAACTCCTCAAGCAATTGATGTAACCAAATCATCTTGCCTCTGTGGCAAAGAACATACTCACCTCCATGGTTGACAAAGCCACTAGCTTCGTAGTCATGAAATCCAGCTCACTTTGTTGTCCCACCTACGGTGTAAATATAACTGCCGTGTGCTCTCCCGTTGTCTACATCTCCAACCATGTTTGAATCTACATAACCACATAAAGTGGTGTCGATCCATCAGTAGCACAAAAGCGTCCCCTTGGTCCCTCTCAAATACCGAAGGATACACTTTACCGATTGCCAATGCTCTTTACCTAGATCACTCATAAATCTACTCACAGCTCCCACTGCATGGGAAATATCAGGCCTAGTGCACACCATAACATACATCAAACTACTAACCACTGATGAGTAAGGTACCTTGGACATTTGGTTTCTTTCCCTGCTCTGTCTTGGGACACTTTGCTCCTTTGATAACTTAAAATGGCATGCCAAAGGAGTCTCAACCGATTTACTATCCTGCATGTTAAACATATCCAATACCTTCTTAATGCAATCTTCCGAGATAAAGTCAGCTTATGTTCCTTCCTATCCCGAGTTATCCTCATACCAAGGATTTTTTTGGCTACCCCAAAATCCTTCATATCAAATGATTCACTTAGTTGTTTCTTGAGTACTTTTATTTCTGCATGTTTTTACTGCAACCAACATGTCATCAACATACAAACACAGGATAATATAACTTCCATCCTCAAATTTCTTGTATACATGCAATGGTTAGGATGACATCTAATATAACCTTGCTTCATCATGAAGCTATCAAACTTCTTATACCATTGACGTGGAGCTTGTTTCGAGCCATACAAGCTCTTCTTGGTTTCACACACCATCTCCTCTTTACCTTTGACTTCATATCCTTATGGTTGTTGCATATATAGCTCTTTCTCCAAATCACCATGGAGAAATGCAGTCTTTACATTTAATTGTTCTAAGTGCAAGTCTTATGCTGCCACTATTCCAAGAACAGTTCTGATAGAAGTCATTTTTACTACAGGAGAAACAATCTCATTAAAATCTATACCTTGTTTCTGTGCAAACCCCTTGACCAACAACCGGGCCTTATATCTTTTCTTTCCTCCTTCGTCTTTAACTCTGTACACCCACTTGTTCTGCAATGCTCTTTTGCCTTCCGGTAACTTCACCAAATCCCAAGTTTGGTTCTCCATGAGAGACTTATGCTCCTCATCCATGGCTTGCTCCCACTTCTTACTAGCATCTACCTGCATTGCTTCATCAAAGCTCTCTGGATATCCACTATCAGTGAGTAATAAATAATAAAGAGAAGGAGAAAAACGTTCGAGTTCTTTTCTTACCCTAGAAGACATCCTCACTGTAGGAGTTTGGGGTTCTGTTGAGTAGGTTCTGAATTGATTCATGGGTCTTTGTCCCATCTCGGAAAATCCTCTACCACCGCATATTCTTTCTTGGATTTTCCCTGTTTTCCTACTCAATTATTGCTTATACATGACTTTCTCATTAAAGACCACATCCCTAGACCGAATGATTTTCTTGTCCTTAATAATCCAACATTTAAATCCAAAGTCATCACCACCATAACCAATAAAAGTGCATTTTTCTTGATTTAGCCTCAAGCTTGGTCCTATCATCCTTTTCAATATGAATAAACACCTCACATCCAAAGACTCTAAGAAATGAGTAATCAAATTTCTTACCGTACCAAGCCTCCTCAGGTATGCCTCCATCCAAGGCACTTGAGGGTCCTCTGTTTATCAAGTACACAGTTGTGCTCACCGCTTCTGCCCAAAAATAAAGAGGCAGTCCTACATGTATCCTCATGCTCCTAGCACGTTCCATTATTGTTCTGTTCATCCTTTCTGACACCCCATTCTACTGTGGGGTTTCTGGAACCATCTTTTACCTGCAGATTCCATTCTTAGAAAAATAATCATCAACTTCATTGCTTGCAATACTCCCTTCCATTATCGACCTAAGACATTTTAAATTAATACCTGTTTCATTCTCTACCAAGGCTTTCCATTTAACAAAAGCATCAAATACATTAGATTTGTTTCTAATACAATAAACTCAAACTTTCATTGTTGCATCATCAATAAAAGTAACATAATAACTTGAACCCCCAAGAGATGATACCTGAGCTGGCCCCCACACATCAGAATGTACTAGCTCTAACTTACTCTCTTTCTTCATAGGTCCAGCCTTGAGAAACCTTACTCGCTTATGTTTCCCATATATGTAGTTCTCATAGAAATCCAAACATGTTTCTGTATATCCAAGTAAATTCTTCTTTATGATGTCCATGCCCTTATGACTCATATGACCGAGCCTATAGTGTCATAATGTTGTATCCGCATCCTGAAGCCACAATATTACAATCATTAGTACTATCAGTGGATAAATACAAGGTTCCAACCTTCTTACCTCTTGTCACCACAAGAGCACCCTTGGTAACCTTCCAAGAGTCAACTGTAAATATCACAGTACAACCATCACTTCCCAATTGCCCCGCCGATATCAAATTTCTCCTTAATGTAGGCACATGTCTGACATCCTTCAATAGCCATGTATTCCCATTCTGCATCTTAACCTAAATGAACCTTTTCCAACTATACTGCAAGGCTCATCATCACCAAGAAAAACATGCCCAAAATCCCCTTGAACATAATCAACAAAATAATGCCTATGTGGAGTAGCATGAAAAGAAGCCCCTGAATCTAAAACCCAAGATTCAATAATATTATGCAAAGAAAGAATCAAAGCATCTGGCATACATTACCCGATGCCACATTTGTCTCCTTATTTTCTTCATGTTGTTTCTTCTTATCCCGAAGCTCCCAACAGTCCTTTGCATGCCCAGACTTTCCACAATTCCAACATACAATCTTGCTCTTGGATTTTGACCTTGCCCAATCTTTCGATTTTCCACGGTTTCCTCTATTCTTTTGTCTCCCTCTAGTTTCCATTGTCAAAGCATTCCCTGAAGTAGAAGATTCCCCAGAGCTTTTTCTTCACATTTCCTCTCTTAGAATCACCCCTACAACATCCTCAAACTTCAACTTCGAGTTAGCTAGAACCAAGTTACTTACCGCCATTACCAGGCTATTCCAACTTTCAGGTAAAGAGCACAAAATTAATAAAGCCCTAAATTCTTCATCAAATTCTATTGTAACCGAAGCTAGCATATTCACAATTGTATTGAAATCATTTAAATGATCTGCATCTTGAACTATTCTCGACATCTTCATATTAAACAACTTTTTCATTAAAATATCTTGTTAGAGGCAGAGGGTTTTTCATGCAACTTCCCTAATGCATCCATTAGATCTTTTGTAGTCTTTTCCTTTGAAAAATTAAATAACACCGAAGATGCAAAACACATCCGGATGTCCCAAGTGCCTTACTATCCAGCAAATCCCATTCCGCATCTATCATGCTCGAGGGTTTATTCACCTTCTCAGACAACGAAGTATAAATATCCTTTTGATAAAGGTAATCTTCCATCTGCATCTTCCAAAGACTAAAAGTCTACCCGTTGAATTTATCAACCCTAGATCTTCCATCATCTGCCATAGCTCCCACTCAAGCTAAAAAATTTCCCTGCGATTCAACACTTCAACAAACCAAACTAGGCTCTGATACCAATTGTTAGGAATTAATAATATCTAATGCGGAATAATTCCTCAGAATCACAATAATAAGAAGTATGAATAGAATTACAAAAATGAAAAATGCACAACACGAAGACAATATTTAACGTGGTTCACCTAATGTGGGCTACATCCACCAAGAACACTTGCTCAAATTTTATTACAAGCCAACAGTCTTCACAATTACAATAATCAGATCTTGTTTGGAGCTGCGCTCAACAAACCCTCCCGAATTCACACTTGAATTCACACACACTATTCACCTTCACAAAAACACTCTACTCAATCCTATTGTATGTCCATCTATTTATAAGTACATCAATAGGTAGCCGAAGAGGCAGTTTTACAAAACAATGGGTATCGAAAAAAACCATGGTCCCAAAAACAACCCATAATGGTTACCCATTACCCATGGGTTAATAAACCACCCATGAAAATTTACTTCGGGGGCTTTGCCCCCAAACCCCCTTGACCCGCTCACCGGTGAGTGGGACCGCCATAAAAATATCCGAGTGTAACACATGGAAGGTGTACCAAACTCTAACATGAAAACAGGCTCCACAAAAATAACACTATGCAAGTTACAATATACAATAAATTACATTTTGCTCTTCCCCAATCTAGAGAAAAATTGGGGAGAGGGTCTAGTGCCTCTACTAGTCCCCACACTTGGCTACATCTCCACGCTCCTCCTAAAAGGCTGCAAATCTGGCTCGATCATGGAACTAGATGGTGCTGCGGGTGGCTCCTCTTCTACATGTTGGAGATCACCTCCAAAGATGTCATCCACCCAATATATCCTCGAGTCTTACTAATGTTTCTCCCTCCATAGACTCCCTCTCAAAAGAAGCAATCTCGTCTGCTGTGAATGCAAGGTTTTCCTCTTCTTGCCTAGCCCACTCACTATATGGATCTATCTCATCCAAATCAATGAGCTCCTCTGATGTGGCCTCAAATTTTTTTGTGCGAAGCCCAGATATTGTATTGCACAAAAACCAAATCGTTGAGCTTTTTTTGATTCAAATTGTTGCGCTTCTTCGTGTGAATGGCCTCAAATAAACTTCAGTTGCGTTCACATCCAGAAGCACTACAAGGTTGAGATAGAATTATGAGGGCTAACTTTTTGAAGATTTGGGGTATTCCCTCCCCAATCCTCCCACCAAGAACCTACAAACGAGATAATAAAAAAATTATAATTAATTAATAAAATCAAATTTGTAACTAATAAGTAACTTGGTAAACATTCTAATTTTTATTACCTGGTGAGTGTGTGGATCTCCCTCGAATAGCTAGCACCAAAGAAAAGATTCTCCCCCTAACATGTTCAGTAACTCTCCGCAACTCTAAAATGACGAGGTCCCTCGTCTCAACATCCGGTATCATCCTCTCAATACATGTTGAAAGGCCCTCCATAACCTCTCCATTCACATCTGTGAAGCTATCAAAGTATAAATACTTGGGGTTGAGGTAGTACCCCATTGCATGAATAGGTTGGTGGAGTTGATTGTTCCACCTCCGATCAATAATGTCCCAAAAGGGACCATATTTGATGATATCCCCCTATAATAGTTTTGGATAGACTCTTTGGCCCTATCCATGGCCTCATATATAAACCCCATGGGGTTTTGCTCCCCATTAACTAAACGTAAAACTCTCACCAATGACTCTGACACCTACACACAAATTAAAATGTAATATTGCAAATTTACAATACATATTAGAAATGAAATAAAAAAGTGAAAAGTAGAACAATATATTTATAATTAAAAAAATTAAAATAAAGGAATGAAATATAAATCGAAGTTTGAAATTACCTTGATGATCTCTATAACTCTCTTTACAAAGATATCATCAAAAACTATCTTTGCAACCCTTTCTCCGTTAGCTTTCTTTGAATAATGTGAGTCTAGCCATGCTTGACTCACAAACATTTGTTTCAAAGGTGTCAACAAACTAGAAATACTTTGCAATGTCAAGAAGTTAGTTGCAAACCTTGTGACACCGGCTCGAACAAGCTCTTTCCCCTTTGTGTGTTCTCTCATCAAGCTCAGAACCCAAGGGTGATTGTATATGTACTTTGTTATAGATCTTGCATCTTCTACAACTCGGCCTCACCAATCAATTTTGCCTATGTCCTCCAAAAGAAGGTCAAGGCAATGAGCTGCACAAGGAGTCCAAAAGAGTGATGGATGTCTCTCTGCAGTAGTCTCCCAGCCGCCACATATGTTGTTGCATTGTCTGTGACAACTTGCACAACATTCTGTACACCAACCTCTAATACAATTGTCTCTAACATAACACTCAAATTCTCTGCATTTTTTATTATGTTAGAGGCATCAATAGACTTTAAAAACACCATCTCACCATTTGAAGCTGCTAAAAAATTAACAAGGGTGCGGTTCCTTCCATCTGTCCACCCATCTGAAAGAATGGTGCATCCAAATTTTTTCCATTGTTTCTTGTGCTCTTCTAGCATGGTAGTGGCATCTGCAATTGCACCCTCAAGTAATTTCCCACTCAAATATTTTGGAGAGGGTGCCTTGTACCCTTTCCCTGCAACTGTCAATGTTGTCACCAAGTACTCCCAGTATGGGCTCTTTGCCACATTGAACAATAAGTTGTTGTAGTACCAAAAATTTGCACAAGCTTTATCCACTTCCTCATGCATATCTTTGTTCCAAGTTGTACCTTCCAATGAAGGTTGTGCTCTAGGTGTGTTCCTTACCACAAAAACTCTGTATGCCTTTACTCGAACTCGATGAAGATGCACCTCTTCTGGCTCTTCCTCTTCATATGCGTGGACCACGAGTAGAGCCCACAATTTTTGCCGCATCATCGTCTAAATCCTCTGCCATTACAGCCCCTGTCTAATAGCTTGTGCTATGGCTGCCTTTAGCCTTGCCTTGCCTTCTCTAGTTTCTTCTCCTCTAACTCGCCAACTCTACTCTAATCTCTCTCTTTGCCTCTTTAGACACATTGGGGCAAATCGTAACATCTCAAGCAAACAATACTTGAAAGGTGATATTTCAAACGATTGATGCCTCCATTCATTTTTCTGTTACAAAAATTGTAAAAAAATTCGCCCTCACTAGCTCCACGTACAGCATACTTCCATGCTTTGGAACAGGCATTCAGAGGAATGGTCCCTCCTCATGATTCGGGGATGTTGAACCCGATGCCAAGCTTGGTGCCATTATTAAACTCTAATCTGCAACACAATGCACATTTAAAAATTAAAAAATGTAAACTTAATTTAAATTTAAAAATAAAACGTGCTGAATAAAAAATTTGCGTAAATAAAAAAATACATTACAAGCATTCAATTTTACATTACATGTATTTAAAATTACAAAATAAATTGATTATAATACACATACATAACATTTAACTAGTTTATAATACACATATATATGTATATATATACACACACACACATAGATGTAGATATATATATATATATATATATATATATATATATATATATATATATATATATATATATATATATATACACACATATGTAGATATATGTGTGTGTGTGTGTGTGTGTATATCTACATATGTGTGTAGATATATATATATACACACACACATGTACATATCTATATATACATATGTGTGTGTGTGTGTGTGTATATATATATACACACACACACACACATATATACACACATATGTAGATATATATATATATATATATATATATATATATATATATATATATATATCTACATATGTGTGTATATATGTGTGTGTGTGTGTATATATATACACACACATATATACACACATATGTAGATATATATGTGTGTGTGTGTGTGTGTGTGTGTGTGTGTGTGTGTGTGTGTGTGTGTGTGTGTGTGTGTGTGTGTGTGTGTGTGTGTATACATATGTGTATATATATATACATATATACATATATACCCTCTGGCTGCAAATGAGTATAAAAAAATTACAAGCATTCGATTTTACATTACATGTATTTAGAATTACAAAACAAATTGATTACAATACACATACATAAAATTTAACTAGTTTAAAATGAATTTACATTAAAAAAAAATACATAACTCTGGCTGCAAATGAGTATAAAAAATTACAAGCATTCGATTTTACATTACATGTATTTAGAATCACAATATGAATCTATAAAACCTAAATAATATACACAAAATTTGAAGTAACTTCAAATAATTTGAAAAAAAAACCTACCTCCAAATGTAAATCTCCAAATTCTCTCCTCAAATTCACTCCAAAATCTACTCAACACAAGCAATGCAACCTCAAATGGTTGTGTGAGTGACAATGAGGGAGTACAGGGATTTTTAAAGAGCCAAAACCATGTAACAAAGGTGGTTTTGCGTGTGAAAACCATGTTCTACATGTGAAAACCGTGTTGGGCGAGATAAATGCATGAACTCGCCAAGTTTTGGCGAGTACTCGTCAAGTTAACTCAATGAGCATTCTCCAAAACTCGGTGAGTTTTTTTTTCCTTTTCGGCGAGTTTTCCCTGTGGTTTATTCGTTTTACATGTTTTTTTGTGATTTTTAAAAACTCGGTGAGTTTTTGACGAGTATTCTATCTATGGTATGAACCAACAAATATGAAATATGACCATCCTTTTCATACTTTGGGTTATACTCAAAGTGTTCATTTCCTTAGCTAAATTAGAAATTGTTGAGATATTCTCAACACCTCCATCCTTATGACTCAAAATTTCTGAGTTAGGATCAACATTCTCCTTAATTGCATGTTTATCAACATCGTTATCTTCAAAATCATTCATATATGACAATTACTCACTTTTTGGAAGATCGCAGGTAGCTTATGGATTGTCACATCTATTTCCATCTTCGGCTCTTTGTATTCAACTAATGATGTTTTTTCCCGTTGACTTCATTGATATAAACACAATCATTAAAAGTCATTAGAACATCTTCTACCATCAAAGGATCTTTACCGTCACTCTGCATGTTGGATCCCTCATGTTCTTGTTTAATGAAGTCTTTTGGCTCAATTTGACTGTTTTATCTTCTTGATTTCTTCCTTAACAATTTTTTGAGGTTTTTACTTTCCCTCTTTCTTCTTCAACCTTTCACTTCTATTTTCATCGTATATCTCTAATAATTATTCAAAGGTATTGTAAGATTTGTAGATGTCATACTTTTTATCATATGCGTCAAAAGCAAGAAGTCAGACCTCATTTATGTCACATTGCTCTTCTAACCATGTCTCGTGAATAGGATTTTTCCAATGTTGCACGAAGACTCTTCTCTTACTAAAAAAAGTGTCTCAAAGACTGGTACTTGTTGGTACTCGTCTCAGAGACTTGCATTTCAATGTTTTCTAAAAAATAGACATTTTGTACTCTTGACCTTATAGGTATGATGAGATATCAAAGATAAATATCAATATAATTACTTTTATCCTTTGTCAACATCTAATATTTTAATTTTAAAAGGTAATACTATTTTTCTTAGGCTGTATATTATTGTTTTCTCTAAAATCTACATATACATTGTTTTTCCATTTCCAAATACCCATCTCTTTTATTTTGAAAATGGTGCCCCTGTACCAGTATCTTCATACTAGTACAGATCGATACTGTCTCCCGGTACCTATGGATTTTTCTTTCGTGATCTTCTAAATGAAGTTAGATCTTCATAGCTAATAATAAATTATTCCAATAATTGGATCTTTATTCGTTCCTCATGATCTTTCCGTTCTAAACACTTGTTCATTAGCTCCAAGATATCCTCAATTGGATATGTAGATCTTTCTCTTTGATTTCTCATTATGTTGCATTAAATTTAGATTTAATCCTGCAAGTTGGTGAGAATATAACTCGATACCACCGTAATGTCTTCTTATGAGAAAATTAATGAATTCTGAATTTTTGTAGCAAACCCTTAAGGATGAAAATTAAAAATTATGAAATTACCCTTTTATTCGAATATCCAACAATACAATGTACAAACACAACCTAGATTTTATTGAACTTAATTAGCGGTAAAAGCCAAGAACAAAATATGGAAATTATTCAATTGAAAACCTAGCTAATTTTTTGTTAATTAATTGCAGATTTGAAATCATAGTTGACCGTATGAGATGAAATTATTAGCTGGAAATGGCGTCCAAGCTAGATGGAAAACATTGTTTCAAAGGTATAAATGTTGAGAAATGATGACGTTAGTAGTGTATGGTTGTTGCCCTGGTGGTATGGCTGGTGGAAGATGAACATGTTGTGTGGTACAACAACTTCCAGGTGATGAAATTCAGCCTCCCAAAATGATGATGTCAACCTTCAAAATGATACCCTAGCTTGATATCTCAATCCTCTACAAGTTGAAATCTTTCATAATTTATTGTAAAGAACACTGTAGCAAGCTGAAAATGACTTCAATTCTTTGAGCACAAATGTGATCCTTGGGTGGAATCACTCTTATGGACGAGGGTTTTCGTCCTCAAATCCAACCTTGGAAACCAAGAGGGTTTTCGTCCTCCAAGATCTCCAAATAGCCAAGGGTTTTCATCCTTGGGTGCCAAATCAAGCCAAAGCTCTCACAATGAAGAAATGTCATATAAAATCATGATGCCCAAATGAGCCAAACGTCCCACTTTTATAGTTTCACTTTCATGTTTTTCAAGGAAAAGCACTCATAAAGCAATGTCCCCTCCTTTTATTTTAATTTTGAGTTGCTCTAATAATAATCAACTTTTTAATAATGAAGCATAAGTTGTCTTTTTATGAATAAAACTAAAAGTTACATTTTGGACGAATTAAGTAAAATTATTAAATTATTTCCTTTGCACCACCACTTTAGCCTACCTGGAAATGAAGAATAGGTTAAGGGTATTTTAATTGGATTATATTTGAGAAGGGGACATGACACTTTTAAAGTCGATGCATTTCTAAGTGGCATGTTACCTAACCAAAGATTAACCTAATATTGATCAGGGTCTTGTTCTTAGAAAATTTCTAGTGTTCTTAGAAAATTTCTAGTGTTCTTTGTTGATTTTCTTGTCCAATTTCTCTTGGTGGGGATCATTTGCTTCCCCTATTTAACAAGGTCAAGGTAACCATGCTTTTATTTGTAAATAAAATGGATGATTGCTAAATGTAGACCTTACAAACTATAGGTAACTTTCTCCGTCCCTCAATTGTCTAATCAAATATATTTTTTATAATGGTCTCGGCCTTGTTTTTAAAAAATTGTAGGTGTGCTTCTATGTAGATTGCCCCATCTTTGCGTTAGCATGTTGTAATTTCTTCTTGATAGTAGGGTCCTTTTGGAATCTAGGTTTTCAAGTCATCCCCGATCATAACGTCTCTAATGCAAAAAGCAATTAAGGCCGACAAAATTTTATTGTCAAAATTTGGGTACTTATGTATTTTAACCACCAAAGAGTTCAATTTTTATTGCCATTTATAATCATTACTTCTTCTTTCATCAATGTGCTCTTTGGTTATTGTTATCCCAGTTTTTTCCCCTGGAAAAATTGATTAAACACAACCCCGCAGAGAAGAAAATCGAAAGGGTTGGCTCTGTCCTGCGAAATCACATTCAAATCCAACAATCAAAGGGGCTCGAAAATGAAGGAGAAAGGAAGCCAACGATGTCAAAGGAAACCAAAGGCTCAGCAGAAAGAATTGAGAGAAAGGGCTTGAAGCTTTCGGACTTCACATACGAGTCGACTCGGGGGCAACACAACAGACTCGTGGAAGGCACCACGTGCCTCATCGGTGCAAATTCAAAAAGGCGTGGCCCAAAAAGAGACCCCAAACTTGCGACATCCCTCCATGTGTCCAAGGTTTGGAAAAGGGACAAAGCCACTGCTTAATCGACTAAGTATAAGAGTGTCGATAGAAGCCTCCACATGCCTCATCGTTCCGCAACTTCGTAAGTGAGACCCAAATGACATACCCCAAATGAGCGTCAACTTTCCACATGTCCCTGTGTCTGAAAAGGAAATAGAGCTGACATTTCAAAAGTCTCAAGTCAAAGCAGGCGGTGCCACGTGTCTCATCGATGCAAATTCAAAGGCATGGCCCAAACGGCGAGTCCTCAAACAAGGGCCAACCCGCCATGTGGTCAAATTCCAAAAAGGTAAGGTCGGCCGTTGAAAAGTCCAAAATCTGTGGAGGCCTCCACGTGTCTTATCTCGCACAACTTCAAAAGAAAAATATGGGGGTAGTTTCCAAATGAGTGTGAAGCCTCCATGTGTCTCGGGTCGGGCATAGTGTCTCTGCCAATAGGAGGAACTCGGGCAGAATACAGAGGAAACCGAGCGAGGCTCGAGGAAGCCGCCAGTGTCAGTTTGGTTTAATTTCAAGAGCGAGAGGAAGGGGCTGAATCTTCAACATGTGCGGAGCTGCCACGTGGGTCTTGCATGGATGGACTCTTTTAAATATTATGAGCCCGAGACCACGACCTTCGAGGACAACCATATCTTTCGATTGGAAGCTTAGAATTGAGCGAGAGAGGACGTTTTGGAAAGCTCTCGGCGCCAGGACTTCTCACCCACCACCATTATGTTTCAGCCCACCATTTTCGAGGTTGTCAAGTCTCCCACCTACCGCCATGATGAAGAATGGGCCTCTTTTCTTGTCCAGCAAGGAATAGCAAATAGGGGCATGGGTTTTACAGTAAAGCCCATCTTGTTGCAGGTGGATTCAATGCTCTTCCAGGGGTGGTTAAAATAGGATTTGAATTCTTCCCTCTCTCCTTCTCTCATTCTTCTATATATTGTAAAGGAGGGGCATATTTCAAAAGGTTGGTCATTGTTTCTCTCTGCCCCCCTCTCTCTTTCTTCCTTAGGGTAGAATGTGGAGTCTAAGCCTCCTCTCATGGCTCTGTAATGGCATTTTCTTGCCTCTTGCCCACTGATGATGTATTGTGTGACTTATGGAGCAATAAAATTTGTTTTGTGATGCATTTTGTCCATCCTTCCTTATTTTATTGTCTCTTCTTGCCTCTTGTCATTACAGGGTATATTGTGCATACTCTGATGTCTATTGCAGGTTATGGGAGCTGTGTTTAATGGGTTGAAGTGGTGTTCTGTGTGACATCTATCTTTGGTCTGTGATGCATCTGTCCATCCTCTCCATTGCTCACCTCTCTCCATTTCAAGCAGTTGGATTTGTGATTAGCCACTTCCTTTTCTGGTGTATCACCACTTAGTGTAGGCTTTGTTTTATGTATTTCTCTCTCTCCTGTCTCCTTGGAAGGTAAGATTAGGATTAGATAGTTTGTCTACACTATAGCAGCTTGTGGGGGTAGTTTAGGAAGAAGAAGTCGACTTTCTCCGGAGGGCCATCTCAAGTCCGCAAGTCCCATGACTTGAGACATGGTCTCGTGTTGTGCGACACCGGATGCCCCACTCAAATCCGAGGCCATTCGAGAGTGTTGTGATTTCGCATCAACAATTACTCTATTTCATTTGAAATTCTTAATTGGAATTGAGATGACCACAAGGCTTTCTTACCCATACATCCCATACTTGTTTTGGTCATAAGTGACACCTAAAGTTGACACCTAAACTACTTTTTGATTGTTGTCTTTATCAACATTTTTTCATCTAGTTGGTGATCTCTCTGCCCCTCTTATTAAGATTGCTATTGAGAAGATTGGTTGTAACCCCTCACCATTGGCTTAACCATAAAAGCATTGGTTATCCTTGGGATACAAGTCTTACGAGTCACTAAGATTGCATCGATTTACTAGTTTTCTTTGGGCGCTCATTATCATTGTGCTCTGTTGAATTAATTAGAGTTGCTAAGCTTGCTTTGATTCACTAGTTTGCTTTGGGCGCTAATTAAGTTTGTGGTTAATTGAATTAGGCAGGGTTGATGGATGCACCTTGGCTGATCTCTTTGAATGGATCCTCTTGCCCCACTTCTAGTTTAAAGAAAAAAAAACTGGACATGGTATTTAATATAGATGTACACAAAGGTTCATGATGGTTGGGACAAAATTTATGAATGCCATAACAAACTCTAGCAAACGTGCTAGACTTTTTAGAATATTTCTTTTTCTTGAAACCATGGTTACATTCCTAGCCGATTACTTTTTTTTCTTGGTTTGCATATTCAGTGATTCACTTAGCATGGCAAATGTTTAATCTCTTAATGTTCTTGTGACTAATGGTAGTGAAAGCCCTTTTCCGGAGTCGAAAGCAAGGAAAATTTTTAAAATATTTACAACTGATATTCTCTGAGGCCTATATTCTTCATTGGAGTAAATTAAATGCTGGAATGTTAAGGGCAAGGAAAACTGAAGAGATACATGTCTCTATTAACGGCTTAGACCCTAGGACTATGAATCACATTCCAAACATTGTTTCCTTGCGCATCGACAATGAGCTCTCCTACTTGCCAAGCCCGAGGAGAAACTATGGGTGTCTTTATTGTCTCCATTGATAGATGTCTTTGCAATTTTTTTGGTGAAACTGAATTAGTAAAACTTGTATGGAGTCCATACAGAGCGATCACTATTCTGTTGCTGAATTTTAGATGTGATGAGACTCAAGTGGGTACTCTTCATAAATTTATCTATGAGAAGCCTTTTCCTAGGAGGGGTTTGACAAGGCATCTTCCGCCTTCACGTTGCATTTCATTTTCTGAGTATTTGAATTTGAAATTGTATAAGTTATATATATATATATATATATATATATATATATATATATATATATATATATATATATATATATATATATAAACTTCACTGTTTTAGATGCTTTTCTTGTAAGAGTTTATCATTATTAAGTTAGGATAAATTTGCTTTTTTAGATGGATCTGAGACTGGTTTAACAAGAGAGTTGAATCTCTTGATTGGGCTCTACCTATTCCACCACATGCATTTGATGTGAAGAATGTTCAAAGACAATTAGAGCATGATTGCAAGAGGATTGTTTGTTCTAAAGAGAATGGTGGTCTGTGCAAGACGAGTACTGTGTATACAAATTTAGCATATGACAGTCATAAAATTGCCTAGCCCCAAAATGTATTAAATAAGATTAATTGTGTTCTGTGTGTTTTGAATATTCACCCAGCAAGAGTTGCCAGTGCAAACACGGTTTACTAATAATGTGATATACTTTCATCACAGCTTAAAACCTTTTGTCCTAAACCTTCAACCACATTGTACAGGGCTATTTAATATCATATTGTTCCAAAACCCTTTTCTGTTGTTATTATTGGTTAATGTTTTGTACTGTAGGCATTATAGTGTCTTCTATTTTGTTCTTCTGGCAGGGAGACAGTTTTGTTCTATATTTTGATTAATTTGCCTGTTATATTGTTTTACATGGATACTTCACTGAGAGGCACGGGCTTATGTTTAGTCTAAAGAACTGATGATCTTTCTTAGTATATCATTCTCTTCTTTTATTTTTGTGTTGGGCAGAGAGTTTTAATGGAAACCATCACTCAACGTTATTTGGATGCTTTTTGGATCGTTGCAATGATAATTTAGAAGCATATAGTGAGTAAACCTTCAGGGAAATGTGCAACTGTGTTGCTTTGTAACAGAGAATAATACTGTTGTTTTTACAAATTTACAAGCGCCCTATAATGTTCATCATGAGTTGATTTATTAGATTTAGGTGACCAGTTTTTGAGAAATATAACATTTTAGTTGTTTTTATAAATAGTCATGTTATAAAATGCCAGCACATTTCTGTAATCGTTTGTTGTGAGATATTGTCTTTATTGAACATTGGATGAGTGCTAGATGCATGCAAAGTAAGAGGGAACGAAGCTTATAATAGAAATATCTTCACTAAAATAGGTGTTCAGTTTTGAAAATATGTGCATTAATCCATCTGACCAAATTTGCCTGCAATCCTGTCTCCTTTGCAGTACAGTGACAATAGCAGAAATCCATACTCAGATGTTTACTGGCTGGCTACACTTGTGTAACTATATGATATTTTTCAGTTTATTCTGTTTTTGGAAGTGATGCATATTCACTCTTGAGTAAATTGCAGTGCTCCACCGAGTCTTGGAACAGGGGGACGAGGGATGTAACGCCCGCTAGAATCTCCCACTTGAGACCCATGAACAACCTAGGTTTAGTTACAAAATTATGGAATAATTTTTTTTTGTTGAAAAGTGTTAACAACCATAGTCTCAAGGACAATTAAATTCAAGTGATAACTTTTCCCATTATAATAATTATTAATTCCACATTATAAAGCAACAAATGTAATAAGTCCACACCTAGCTCAAATCTCCTTAGGGATTAATTTAATCACTGATTACATTGATATTTTAGCTAAATATTCCATGATTAAAATTTTAGGGTTAAGGAACCAAAACAATTAAATACCCAAGGTATTTAATTCCACAAGATCTAAGACAAGAGCAAGGTTTAATTACAGTGGGGAAAAAAATACATATTTAAAATCATTAGAGTAAATTCTTACTTACCCACTCCTAGAACTCGGTTAAGGATTCAATTTGATTTTTCTTACATTTAACACTCTCAAAACTTCCTAAAACATTCCCATTGGATAGGAAATTTCCTCACCTTTCCAATGATATAAAGAAGTCCTCCTAACTCTTCATATTTCTCAAGTTATGGGCCAGCGAGACCTTGGGAGGAAAAATTTTCCCTACGGCAAGCCTACGGGCCTAGGGAAGAAATTTTTGCCCTTAGCGCTCTTGGGCAAAAAGAGCATTTCACCTCTGCGCACCCGCAAGCCCACGGCAGGGATTCACGCCTAAAAGGAAAATTTTGAACTAGGGGTCCGCTAAGGACACGTGTCCAAAATCTATGCCTAGGCGGGAAGGCGGGTCGCCGGAGGTAAAATTGAATTTTTGCCTTATTATATATATATATATATTGAAAGGGCGAAAGGGTTGAAAATTACCCGCTCCTTCGCCAGCGCGTAGAGACGCCACGGTCATCCCAATTTCCAAGCAAGGGAGAAGCCGGTGGTAGGGCAAACTTAGATAATTTGACTTTTTAAAGAAAAAGGTTTAAAGGTTTGAGAATCTCCACACCTCCACCGACGCGTCATGAAGACACGTGTCAGCCATCCATTGGCTACGGGTAGGCGGGGGCTGGGGAAATTTTAGAAAAATTTCAAAAAAATTCTGAAATGCAAAAGGCAAAAAGGAACCCGCTCCTCCACCGACGCCTCGTGACGCCACGTGGCAACACTGATTCGGCATGGGCGGCGGAGGAAACTTACAAAATTTTCCCAAAAATTTTAAAAGGTTAAGTTTGATTTTGCAGGTCCGCGAAAGACGACAAAAGGCAAAAGCGGGGAAGCGGGTCCGCAGGGAAATTTTCCCAAAATTTCTTTTTTAGACTTAGGCGATTTTTGACAAAAAGTAAGGCCTGCGGGTCAAGTGGCGGGGAAATTTGTTCCTTTGGCATTTTTGACCAAAAAGCGCTAAGGGAAAATTCGGGCCCACGGGTCCACCAAGGAATTTTTTCCAAATTTTTTTTTTTACAGTTAGGATTATTTATGACGCCAAATGAAGAAAAACTTCAAAAGGCCATAACTTTTGATAGAGAACTCGGTTTTGGGAAAATGAGGACTTTTTGGAAAGCTCTCAAAGTCCTCTTTGCATAGGAATCATTAATTTTTAATTTTGATAAATTTTAAGGGGTCAATTTTGAGAAAACGTCTTTCTGTCACTTAGAAAGTGAACTGGTATTTTTAACTTATCAATTATTTGTTCAAATCCACCATTTATTCTTTCTCAACATGCCAAATAGACATGGAGGATTTCACTTGGAATAATTTAGGATAGATTTCAAGGATTAAATTGTTTGATTGAAGATCAATTCGAATTTCCCCAATTTAACAGCAAAAACAACTAAGAAATTGTTTGAGCTCGATTTTGAAAGGTTCTATGAAAAATTCTTAAGTATTATAGTTTGTTTGGGATCGTTTTAATCTTTCTTAGCATGTATTAATGTTTCAAATGTATTTCCTAGTCTGCAGGGTCATTCTCAGTACGTTTTTTTATAAGTATTTGCCAATTTGAAAAATCATCTAACGAGATTTACAACTTCCAACTCGAATTGATCCATACAAATACCCCTTCGACTTTGTGGCCATATTAGAACATCAAAATGAATATAATATAATTTCAAAATCATCAATATATATATATATATATATATATATATATATATATATATATCACAACAACATCTAGACAATCAACAATCTCACTTACAATTTCATCAGCAACTATATAATCATCAATTTTAAATTCAATTTTCTCGGTCTACTCAATATATACAAATATCACATGTCCTAACAACATCCATAGATATATATAACCATGTCCAATAGCATGTCAACATCGATATAAAATGTCTCTATCAATCATCATGCATCATATATGAATCAGAGTCAACAATAATCCGTGATCTGACATCTAACACCATACTAAATCAAAACTATAATAATGTCCATAATATAGTTAGCACTATCATGATCAATCTCAAAAGTGTTGAAGGGAAGTGGGCACTACATCCTCCTCCCCTTAGACTCGAATTCCTCTTGGAAGTCACTGGAAAGAGAGATAAGAACAAATGCAATAGAAAAAGGATCACTCCATTATGGGATTGCTTGCTTCAAACAAGTGTGGGTCTACAAAACCTATGTTTGGTCCAATGCAATTTAGTAAGAAGGGAGATTGCAAGGGATGAGTTCTAAAATTTCTGCAAGCAAGGCTATGAACATTTAAATCTAGAGAGTAAATTTACGCTATCAACCAAGATACAACACATAAAAATATAACATGAAGAGTTCAAAAGAGTCTTAAGAGTAACCACCAATTAGAGGAATAATAAGGAGAATTCCATGAGTTCAAAAAGACCACATAGTTTCCCAAGGAATACAACATACTATAGTAACAAAAATTAAGGTTTCCACTAGGGTTAAATTATGCTTTCATAATTCGTTGTTTAGGCAAGGCTAGCAGAATCAACCAAGGCCACAATTTTGTATGAGAGACATGTTTACTCAAGTTCCCACAATTTTAGGTTACACAAGATGAGGTTAATCAATAAGGAAGGACACCTAAATCAGCAAGCATTTATAATCGAGGAACTATTTATGGAAAACACTTCTATAACTCGAGAGGGTATAATTAATTTTTCATGGTAATATTAAGAAATTTCATGACCACAAGGTTTCGTAGTCCGATTTTTACACTTTTGTTTTAAGAATCAAACACACCACACCAACCAATCTAGAGACGTCAACCATTTAGCAAAGAACAATATATATATATCCCCTAGAAACTAACATATCAATACAAGAAGTACCATTCATAATAACACAATGGGATTCATTTATCTTATTTCCTAATCAAGCTCAGAATAACCACAAAGAGAGCACAAGCATAAATCGTAACACCAAATAGCACTCAAGGTCTCTAGGGAGAAGAACAAGAAGAAAATAAGACTTCCTAAAGTTATTTTATATCCTTAACATATGTTGCCTTAAAATTACAATAACTTAGGTCTCCAAGGACAAGACAACACACAAGGAGGTTACTTAAACAAGAGATAAGTCTCAAACCAAAAAGGCCACAACTCACACTCATCGAGCTATGGGACGATAAGGGTATGATGACCTAAAAACCCACAAAGAAAGGCACATACCTCTATGAACAAGAAGGTACTAAGCAACTAGAACACACTACTATCCACCAGGTGCTTCACAATTCCGGGTAGGTGACAGAACTACAGGTTCAACTATACATTGTACTCAATACACATAAATATTACTTATTTATAAATCAACTCATTAAGTCAAAATTTGTAGTTTCGTTTGCTAAGCACATTCCTTTACGAGTTTTCTTAATTAAACTTCCTCCTATTATGACATCACAAGTTTGTGTTATAAGGACCACTAAGGGGGCATGATATCTCGCCATTCTGTAAAGGTGGAAAAGAGAAAAAGTATTTATTTTACTCCTAGGGGAGGTAGATGGAAAAAAATTCCCTTTCTGTTCTTCTACATGGTTTTTATTTCTTCTATTAATCTACCAAGGTTAAAGCAAGGACCATTTTCTCTTTCTATGTTCCAGTTTATTTATTAAGCTTCAAGGCCAAATCTCCTCAATTATAGTTTTATGATGTTTGGGTGAGTCAACTTGTCAACAAAATTTAATGAGAAGGAAGGGTAAACATATCACACTATTACTTTTATGGGAGAGAGAGGTAAATCAACACACCACATTTTTAATTCTAAGGAAACAAGGGACATTCAACATAGAAAACACATTATTAATTTTGTAAGAACTAGGAAACAATCAACCAACATAGATCACAACAATATTTCGAGACTTTTTTTTATTCCACTAATTACAAGTATCATAAAACATTCCTAGTGGGTTTTTACAAGTTCTCAAAAGAAGTTACAAGGAAGGCCCATTAAAGAAGCATAATTACTCTTACTGATCTACTAGGGTTTAACAATGTTTGTTGTTTTGATGAAAACATTTTACTCATATGATAAGACAAGGAAAGTTTTCAAATCTACCCGCATATTACCATAGGATACCGCCAACCAAGTGATCAAAATGACAAGGAAATATTTTAACTATAAGAACACCACAAACTCACTATAAAGCATCAAATGTAAGCAGACAATCAACTATCTTATTCAACATGGCTTTATGACCAAGAGTTACAATTTCACAAGAAGAATCCCATTATAAGATACCATTGAGATTAATTCATCAAGGTCTAATTACACTAACATCACTAGTGGCATGGTCCAAAAGAATCAAGGCATCCATAAGTGTCTCCACGTAATTTAAAATTAATAGGTCATAGAGTGTTATTCATAGTAACTAAAAAAATTGAAGGAAATGGTAGACTTATTTATAGGTCAAGAGGGAAACCAAACACACTTAATTCACACACACAATACTCGAATGGGATTAATTCTAACCATAATTACCAAGATGCATACAATCCACAAGTCACTACTTTATATAATGAAATAAGGAAATCCTGATAAAACTTAGCATGCCATCGAAGAGAAGCCACTACCAAAAAAACACTTTTCCACTAACATCCACAGCCATCGAAAAGCAAACCGATCCCACCATAATTCATCAGCCCACAATTAAACACCTCTACTCCGACGAGGTTCAAGCTCTTACCGGATTGTAAGAGAATCACCACCACCGCTAATAGGCTGCCAACTAGAACGCACAACACAACGAACTCTCTATCTAGCAAGGTCGAGCAACGAAAGAGTCACTCCAAGATCCTAGGCACATTAAGATTTTGTGCACCCAAAACCAAGGCATAACTTTAAGCACCTAAGAAGACATTCAAGACCCCAAGGTGTACCCCCATACTGACGAAATGTCACAATACAAGAAGCATAGAACCAGCTCATCATCAAGCAAGAAGGAACCACGTAACATTTAGCTAAGTAGCCAACAACATAATGAGCTCCGAGTCACCAATCAAAATAAAATCTAAGAAATGTCGACAATCAAGAAAAGTGGCTAAGTAGCCGTATTGCAAAGTCTGAAAATTCTCGCAAAAAAATAAAATAAATAAAAGAGCCTCAGAGCTTCTCAAATCAATCATAAAATAAGATGTTGGTCCTTGATAAAATAACACAATATTACGAATATAAATTACAGATGTCAACATCACAGTCACTCCAGAGCCCTTCATGGCGCCAATAGGGGTACTCTGCCTCAAGATCAGTTCCAAGGACACATACACAGGATTGGGTCATAAACTACACCCAGACTTAATGTCCACTCTCCCATATGGGTAACAAAATGAAAAACTGACAACCAAACCAACTTTCCTAACTACTGAAGGAAGGAATCTCTAAGCAGCTTCTAATTAACTCTTCCCGACCCCAGATCACAATCACTATTTTCTAACCACAAGAATCACACCATACAATTTATCATTCCAACCACTCCAAGAGGGTTACGAAAAGGGCTTAATGCATCATATAATTAAATCAAGTTTTAGGAATTGTAAAACAACACATTTTCAAAGGGGAACCAAGTTTCCACTACACTAGAAGTTCACAAAAATAAATTTAATTTGACATTCTTAGTTACCTGGGTTTAGAAAAAATGCCACTAAGCAAGCACAACAACTCAAACAACTTATTATTTTATTATGATTTTAATTCTGGTAGTTCAAATGAACAGAGTAATGTAATATTTCTTCATACGTATTTTTGTTCAATTTTTTTAAACAAGGTTGTTTTCTAGATTTAAAAGTGTGCTAGGTTTACAGTTCATGTCTCAAGTTTTCTAGTGTGCCCAAGGGTCCAAGCTTTGAACCTTGCTACGATACCAAGTGTAACGCCCGCTAGAATCTCCCACTTGAGACCCATGAACAACCTAGGTTTAGTTACAAAATTATGGAATAATTTTTTTGTTGAAAAGTGTTAACAACCATAGTCTCAAGGACAATTAAATTCAACTGATAAATTTTCCCATTATAATAATTACTAATTCCACATTATAAAGCAACAAGTGTAATAAGTCCACACCTAGCTCAAATCTCCTTAGGGATTAGTTTAATCACTGATTACATTGATATTTTAGCTAAATATTCCCTGATTAAAATTTTAGGGTTAAGGAACCAAAACAATTAAATACCCAAGGTATTTAATTCCACAAGATCTAAGACAAGAGCAAGGTTTAATTACAAAGTGGGGAAAAGAATACATATTTAAAATCATCAGAGTAAATTCTTACTTACCCACTCCCAGAACTTGGTTAAGGATTCAATTTGATTTTTCTCACATTTAACACTCTCAAAAATTCCCTAAAACATTCCCATTGGATAGGAAATTTCCTCACCTTTCCAATGATATAAAGAAGTCCTCCTAACTCCTCATATTTCTCAAGTTATGGGCCGGTGGACCTTGGGAGGAAAAATTTTCCCAAAGGCGGGCTGCGGGCCTAGGGAAGAAATTTTGCCCTTAGCGCTCTTGGGAAAAAGACACATTTCACCTCCGCACGCCATGCAAGCCCGCGGTGGGGCTTCACACCTAAAAGGAAAATTTTGAACTAGGGGTCCGCTAAGGACACATGTCCAAAATCTATGCTAGGAGGGAAGGCGGGTCGGGAGGTAAAATTGAATTTTTACCTTATTATATTTTTTATTTTATTTTTAAAAGGCGAAAGGGTTGAAAATTACCCGCTCCTTTGCCAGCACGTAGAGATGCCACGTGTCAGTCCCAATTTCAAGCGGGAGCGGGCTGGAGGGGCAAACTTAGATAATTTGACTTTTTAAAGAAAAAGTTTAAAGGTTTGAGAATCTCGACGCCTCCGCAAACGCGTCGTGAAGACATGTGTCAGCCATCCATTGGTTGTAGGTAGGTGGGGAAATTTTAGAAAATTTTAGAAAATTTTCAAAAACGCAAAAGGAAAAAAGGAACCCGCTCCTCCACCAACGCCTCGTGACGCCACGTGTGGAACCCCGATTGGTCATGGCCGCGAGGAGAGGTGGAGGAAACTTAGAAAATTTTCCCAAAAATTTTAAAAGGTTAAGTTTGATTTTGCGGGTCCGCGAAAGATGACAAAAGGCAAAAGCGGGGCGGCGGGTCCACGGGGGAAATTTTCCCAAAATTTTTTTGGACTTAGGTGATTTTTGACAAAAAGTAAGGCCTGCGGGTTAGCGGAGCGGCAGGGAAATTTGTTCCTTTGGCGTTTTTGACCAAAAAGCGCTAAGGGAAAATTCGGGCCTATGGGTTCACCAAGGAAATTTTTCCATTTTTTTTTATAGTTAGGATTATTTATGATGCCAAATGAAAAAAATTAGAAGGCCATAACTTTTGATAGAGAACTCGGTTTTGGGAAAACAAGGACTTTTTGGAAAGCTCTCGAAGTCCTCTTTGCACATGAATCATTAATTTTTAATTTTGATAAAGTTTAAGGGGTCAATTTTGAGAAAATATCTTTCTGTCACTTAGAAAGTGAACTGGTATTTTTAACTTATCAATTATTTGTTCAAATCCACCATTTATTCTTTCTCAACATGCCAAACAAACATGGAGGATTTCACTTGGAAGAATTTAGGATAGATTTCAAGGATTAAATTGTTTGATTGAAGATCAATTTGAATTTCCCCAATTTAACAACAAAAATGACTAAGAAATTGTTTGAGCTCGATTTTGAAAGGTTCTATGAAAATTTCTTAAGTATTATAGTTTGTTTGGGATCATTTTGATCTTTCTTAGCTTGTATTAATGTTTCAAATGTCTTTCCTAGTCTGTAAGGTCATTCTGTACATTTTTTGATAATTATTTGCCAGTTTGAAAAATCATCTAACCGAGCTCTACAACTTCCAACTCAAATTGATCCATTACCTTTACCAAACTTTAAAATATGATTTCATTCTAATCCAATATTACAATGTTCTATTTCCTTCAATCAAAATGTAGAAACAAGAAAGCAATTTCTATTTCCTTTCCAAAAAAAAATGTGCTTTTCAAACACAGAGGATGCAATAATTCTGAATACATTTTCCACATTCGAACAAAGAGTTGTACAACATTTTCAAAGAAGATTTCAAACAATAATAACTTCATTGTATAAGGTAAAACAACATCTATTCGATTGAAAATATTTCTTTTACAACTTCTTTTTTTTTTTTATCAAATACAACTTTACAATCACAACTCCTTCACATTACATTCCTTTTTACAAACAGAATACCGAGTATATTTCTTTCACATTCAAAGGGGATTTCATTTCCAAAACATAGTAACTCTTCAGCACAAAATGTATATTAAATTGTCATCCACATCAAGTGGGGAAATGGTTTACAAAAGTAGTTTCGCAAGGGACTGTCAAAACTTTGTCTTCTTCCTCAATTACAATATACATAATACAATTTCTTCCACATTTATTCAAAAATAGAGAACAAAGTATATCTCTTTCACAATTCAATTTACAACTTTCATAGCCAATACAACACATCTTTCCATCACAAATAATGTACAAGGTCATCCACTTCAAAGTGGGAAGGGGTTACAATAAGAATAATCTCAACAAGGACTGTCAAACTTGTCTTTTTCTCAGCTCTAGAACAACAACATGTAAATTTCTCATTCTTCTAATTTGATCACCACAAGAGCAGGGGAAAGGCAATGCTCTCCACCCAACCAAGACATCCAATGAAAAGGAGAATCCATCCTTCTTCATTGGCCCCCGAGCCCCAACCACAAAGCAATAAGAGATGTGATCCAACTCATGGCAACAACAAAGCTTCCACAAACACTCAAGCAACATTTTCACAATAAAACACAGTCCAAAACAGAATGTAGTTTACAACTACATTAAATCATGACAAACATTACTGAGGCTTCATCAAGCAAGCCAAAGGAGCAAGAAACTATGGGGATGCTTCTTATGCCTCCCAAAAGGGAAAATGGGTATCACCACCTTAATTACAAACCACCAAAATATAGTATATCAAAACCCTGACATTCCTTATGCCTCCCCAAGTACCCCTTATTCCTCACATTTCCTTATGCCTCCCAACCTCTTATGGCACCCCATAACGAGTAAAGAAATGCAAGCTATTTCTTTGTAAGGTGGAACCCAAATCCCAACTCCCTCCACACTTATACCTCCCAAAACACTTGTGCCTCCCAAAAAATGAACCCCATAGTCTTCTCCTACACCATACCTAGGCCATCTACCCAACAACCCACAAACATGCCAAAACATTCACACAATAACATTTACATTCATAAAAAAAGAGCATTTCAAGAGCCAAGCTCTTACCTCTCCATGATGGAGTTTCCCAAGTTCCAAACAACAAGTTGTTTCCAAACAAACAATCCAAAAATCCACCAAACAACAAGCATGCAACAATCTTCAAACTTCTCCAACAACAAGAGCTCCCAAAACAACAAGGAATTCACCCAAGAATGAAGTCTACAAGGTGAAGCAACCCAAAACAAGGCAAGGAATTCAAATTTTATAGAAGAGGGAAGGGAAGAGGATGAGGTGGATCCATGTAGGATGCCACATCACACATCCTCAACCCCAACCCCAAAAGTCAACTTCATTCTCCAATGCATAATAAATGGGTGGGTGAATAATATGATAGATTACTTACACACTCCAAAACAAGCCCACACCCCAAAGGACTAACATTAAAAGCATGTAAGAAAGTGCAATAAAAACATTCAACTTGACTTACAAAAATGCACAAAGAAGGTCTAAATTTAACCCTCCAACTATAGGCAAGGTTGGTATATAAATTTAAGAGGCATGGGACAAGTTTAACTTGTCCCACAAGTCTCCAAAATCAGCTTCCAAGGACAAATTCAAATTTCAAGAAGGTGGAGTGTTTCTTACTCCAAAATCAACTTACATATCCCTTACACATTACTTACAACACTTGATCCAAGAGCCAACAACTCTATTAATTGCATTCTCATGACCCATTTTGATTAATTAATTCATAACAATATGATTACTCACATTAATTCACCACAATTAATAAATAATGAAAGGGGTAAACACATCACTTAATAAACACATACAAACATCAATAAAAAGGAACCAAATAAATAAATACACATAACCCTTGGTCACATTTAAAGGTGATCCCCCATGGGAATCCCTAACACAATCAAACACACACAAACAAATACAAGTTGCCATGGTGACCTTGTTGAATTCATTTAGAATTCCAATGTGGTTAGTCTCCAATCCCCAATGTTTGTTGTGATATTTTTAACTCTGCACAATACAAATACCCCTTCGGCCTCATGGCCATATCAGAACATCTAAATGAATATAATATAATTTCAAAATCATCAATATATATATATGAATCACAACAACATCTAGACAATCAACAATATCACTTACAATTTCATCAAAGCAACTATATAATCATCAATTTTAAATTCAATTTTCTCGGTCTACTCAATATATCCAAATATCACATGTCCTAACAACATCCATATATATATATATAACCATGTCCAACAGCATGTCAACATCTATATAAAATGTCTCTAACAATCATCATGCATCATATATGAATCAGAGTCAACAATAATTCATAATCTGACATCTAACACCATACTAAATCAAAACTATAATAATGTCCATAATATAGTCAGTAGTATCATGATCAATATCAAAAGTGTCGAAGGGAAGTGGGCACTATAGGGGACCAAGGGCCTAGGTTTGGGGACAATGGCGGGATGGTGGTACATATATATATATATATATATATATATATATATATATATATATATACATACATATATACATATATATATATATATATAAAATACATATATACATATATACATATATATATATATACATATATATATACATATATATATATATACATATATATATATATATACATATATATATATATATATATATATATATATATACATATATATATATATATATATAAAATAGTTATAAAAACATGTATAAATAACAAATGAAACTTTGAAATACTAAACATATTGCATTGAACAATGAAAATGTCGAATATCAATATATTAATATTTATATTCAAAATGATGATTACATTCAAAATTCAAATATAGTTGGCCAATTGGCTCAATGCAATGAAGATTTGGCACTTGCTCTAACTCTTGTTGTTACTTGTTGCTAATGTTGTCCCTCTTCCTTGCTAATGCTCTCACTCTTGCTTTGATTTTTTTATTGTGATTTGGAGTGAGGGTGTAACTCTTATTTATAGTTTGTTTTGGAGTGTTTAGGGGCTAGGTGGGGCCTATTAAGTATTGGGTTTAAGGTTGGAGGTCCAACTTTTAAAACAAATTGAATTAAAAAACAACAACAAACCTTTAAGCCAACCTATGCCATCGGGGACTCCTGGGAGTCTTTGGGGTGACCCAAAGTCCCAAAAAAATGGGGACGTCTCATAAACATCCTCTCTGAGGAAAACATTTTGGGGATGTCCCCAAGGTGCTGATGGTGGTAGCGTGACAGGGGGGAACGTCCCCTTAGATTCTCGAGTCTCTCGGGATGAAAATATTTTTTTTTTTTTTTGGGGGATGTGCCTCGGTGGAACACTGGTAATTTTTTTATCAAGAACAAACAAAACCCATAAGAAATTTTAGGTTGACTTTCTCCCCAAGATCCATGGTTGGTATGCTAAGGTAGCCATTTCCTCTCTAAATTTGGTTGGCCATCCTCTCGATACTCTTATGTTGGAAAGAATGATTTGGAGTAGTGTTGATAATAGAACTTGTGAGCTATGGAATTGGTAGAAAAATCCTCATGAAGAGCAACATGAAGGAGCTGGAATGGATCTAGCAAAGAACAAAAAAGAAGGTCATTTGAGGGAGATATCAGCATTATGAAAGCACAAAGACATGGGGAATTGACAAGCAAACATTAAGCAAAGATATAATGAAGGTAAGCACCCGGAAAGTGGAAGATCATGGAGGTAAGATGTTCTTGAAATATTGCTTGCATCTTGATTTAAACTCAGAAGTTCCGAGCATTGTGGGCAGCCCTTGGCATAAAGAGGATCATTGCATTAGAGTATTTTCATATTATGATGATGAGGATAGCAATAAGGATGAAATTAGGCATGATGGCATTTTAGTAGGAGCACCAAATTACAACTCTTTATTTAAAGGTGATCTACATGGGCACATGGTAAGCTCCGCATTTCCATTACATCAGTCATTTGACATAAAGGTTGTGTGCATAAAGTTGGTATGGAATGAGTGTTATTCCTTTGATCCGGGCATAATAACTCAGCTGAGTATGAAAGATATGATCGAGAGCCATAAAAGGGTTGGTTTATGGTGTCTTAAGCTTGCCTTTGTGAAATTATATGCTGCTAACTTGGAACAGCAGTCACAACAACTCCTTTCATTGGTCATCCATGATAAGAAGGATTCCTTGCACCATATATTGCTTCAACAGTTGCTTTGGGAGGCAAATCAGGAAAAAAATTCTTTCTTACTATGGCCTATATGTTCAAGGAAGGATAGGAGCAGCACCTAGAGAGTTTCAAATTCATTTCTTCTCAGCATGACAAAACAGTTTGCAATTCTAGAGAGGTATGCATTGCTCGACTCCATGATTTGGTTAAGTTTCTACTCTAATGAACAGGTCATAAAGAAGAAACCAAGGAAGGGGGCAGCACCCTTGTGTCACTCTCTGAAGACCACTCAAAAAATAAAAATACAAATGGTAAGCTTGCTGGCCTGTACATCACAAGCTGTTCATTTGAAGCCAATAAATAAGTTTCTATCTCGAGACATGATTCCCATGAATGCTCCATGTAAATACCAATCAAGGAAATATGATTTCGATGCTCTGTTGAGTGGAAAATGCCAAAGGAAGAGGTCTGATCTCAACTCAGAAATTCTGAGTTATGTTGGGAGCAGCCCAAGGTATGACTCTTTATATCTCATTTCTCCCTCCATATCGAGCTCTGATGAGTATGAAATTGAGCATGATAGGGAAATGGGAATGATGTGCAACATGGGGAATAATGGCCACATTTTCGTTGATACATTTGCTTTTAACATTCGAAAACATCATTGGCACAAAGAAGGATGGATCACATGGCTTACACCTTGCATGGTAAGAAGTCCCTTTTCAGATTTTGAGCAGCAGTTGTGGTGTTTGATTGATGTGTTTGCTTGCATATCCACAAACTTCGGGCTTCAAGAAAAGGTTTGGAAAGAATTAAGGGATATGGTATGAATTCTTCACTTTCAGTTGTATATCTGAGTCATTTTTAGTTTGCTTACGCAATTGAGGATGAAGTTTCAGACACATGGAAGTCATTGATGTTCTTTCATATTGGGAAAGAAATTTTGAAATGTACAAGTTGTTGTCCCATCATTTCTGCGATTGACATCACCATGATCATCCCTCCTATCATTTCCATAGCTCAGTCTTTAGCCATGCAATTGATGAATTCATTGTTGGAGATTAATTTTGGCCCATGGGTGGACACTTGGGAAGGGAAACCAGCCATTTCAATTCTGATTTTTGAAAGGAGAATGCTTGATTACAATATTGTATGGGGCAGCCATCAAATGCATAAAGAATATGGAGTTTTCACAAGCAAGAAGACAATTGCAGGACCTAAAGGAGTGTTGTCAAACACTCATGTTTTTTCTAAGGAGTTTGCTTCTTGTGTAGATACAAAAATGAAGATTACAAGGATCACATGGGATCCAGGTGATTGTGATTGCTTGGGGACAAGCAATCTTGGGGAGGGAGGACTGTAATGTCCTTTTTCTCCAAATTCGAAGGCAAATTGGATTTCCGGGCAATTCTTCTCCATGGTCGAATTAAAGAAGATAAATGAGAGAGTAAAAATATGTCTATTAATATGTTTTAGTGTAATGGACTCAATTATATGGGTCGGCCTTGTATTAAGGCAAAATAAATAAATATAAGGGGTCAGCCAAGGCATAATGAAGGGACATAATGAATGGACATGTCTTTTCTATTTTGGCACCAACCTTTGAAAAAGTATAAATAGGGGTTAGAGGAGTCATTTGGGATATCGACTTTCATTTGTAAAATCTGATTTTGAGAGAGATCTCTCATTGTCTTCCACTTGGGATGAAAACCCTTCACTTTTGACTTTAAACTATTCATATTTGCAGATTATTATTATATTGAAGATCAATTTGTGTATATTCTGATTTTATCAATTTATTTCTACCAATTCGACTTGCATATGCATGAAATCTGTATTATTTAGTAAAAATAACACCAAATTAAATTACTAAACCAAGTCGCCATATTCTAAAAATCCCAAAACTTCCTTGAACAAATTTCGATGCACTTATTGGGATGAAATTTGTAGACACCTATAATTTAGCCCAAGCAATTTAAATACTTAAATTGTGCTAATTATCTCATTTCCCGCGAATTGACAACATATCGTCAATATAGCACACTTTCTCTTCTATCATCATTACTTAACTACATTACACTAGTTAACTAACCCTTCTATCCAAAAAAATTCACCAATTAATGACATTCTATTAATTAAGCCTCCCTTCTATCTAGACTAGTTAATTATTATTAATTAATTAGCTTCCCATTTCATTAAATCAATAAATCATTATTTATTTGATTTAATTCCTCCTATGGTCTACATCATGCTAATTATTCCTCTAAAAAGCTTCTATAAGCTTGCACACCTATTAATTAATCACTTTGGTTAATTAATAAACCCCCTCAATCCCCATGGGTCACTAAAGGACAAAATAAACTCTCCTAAGGTTAACTCAACCCTTTCTAAACCTCCCTTATCCACAACTAACCCAACCTCTCTATTTATCCCACATGAAAAGGGATGTAGAGATTCTTCTATCCATTGGGCTATATAAGGAGCCCTCCTCCTACCTTTCTTCTTACACCTTTACACACCTTACATGCTTATAGCTAATCTATAGGCATTTCATCTTAGAGCATCTTTCATTTGAGCTAATATCCTCATTCTTGCATTTCATCCATCCAAGATTTTGGGTCATATGGAGATAATCAAAAGGGTCTTGTAGCCATAATTTGATGAGCCTCCATTCCCAAACCCTTGAAGATCAAACAATCAACTTTGATTGTCATGGATCTATCTAGGTTCATTTAGTATTTTGGTGATCTAAAGAGTAGAGATTTTAATGCTTAGCATATTAGTTTGATTTCTATTTCAAAGTTTTAATGCATAATGTTGGTATTTAGTATTGTTTATCTCTTAGCATGATAATATTTGTGTAGTTAGTTCATGTTTTGAAACTATTAAGGTGTTAGTTTCAATTCCCTTTGCATAGCTAACTAATACATTGATACATATGGCACGCCTGGTGGGACGGGTCCTTAGTCCCTTAGCATTGTAGTTCAATTTTTGTTGTTATTTCAATATTTGGCTAACCCTTGATATGCACATGTGTGAAATAATGTTAAATTTCTTATGATTTTGTTAACCTTACATGTGTGGAGTCTTATTTAGAGCTTTAATTTTGATGGGTTATTGTCAATTTTGAGCTAACATGTTAAAATTTGAAGTTTTTTGAACTTATTTGCATCATTTGGCTGTATTTTAACGTCATCACCAAGTACAATTTTGTAAGAGGGCACATGTACACAAAATCACAAGCAAATAAAACCACATGCAGGCACTAATCCTGGCGTGCACACACACTGTTGTAGTACTATACCTTGTTGCTGCTAGAAACCCGTTAGGCTAGTGCAGGCACCCTAAAGCTAGTGCAAGCACCCTAAAGGTAGTGCATATACCCTTCTGCTAGCGCACACACTCTGTCTTTGTATTAGTGGTGCATGCACCCTTTTTTGCTAGTGTAAGCATCTCTTAGCCAACGCACACGCACTGTCATAGCTTTTGTACCTTCTATTTTGCTTCCGGGCGCACATACACTTTGAAGGAGTTCACACATCATTCGTGCGCACATACATACCTCTCACTATGTTTTTATACAAGAGGCATGCACATGCTTAAAATGGCGCGCACATGCTTAAATGGGCATGCATACACTCTGAAGGGCGTGCACACGCTGAACTGTGTTCATTAGCAATCTTCCAAAGGCCATAACTTTTTCTCTCAAACTCAAAACGACTCATTTTTTTTTTTTTGCGTTGGAAAGGTATTGAAGCGAACTACACAATGGAAACATAAATTTGGGGTTTTGAGTTACCAAAAAATTAAGATTTTCATTTTTATAAAACTAGTCATTTCTAACATGTCTAAATGCTTTGTAAAATTTGGTCTTTGATGTTCTAACACCTTGTAGGGTTTATTTGAGACTAATTTCTATTTTGCATGGTATATTTGAACATACTTTGTGCTAATTTTTCTTGATTAAAGTTAATGAATGTTCCATTTTTAGGTGATCTTGGGAATCATAAATGATTCTACACCTTGTCTATTCTTTAGAAAACATCTCATTTAACTTTATTTTTGTGCTAAGGAAATGAATGTCAAGTTGGTTAAAATGAACAAATTGTATGTGCTTTCATTAATATATACATAGTTGGGCCTTTTGTCGCGTATGCTCTTCTCTTGTGTCCTTGGACGATCTTGAGAATCAGAAACGACATCTTGTCCCCTTTCTTGATTGTGGAGAACTACTAACATCTTTGTGCAGAACCCAAAGAGACACTTGCGAAAAGAAAGGAATCTAAACAAATTTCTAACATGTTTCTCACAGGTTGCCAAATGGAGTTCAACTAAACCACATTAAGATAAACAAGATAAAAAAACACACCACAAACATCACACTTGTATTTGTAGGTTTTAGAAAAGGGTACGTCCCTATCCGCTCAACTAGAACATAACCCCTTTGGAATAATGCCTTAAGCTACAACAATGGGGGTGGTTCTAGGAACCCTAAAGTAGTCCACGCAAGAGGGAACCTTGTGGATGAAACGGGAAGTGCTCCACACAACCTACTTGACTAATATTACCATTTGTGAGATTTAACGTCAAAGTTATCGTATCGCGACCCCAGTGAGAGTACACGATGGACGCATTTATTGCCCACTATGCTTGAAGGGGGTAAAGTAAAGCGAGATACTCCAAGAATTAGTCAAGTGTGACTTTTCTTGGAAAATCAAGCTCGCTCTTAGATAACTTGTGACACCTAGTTGAGTGAACCACCTAGGAAGCTATCTTTGACCAGGATCCAACTTGGACCATATCAAAACCAATTTGAGTTGAGAGCCATTATTCATCACGAAACGTGTGAAGTGTTAATTTTTCTTATTTTTTCACTTGCCCTAAGGCGAGGCAAAACTCTGCCAAAGTGAGGCCAACATTTTTCACCCCCAATTGATCTACTTCCTTCACTTTCTTTTGACACTTTGTTGATTAGAAGAAGAGTGACTACCCTTGTGTTGCTAATTGATTGTATTCACCACTTTTGTGTCCATTTACGCTCATCCATGTTTTGGGCGAGTTGTTAAACGTCTAAAGTGTGTGGAAATGTTTTCATATCATTGGTAGCCTTTTTTATCTTGATACCCAAGTCAAGATCATCATCGTAGTTAGGTTGGATTCATCACCTTGACTCTCCTTTGAATTGTTATCTTGTTTATATCGTGTCACTACAATTTTTGTATTTACGTCTTATTTCTTGTAAAATTGACCTAAATATCTATATTGTGATGTTACGCTATATACACTTTAACAATTCCTAGGTATACTCTAGCTTTAGTTTGATTTCAATTACTACCTCAATTTTGAAAAGTGTTGAGTGTTACCACTTGTGCACGTTATATCAATATCATCTTGATATTAATACCTTACTTTTCGCAAAGTTTGGTTAACATATCTTGGCGGTATTGTTGTGTCGTTCACAATTGTAACTGCCACTTTTTGGGATATAGGTATTGATTGGATTCAAGCTCACTTTTAGTATACTTTGTTTAGGGATCGCATTAACTTCTTGTTATTACTTACGCCTTGTTCATTTCTTTGAACTTGACATAAGTGGTGACATTTTGTTAATCATCTTGAAACACCAACTATCATTTGGAAACAGACTTAGGAAGTAATTTGATGATTGATTGGTTTAAAACAATCCTTGAGTGATTGTGTCTTGCGATTATTCGTCATTTTGATTTATCCATTTTAGACAATCACTTTGATCCATTGATTCTTTATCATTCATTATTCTTTGGTCATTAATTTGGCTTTGTGTTTTGAACTCGCATGATTGTTCCTTGTGTTTATCTACCTTATAAACTCATTTCTAGGACAATCCTTTGGGTCTTTGATCCTCTTGATCTTCTTGTTTTTGCCTAATTTCATAATCGTTTTTGAACACATATTTCAAACCTTGGCAAAAAAATTTCCTATTAAGAAACTTTTGCATCAATCAAACATAGGAAATCTTTCCTTTGTATCATTTATGTCACTAAATTTTTATCAATCCTTTGACATTTACACCTCTAAACCTTGTTGGATTATCAATCTTGAGTCATCACAATGTATTTTTTCCTTAGCTTCCCTTTTGGAAAATCACACAAGCATCCCCATCATTACGAAATCTTTAGTTGGTTGTCGTTGTGCTACCCAAATCAACATGAAGCCTTCTTCACTTTGAAGAAGTTTGTTTATACAATCTAGGTATAGATCTTTGAACCCAACACACGCCGACAAATGACCGATTATAGCAAGGTCCCTTATACATAGGAAAATGAATCATTTATTGCTGCTGCAATTTCCAGTTCAGAATAACATTTCCAGCAGGATATATTTTGCATATATCCATTTGATTTGGCCATAATAAATTGCAAAATCATTAATAAATAATGGATAAAGGTTTGTGGATGTTTATTGGTGATTTTTGGCTCTTAATTCGAAGGTTTTGATTCGTTGTAATTAAATTATAGTCTGCTGATACAAAATTCCAATAGTAAATTCCCGAATTCTATAATTTTTGTAAAACCCTCCAAAAGGGTTATTACAGGGACTATATAACAATTGTCTTCAATTTAACAATGCAATAGCCTTACATTGACTTCTTGTTGTGCTACTCTCCATCTTGCAGTGTGCGGGATGCAAAGCATTGTCTAAAATATAAACGCTTGGGGCCAATGGGCATGGTTTCCTTTTAGTGGAGAATTTGAATTCTATTTGTCTCGCCCCATCAGATGGTCGTGCAATGGTAGGCATCTGAAAAAATTCTTAGGTTTTCATGTCTTACAGATCTAAGAGCCTTAGACCATTTTGTGTTTGCGCATTAAAGTCCTAGGCATTTGCATAGCATGTAAACACATGGAGAAATATCTTGACAATATTATGTTTGAGAATATGGAATACCCTGCCCAATGTTTTGCCACATTTCACTTGACTTATATAAGAAGTAATTTAATCAAATACATGTAGTTTATCATGGGTTTTAACTTTACTGCAGTAAGGGATGTGTCCTCTCATGTATATATGTGTATGCACGTATATGTATACTCACGTGTATGTGTATATATATACACCTGTGCCATGCAGTTCCCAAAATGGAACAATTTTTTTGCCATCACAAACAATCTCATTCCCCTATTTCCTTGTCCTGAAATCTCAAAGAAACATCGATAGTAAGAAAACAAATAAACATTACCTTCAATTTTTGTCTGATTGTGCAGGAATATATTGTGTGTGCCCTCCATGAACATGAGCCTAGGCATGTTGTCACATGAATAGTTACTTCAACCTCTATAATCTTGGTTGATAAAAGAATATATAACAAAAATTAAAAGCTGAATGACATGATTGTAACTTGCAGTATAAGAATATATTATAAAAAATTATAAGCTGAACAACATGCCAATAACTTGCATCTTCATTAGATTCCAGTCGGATTTACTGCATATGACTAGAGAAAAGGATTGAATAATGTCAAAAATGGGAAAAAGGTGAAGACCCCACCCATATGGGGAGATTGGATCCTACCCCACACACCTTTATAACAGTGGCATCAAGAGCATTAAAAGAATACATCCAATCTCAATCAATGCAAAATTTTAATTTGTTACTTTCATCTTAACTCTTGTGCATGCATGACTTACTCATAACTTCCTTAATAACATAAGCCTAACATTTCTAGGTACTCATTTTAGGTTTTTAGAAGTATGAGAAGTTCCACAAATGAGAAGGATTAGCACACACCACACCTCCTTTGTAAATGAAGTTCTTCCTTTAGGCCTTTGACTAATAATAACAATCCTCTAGCAAAATGTCAAAGAGATATCCAATTTCATCCAACAAAATATCAAAAATTATTCAAAATCTCTTGCTAGAGAGTGATTAGATATTATCTTGAAAATTTCGAGGTGAAATTCCTTGATTAGACCTTTTAAATTGCTCACAAAATGCCACCAACTCATTTTTAATCTTTCAAAACCCTGCTATAGATACTCATTGAGTTTTCTCACGTGTTCAAAGTGACAGTGGGATCTAAGAGTCATCAACTAATAATATTTAACCATATCTCTCTATGTCTCGATTGTAAAATCAAGGTTTTGAACTCTTAAACCCTTATGTGCTTGATGTAGATTGGTTTCAACATTTGAATTTCTCCTTGGATGTTTATACCATCATCCTAAACCTTATTCACCCCCTTTAATAAGCCCTTCATGTATCTACCCCATGACAAATACGAAAGGATTTTACCAAACAAAATCAGAGATTGAACAAAATGCACTGATCCTGTTTTCTTGCATATACCGATGATAATCGAGGCAAAGCACCTATTATCCTCCTCACAATGATTTCACAACCACTGTTACACTATAATCTTGACAAAAATAATTTTCTAGCACAAATTTCTCAAGGTATTCACCCAAAGACCTTCCCAAAGTTGGTCATACGAGACACGAGTTCGGTCATGCAATGAAAACAACAATAAATCAAAATTCAAATCCTTGAGATGATACATAGGGAACATCATAGCATAATGTGTACTTAATTAATCCACTCTCAAAGAGATTCACTTAGAACTTTGAAGGAGCCACTGATATACAATTATACACAATTTATTATCTCAGTCTTATGCTTAAAACAAGACTTCCACTAACAAAGTTGCATCAATCTGCTGAGATATTCCCATAACAACCCCTTACAAGATTATAATAGGATTTTTAATGGATTTCATGACATACATAGCCATCTACATCTCAAAAATGAATAAAGAAAAAGTTAGTCCACTATACAAACAAAGCATGTACCTTTTCTTTACCTGAATTCACTTACAAAACGAGGCATTATTCTTTTACTACTTCTCTTAAACCTCCTCCTCCACGAGGAATTTCTCCTCGCTCTCCCTCTTCCTCGAAGGAATGATGTAACTACCACATTTCTTAAACCTTTATCTCATTTTTGGTACAATCTAAATAACTCCTTTTTTACTCTTAGCTTTCATCAAGCCCATTCAAGGCAAATACATGTGTATTTCATCATTTTAAGACATCTTTGTGACTTTTCACCCCTAGGACCTTCTAATATCATGTCTAGACTCACTTAAGACCTCTTATAATCCTTGAAACCTCATAATAATCACTTTCCCTTCATCATGCCTTTAAAAATTCAAGTCTCCTTTTTAGAGGGAAAACAAACAAGTGAAGATAATTCAAATTTGCAAACCGTCTCAATGACTTGAAATGACTCCATTTGACTATTAAAATCTCTAAGACTCTTCTAGCAATCCAAAACCAAGAAATGAGGATGATTAGTAACTTATTACTCCTTAATCCATGATGCTCATGCATCACCATTCACATTACCTTCAGAACATGTTTCTCTTCATTCTTCCCAACATCATCATTATTTGTCAAGCAATGATCAATGCTTACTTCACTATGTTGACCATCGAAGCACAAATGGAAGTAGGGGATGAATTATTCTTTTTAGTTATTTTCCCTTTGTGGCACGAATCTAGAATATCATATTTCCATTTTATGAATTCTGAAAATGATAGGGCATTACGGATGTCTTCGAAAAGGCCATATATTACGCAAACCATGTTGTGATATCTCTTCGTTCCATTGTTCGGGCTAATTTTCGGAGTGACTTCTTCTTTAGAGATGAAAGTGGCTTCCAACTCGATCCTCAAGTGGAATTATTAGCTTGTCGATGTTATTTTTTCCACTCAAGCTCCCTTCATCTTATTGAACTCTTGGCTCAACAATTTTTGAAGTGATAGTTCGAAGCTTCATTGCTTCTATTAATCTTTCTTTCCCAACAATGACTTTTTCCGCTTGAAGATAGCATAAAGTAGATAGAAGATGTGTACCTTGTAATCATGTAGAAAGTTTGGTGGATAGCGTGCAAGAGGACAAATGAAACGTGGAGACCAAGAAGGGGAAGTAGACCTTAGGGGTGAAGTGCATGTGTGGCTTGTACCTATTATTGTATGCTTGTATTTTTCGATGTAGGTTGCTTCTTGTTGCATATTGAGACAGACCTACAAAAAAAAGAAAGAAAGACAGTCAAAGTTTGCATGTATAAGTAAGTAAAAGTGTGCACTGATGTGTAAGAGTGTAAGAGATAGAGAATTGTGCTTATTATCTTGTGGAATTTCTTGCCGATGAAGAGTTTTGGGAAATCTCATGCCAAAAGTGAGTGTTTGAGACAATCTCACGCGAGAGTGAGTTTTGGGCGATCTCACCCCAAAAATGAGTTTTTGGGTGATCTTATGCCAAGAACGAGTTTTTTGGGAGATCCACATTAGAAGAGGAGTGTTGGGGATAGAGGTCTAGCTTTTCCCCTCCATGAATGCTTCCCGAATGAGCACCACTGCGGATGGTACGTCTTGATTAGTTTTTTTCCATTTGTTCCATATTATAACCGATTGTAGGAGATAAATTGCATTATGTAATTGGAGGTAAGTGTATGATACTAGAGAATTGTGTTGAAGCCTTATGAAGACTATTTTGTACTGAGAAATTTCTTCTTTCTACCCCCGGGACATTAGCGCTTAGGGTAGGACACAAGCGTCGAGGCACTACTATCTATCAGGTGCAGGCGCTAGTGTCCAATCTATGTGTGAAGTCCAAGTCTAGTTTTGGACTGTTATGTAACTATATTTCTATGTTGATTTTGTCTTGTGTTGATCTCTACTGTAGCTCCGAGCTGTTATAGGGGTTCTTTTTTCACCCAATAGATGCCCCCTCGTTTGGGGTGTATGCGACGACTATAGGATAATGCGGCCCAAATGAGAGAACCCGAGGCTGATATGCATATTTGAGTGTGGATACCTACATGGGATATGGGATGTGCATGGTAAAAACCAAGGCACATGCAAACAAGATGGGATAGTAGAAAATGTTAGTAGTAAAAGTAGCTAGCATGTAATAGAAGACAATGTAACAAACAACTAGGAAGACAAGATAAACCATGAGAAGTTGGTTTCATATATGGGACATCACTCACAATGTCACAAGACAATCAGGGTTGAAGTAACCAAAGGAATACAAAGATCACACAAGACATAGGGCATGACCCGCAAACAATAAGCATACAATAGAAAATGATAGTAAGCAAAATGTGATGAGATAGTCGTGGTTGTATTTATCCTGCAGGATAAATGTTACACATGAAGCACCCATTAGCATGTTAAAAATATAAGTATTATTTCAAAGTGTGTATATAGCATTGAAAAGTAGTAAAGAATGTGAGAATAGAACATGTGATGTAGGAAAGTATGATAGTAGCGAAAGTATATGCCCCTAGGAGCCTTGGTGGGACTAGCAATGGATTTAGTGTCAAGCATCATGCATCGTGTAAGGATCTGTAAGATATTTTCATTCACTTCTAGAGACCAAGTGAATGCACATGTGTATATGATAAAGATAATGACATACTAAGAATTCGTCTAGCATAATAAGCAAAGTGCAAGATGTAAGTAGTATAAACTAGCAAGAATAAATGTAACCAAGATATGAAAATGTTGTATGAGTGTGATGGTGTGGTATGTAGGATGTGAGGATGGGAGGATCTATGTTTCCCCAGTGGATGTGTATGAAATGAGGCTCATTTATAAATGCCCCATCAACAATCAAGAATGAACCCTATAACAAGAGTGCGTCATCGGGAAATGAGTGTGTTGTATGAGAGTAGATGCTAGAAAATATGTATCATGAAGTGTTGAGCATGACATATGTAGGATGTGAGGTTCATTGATGTAATGTGCCCTCAAGATTCAAGTGTGAACCATAGTACTAGAGTGCGTCATCGAGAAATGAGTGTGGCGTGTGAGAATAGATACTAGAAAATATGTATCATGAAGTACAGAGTGTGAAAAGTGTATAATGCGGGGTTCATGGATGAAGTATGCCCTCAATAGTCAAGTTTGAACATTAGAACAAGAGTGTTTCATCGGGTAATGATGGTACAATATGTGCACCAAAGAGGTAAGAGTGCTTAGAAAGGTAAACATGTAGCACATAGTGTTGAATGTAGTAAAGAAGCTAAGAATGGACAATAGAGACAGCGATAGTGATGGAGAGGGGGAAGTGTGATGCCCCCTAAGTGTGTATATCAGGAGCTGTTGGAAAATAGATGTAATCATTGTAAGAATAGCTAGAGTATGTATAGTGCACGAAAGGATGTATATCGTATATATGAAGTAGTATGTGTACCATGAATAAAAGGATCCATAAGTAAGCATGAGTAGAAAAGTGTGTATGGGGTAGCATAGGATTGTAGAGAAATGTAGCAAGGTGTTTCGATAGTGTAGATATGATAAAGAGCTACTAGAAATATTGATGTGAAGTGCAAAACAATAGTACTATATAGATGTGTATGTGAATAATATGTATAGTCAACTACTTGATTAGAACATGTGAGTATGGGGGAGAGTTTGATGCCCCCAAGCATGCGAGTAATGGATATTTATTTTAGGATGGAAGAGAGACCATGCCATGGTGGTGGATGTGGCAATGTGTCAGGAGTATCAGTATTGGTGTTAAGAGGATTAGATTTGCCAAAGTAAGTTATAGTATTGAGAGCAGATGGAAATTAATTTTTGTGATGGTGAGTATGTGAAATAGTGTGAACCTTAGGAGAATATGTGGTGGTAATAGAAAGAGCAATTAGAGGGAGATATCGATGTTGGGTCGGTGGATTGTGTGGGAATGGAAAGAGGCTCTTTGACTCCTTTTACATATTTTCCTAATTTGGTGCCAGTGAAACCGTAACAAAGCATATACCGATACCCAGGACCATACTTTTTGAAATTAGGAGGAGGGGTGGCCAAAGTAGGGGCTTCAAGTGAATGATCAATAGTGTTGCAAAAGGAAAATGGGGAGGGATCTGCTAAGGCCTCATAGACCACACCTTGGTATAAGAATTTAATATGTGCGTGAAGGGTTGAAGGGACCGCATGCATGGTATGGATCCAAGGTCGTCCGAGGAGAATATTATAATTAATATTATTAGGCATTACATGGAATGGGATGGACAAAGTGCATGGCCCAACAGTAATGGGAAGTGTGATTGTACCTAAGACCTTTTTAGGAATATTGTCAAAGCCACAAATACAAATAGATGAGGGTGTTAAGGATGCTTCAGAAAGGAAAAGTTGTTGAAGGAATGGTAGATTACAAATGTTAAGGTTGGATCCATTATCAACTAAAGCTTGTTTAACCCCTATGTTATTAATTTGAACTTGGATATAAAGGGATATATCATTATATAAACCATGTTGAGAAACATTTTAAGTAGATGTAAAAGTAATATGTTCTTCATTAAAATAGATTGATGTAGTAAGTCAATGGTAAACATATTCAGGAGAGGTATTAGGATGAAGATAAGTATTAAACAAAAAATATTGAATTTTGTTTGCACATTCAGGAATGGTCTACAAGAAGGCATGGAGGGAGACAATCATATTGGTAAAAATGAAAAGAAAGAAGGAGCTAATAGTGTTTGAATGTGGGTTCACCAAATGATTTAATCTAAATTGATTTAAACCTTAATTTCAAAGTAACTACTATAAAAAACAATATACGGTAAGAAGAAGAAATAAGCAAGCAATGATATGAAACCATTAGCAAGAAGGAGAGATAGGAGGACTTAGCTGATTTTCAAGCAAATAGAAAATGATCTAGGCATGTCAATGGCTGGAACAAACTATGAAAATCATCACTAATGTTGACTAGAGGTTCTAGGAGTTGAAAATGTTACGATCACGAGCACCCACGGGAGGACATGAGTTCCCAGTGCGCTAAAGCGTCCGTTCAGGCGCTAGTGTTTGTGTAGATAATCGAGGATTTGTCCTTTTTGTGCGGGAGGAGCTTTTTTGTTGATCTCCATTTGTCACTATGGTTTTGTTCCAATGTCATCAGTCATACATATAACTGTAAAATAGATGGCTAGTTGCACATACCCACAAACCACATCAAACCTAAAAATAAATATGTAGAATATGGAGTCAAACCTGACCTTTGCGGTCATCCGAAGAGTGATCTCATGATTTATTGTTGCACTACATCTTAGACTCCATATAGTTCTTGTGTGTATTTGTGTATAAATGGTGCCCTAAGATGCCCTTGTGTAAGTTGCACAATGATAGCGGGCTAGATATAGAATTTAACAAATGTATAGAATGTGTGGGATGGAATAGAATAAAATTCCCTCCTATGTTGTGTATGTAGAAGTGATGCAACCCTTGTCCCTTGAGTGAGTGTGCTAGATGGATTCTTTTGATGCTCTTGTGCTTTGGATGCAAGCTTAGGTGATGATAGATAATGTTTAGTGCTTGGTCCCTTATTTGAGAGCTATAACTATGTATATATATGATTCCATTGTTTGAATTTTGTAATTGACAACAGGAAGTTTGACATAAAAATATAAAAGATTCACAAGAATTAAAAGAATGAGAAAAGAGTGAGAAAAGGGGAGAAAGGTTCGGGAGCATCCGGGAGGGACAAGAGCACTGAGCGTCGGTGTCCTAACTCAGGCCTTTGGTGTTTGATGTCATAAGACATAAATAAATACAATACCGATAGGGTTGTAGGGTGTGTGAGGTCAATAAAAGTATAAGAGACAAAACAAAAGACCCAAAAGACGTTGTCAATCACTAGTTTTCTTGCTTAAGAATCATGTATATATTAGTATGCTTTAGGACCTAGAAATGTACCCAAGTGCATAGATTTTGTGTCTACAAATACATCATTAAGGCCATTTCTCACCATAAGGAAACAAAAATAGTAATATACAAAGGAATAAATATACACACAAGATCGATACTCAATTTTTCATTAACCTTGATATAGTTGAGGCTCATGCACTATGAGCATGGTCCGAATCTACCGACACAACACATGCATACCCCTCGGTGAGTATTGACAACATTGAAGAAAAATATATTGTAGACATCAAATTCTTCTCAATTGAGGGAATAATAACCACATTTTCCACTAAAACAAATACCATCCACCTAATCATGTCACCCTTTTGTTATCTTACTTGCATTTTAGTTATTAGAAATAACCACCGTAAGAAAAAGCTTGTCCTAAATGTATACTCCTCTTGGCATTGTCAACAATGCAACTCAATGTAGCCAACGCAAATATAATTATGCACCGCACTTCATCATAAAGGAAACCACAACAACAACATGGGTAAATACTTTTAAATATGAATCTACATTGGTCATGGGCATATCAACACATGAACTCGCAACTACTTGAAGGAACTCCTGGAAAATTTTGGCGCATTGTTAGACTAATTCTCTTCCACAACTACCATTTCACAATATTCACAAAGCTATAGGTCTACAATGAAAAGAGTAGGCCCGATGTATTGTTCTTGTTGTAGCTAAGGGCACGACCTCATCTAAAAATATGTCCCCACTAGATGGATTTGCTACATTTTATTAGCTATGCAATGTACCTAATAAACTTTTCCCACTTTGAAATAAATCATACCACTCACATAGACACAAAGTCCATGCCATGAACACTTCCTATACTTCATTTAAACCCTACTATGAATTTCTTCTTGTAGCTTTTGTTATCCAACTAATAAATAGATAAGTGTTTATATTCCTTGGTTTCATGTAATTTCTCACACATCAAAATTTTGTTTCCCCTTGCCCTACTCAAAAACATGCATGGCTCATTCGATATAAATGTCACTTCTTATAATTTTTATACACCTTACTATGCATTTCTTATTGTAGTTTTTACACCCCATCTAATAAATAATTAATTAATTTTATGCCTCGCTTTCATGTAATTTATCCTAAATATAATTTTTGTTTACATTTTCCTTCTCAAAACAGGCATTGTGCATTCTATCGAAATGAAAAGCTCCACTTGAATTTTAACATCAATAAAAAACACTAAACGAATGTCACCACCATACAACTAGCATCAAACGCTAAAGAAAGAACATGTTTGGGTCGACATCCTTGGAACAACATGACATCCATCTCCAACCACATACCCCTGTTCCTTCTTCTCTTCAAGATGCACAAGGCATGTTCAATAAAATAATTTATCTCCTCCCCTCTTAGCGAAAATGATTTATATACAATGAGTTATATACCAAACTATAGAAAAGGTTTCACAATAGTGACCACGCTTGCCACAAATTCATTACTAAAAAAAATGGTTATCGTTTCTCAATTTGGACTAACATGGACCCGGTCTTCAACTCGAAGTACTATCTTCACTTATTCAAGTAGATAAAATGCTCATAGCAAGACTCAACCCAATATTGCAAGTAGCACATGTCAGGTGTGGTCAATACAAATATAGCAGCCATGACATCTTCTTCGCACAAAACATATTTTTCGTAACTAGAAACTTGCCCCACCGAGTTGGGGACTAGGACATTCTCGGTTATCCACATAATTGGATCCTTAAAAGGCCTTTGAGTGCTTCGCCATTAGATCTTGTGTGTTAGCCACATTGTAATTCAAAATAGCCCATGAACCTTATTATAGATATATTCACCTTGACTTTGAGGCACTCCGTAGACACAAAATAACGCACTTGGGTACATTTCTAGGTCCTAAAAGCATACTAGCATTTACATGATTCCTAAACAAGAAAACTAGTAATTGACAACTATATTTGGCCTCTTTTCTTTTCCTCTTTTTTCTATTTTTTTACATACCCTACATCCCAAGTAAATATTTTACTTATTTATATTTTATGGCCTCGGAAACCAGTGCCTAGCCAAAGCGAAGCGCCTCGGCACTCTTGTCCCCTCTGGGTGCCCTTGACAATTTTTCACCTTACTTGCTCCTTTTGGGTCTCTTTTATCTTTTGGGCATCTTTTTCACTTATGGGTCGGCCTTCCAATTGTCAATTACAAAATTCAAACAAGGGAATCATATAAATACACAATTATGTTTTCAAAATAAAGGAACAAGCACTAAGCATTACTACTATCACCTAATATTGCATCCAAAGGAACCTAAAACACTACAAAGCATCCATTCAAGGGATAAGGGACTGTATACTCTGCATACACAACATATGAAGGGGAAGTTAATTCTATTCCATCCATACATTTGCATCTTCTAGAAAATCTAGCCCACTATCTAGTGCATCTTGCACAAGGGCATCCTAGGGCACAATTTCTACACACACTCACAAGAACTACATGGAGTTTGAGATATAGTGCAACACTTAGTCATAATTTCACTCTTGGGGTGACTGTCAGGATCATTCCAACTCCCACATTCTGCATCTTTCTTTTTAGGTTTGATTTGGTTTATGGACGTATGCAGGTAAATATCTCTTTTACAGGTTATAGGTACCGAGGGTGGTCAAAGTACGAATGTCAGGTGATCAACAGAGAATAGTTGTGACACTCTTGTGACATAACAAAAACCATATCTTGATAAAATAAGAAAAAGAAGAAGAAAGAGGAGAAGAAATTAGAAGTTAATCTAGCTGCAACACTCTCAGTCTTGTTCTTGATCTATCTATTAATTCACTAATAAACACGTGCCCCATGTCTGTATCACTCACTTCAGCGAGCTTGGACACTATGCATGATTCTATCGGATAACCTTTGGAATCATACTTCATCCTACTTGAATCTACTTTTTTTTAGAATTCCCTTTTCTACCTTTACCAGAAGCTTTTGCAATTGTGAGAGATGGATCTATTTGTGTAGAAGTTGTAATTGCTTCCCTTGATTCTGAAGATATCTCCAATGTATTTGTCATTAACCTTAGCTTAATTTTCACAAGTATGTGCACAAAAGAAATACTCCTGAAAACAATTCAGAAAAACATTCAACTCATCACTTTTTTAATAGCATGTGACCAATTTTGAATTTTGGGAATAACTTTAGGTGTAAGAAAAGAGAAGTAGGCTCAATGTGGGCTTAACTGGGAGATTGGGAATAACATGCATGGGCTTTGAGAGGGATTTTGCATGCAATTTATGAATATTTTCCACATGGGTTGCGTTTGGAATATAGAAGACAAGCTTTTAAAATATCCCGACAAAACTTAAGTGAATTTCCACTCATAGCAAAAGGGTTGCATGGATTTTGAAGAGGAAGAGAAACTTGCAAAGGAAGACAAAGCATTCAAAAACCACGACTTGCACTTCCGACTTTCTCTTTATTATTTGTGTGGATTTTGAAGGAAGAAGGCAACATGAATTTCGAAGGTGGAAGGCAACATGAATATCCATGATTTTCTTTAAATGCTTTTGCTTTTAATCACACAAGGTTGCATTGATTTTCACTTAAGAGACTTTCGTGGAAATTGAAGATGGAGGGAAGCTTGTATTTCCACGACTTGCACAAGTGAAACTCCTTTTAAAAATTTTGTGGAAATTGAAGATGGAGGGCAACTTGTATTTCCATTACTTGCACAAGTGAAACTCCTTTTAAAATTTTCTGAAAATTTGAAGAGGAAGGGCAGCACAAAATCTATGAATTATCTTGCAAATTCCTTCTTTTAATACTTGTGTGGAAATTAGAGGAGCAAGGTAGCTTTGCAAAAGAGGGAAAATATTTTATAAATTACGACTTGAATTTTAATGACTTTTCCTTTAAAATACTTGCATGGAAATTGAGGGAAGAAGACAACTTGGAATGGATGGCAAAGACTTTCAAAATACACGATTTGAACTAAGTGACTTCTCCTCTAACAATTGCATGGAAATTAGAAGAAGAAGGGAAGCCTTTTGAAATAAGACACACACATAGAAATCCACGATTGGGCTTTTAATTTCTCCCTTTCATATTTGTGTGGATTTTGATAAAACAAGGCAACTTCTTGGGACTCTAAAAAACCATGATTTGCAATAGAAGACTTTTCTTTGATCTTTGACGCAATTTCCTGAGTGATTTTGCCCCTTGAATGATCCTCCAAAATGTTGCTTTTTCTTCCTTGGCCACGGTTTTTTTGCAAAAGGAAGACAAACTCTTCAAGATCCATGATATGTTTAATCATTCAACCTAGATTAAACCTCGAGACAAGGAAAAAATCCTAAGGTTTCTCTCTTTTTGATCTCAGTTACCTTCAAATATAAGCTTTGTGAGACAAATTGATTGGAAATTAAAAAACACTTAATAGCTTTTCCAAACCCCAAGCACGGGAAAAGGTCCGACAGAAGAAAGAAAAGGCCATAGGAATTTTTCCAGATGAAACAAAGAGAAAAATTGAAACCAAAACACAAAAGAAATAAATAAAAAACAAAAAACCTGAAAGAAGTTGCTGGCAATTGCTTGAAAATAATTCTCCAATTAGCTAGTCTGTAAAAACTCTTCCCTGAGTGAATGCTTCACTTTGAGGTGAAAGTAATACTGATGTGGTAATAATGATTGGGTGAAGTGTTTTATATAACCTCAATTCTCTAATTTTAGTTCAATATATTTTTAAAATAACTTTATTTATTTAATATAAAATTAAATAAAATGCTTTCCGATAAAGTCTGGGAAAGGAATTGAGTGAGATTTTGCATGTGGGTATTTGGTTAATGTGTCTCTATGTGTAGCGTCCGCTAAAATCTCCCACTTGAGACCCATGAACAACCTAGGTTTAGTTACAAAATTATGGAATAATTTTTTTTTTAAAGTGTTAACAACCAAAGTCTCAAGTACAATTAAATTCAACTGATAACTTTTCCCATTATAATAATTACTAATTCCACATTATAAAGAAACAAGTGTAATAAGTCCACACCTAGTTCAAATCTCCTTAGGGATTAATTTAATCACTGATTACATTGACGTTTAAGCTAAATATTCCCGATTAAAATTTTAGGGTTAAGGGACCAAAACAATTAAATACCCAAGGTATTTAATTCCACAAGATCTAAGACAAGAGCAAGGTTTAATTATATTGGGGAAAAGAATACATATTTAAAATCATCAGAGTAAATTCTTACTTACCCACTCCCAGAACTCGGTTAAAGATTCAATTTGATTTTTCCCATGATTAACACAATTAAAACTTCCTGAAAACATTCCCATTAGATAGGGAATTTCCTCACCTTTCCGGTGATATAAAGAAGTCCTCCTAACTCCTCATATTTCTCAAGTTATGGACCGATGGAACTTGCGGTGAAAATTTTCCCAAGAGCGGGCTGTGGGAAAATTTTCCCCAACTCGGGCCTGCGGACATCGGAGAGAAAATTCACCCAGAGGAGAAAAGCGGGACCGATGGAGCAAGGAAGAAAACTTTTCCCAGATGTGGGCCGGCGGGGATAATTTGGATGTTTTCCCCAAAAAAATTCTCAAGCGTTAAGGCTTAAAAAAACTTGACATGGTTTACCATGTTTTGGGAAAGGCTCCTTGAATATTCCCATCTTTTGATTTGGCGTTTGATTTGATTTTGGTGAATCGACTTCTATCTCCCCACTATCGATAAGATCTTGGATGAAGTGACATAGTCTTAAGGATTTTATTTTTTATGTCCCTTGACACGATGGAAATCACAATAATCATTTTATTTGTGCCATGAAGGTTTAGGAGCATTGTTGTCAAAGGGTGTCGTTGTGGGATATGTCACCATGTTCACTACATCTAGTTGTTTTAAGATTATGGACAAGGAGTTCATAAGGGGATTGAATGCTCTTCATTTAATTGGTGGTTAAATTGGCCCTTTGGTCAGTTTAAAAGGTGGACCAACTTGGACTTCTTGTATGTGTTTAGAATCCGTGATTCCATCACCTACGACATTCTTGTTTTTTTAAAGATCTTGGGCTTGTCCATAGGTTTGGAAGATTGATTGTCTTTTGAAAATGGTTTGAGTGTCCCTTTTATGATTAGATCCTTTTCTATTTGTGTGCCCTTCTCAATGACCTCTTCAAAGTTTCAAACACAATGCATTTGCAAGTGAAAATTTATGCCAGATTTAAGTTCGGTACAAAGATGCTAACAAGTTGTTTTTCAAGGAATGAGCAAGGGAAGCGACTAGCTAGCCCCCACCATCTTTGTAGAAAACTTTCAAAGGTTTCATTTGGTCATTTTGTGCATTACATAGGTCTGACATGGTTATGTCGCTTTCCACATTAAATGAGAAATTTCACACAAATATTTCTGCTAGTTCTAGCCATGTGAAGATAGACCCATGAGGTAAGCGAATGAACCACTCTAGTGCTTGTCCTCCTAGAATTTTTGGAAATAGTCGTATGAGGTAATTGTTATTGTACGCCACTTCTTGGCATGCCATGTAAAAATATTTTACATGATCTCGTGGATCACCTTTCCCTTTATATTTTTCAAACTTTGGGATGTCAAATTTCTTAGGAAAGGGTTGGAGAAACATAGCCTTATCAAATGGATAAGGGCATAGCTCTTCATATTGATACTTTTTCTATGTCCCACGTTACTTTCTTAAAGGCTTGTGAGTGTTGCTTTCATAGATTGTAACTCTTGTGAAAGAAGTTTCTCTTTAGTGGGGGAAGCTAGCATATACACGCAACTATATTTTGATGTTTCTCCCTCTTGGTTTTCTATGTGAAGCTCACTATTTCTAACCTTAGGTTTCTTCCGATGTACATTTTTGTTGTTTTCTTTTTGTACATGGGATGTTAGAAAAGATAATTTTTGACTAAGGTATTGAATTTTTGTTGTATAGTGACTTCTTCATCGTGAGGTTCCTCTTCGTTTTCATGGAGAGGGGGTTTTCCCACATTTTCATGTTCATGTTCTATCCTTGCCTTACATGTTACTCGATGAGTGGCATTTAAAAACCACCCATGTTTTCATTTCCAGTGTTTGAGGTGGAAGCATGTCCATGTCCTAAAATTTCATCCATATTAATGAGGGGCATTCTTCCTCATTAGCATTATTTGTAGGTGGAATAGTTTCATGTTCAGTTGGCATTCTAGCACCTAATTCCACAACTCTTGCAAGCACTCTATCTTTTTTAGAAAGAGGAACTCGGCATGTGGTGATCCCAACTCATCACCACTATGGTCTACCATCTCGTCCTCTTCTTTTTGGCGAAGAATAAAGGTCCTAAATCATGACCGATAAAGGGATTTGACCCTTGTTTGTTTGATGTTTCCCATGCTTGTCTCTTGGATCCCATTCTTGGTTTGGGAGCGATAGCAAATTTTTATCAGTTCAAGTTTGGCACTTAGCAAAGAACATACGAGAAAGTTAATGCGGGAAGATTAGAGTGCATTTAAAATCGTGGAAGGATCGAAAAGGAATCACGCCTTTGGAACAGCAGAGCAGATTCGGGACTTAGCCGTTTTCACGATGAGGATATATTTTTGGAACATGGCGTGTGGAACACACAAACCAATTAGAGACTTGCACGACATGCATTGGCTATTTTTGGACGATCGGCTACGAAGTGCTTTACATGGATGTAGGCTAAAAATAGAGTTACAAACTCGGCGATTAACTAGAAGAAGTATATCATTAGTACACTTGCATGTGTGGCTATTATTGTAAAGGCACATGAATAATAATAGCATGCAACCTATTTTAGGATTAGATAAGCGGTGAAGGGAAAGTCCCCACCCTTATAAATATGAAGTGAATTGTGTAGCATAAGAGAGGATGTGAGGACTGAGTTATTGTGAGGTTATGCTACCAAATTTGATGTGCGCATAGACTATGGTGTTATCTATTGTAATAAGATTTTGTGTATTTATCATGTTTAAATGCAATGGAATGTGTTAGCAGAATCGAGTTTCAAAACCTGAGTATAATTGGTTCTTGCATGTTTGATTTCATCGTGGTTATCTTTTAAGTTTGTTATTCTCTAGATCTAGATCTGAATATGTATTGTAGAATGATATAATAGCCATAGATCTGAATGCTTCAAGTCTTCATCATGCTAACATCCTACAATAGAAACCCTTAAGAGGTGCCTGGTACCTTTGCATGTTTTGGGTGAGCACTTAGTCTAGGCTAAGTGATGTGCCAGTGTGCCTAGGATTTTACTGGTGAATTCTAGGTTGCATCATTGGTTCCATTGTCGAGACCTCTTTTTTAGTTTTTTTCAAGATGGTTTGTGATGAAGACATATTGGTTGACTCTAGCAAGTGTTGAAGAGTGGATACAGGATTTAGAAGAAGAATACGCATGGAGGTTCAACATCGGATCTGAGTTTAACGCACGTGTATGGGTGGAACAGAATCTGTATGATAGTTTATATGAGAGCTTCTTCATTATCTTTCTAGTATAATTGTACGAGTGGCTGATTGCTTATGCATCTAAATGGAATTGGAAGTATAGCACACTCATCTAGACATTGGAAGAATTTCAAACCCTTTGTTATGCTGATTTGATTTAGACTCGTGCGGTGGATATGTGGCTCTGTGGTGTTTTGAATAGTTATATCTTGGAGTACTCAATTTCCACTTATTCGTGCCTAGAGGTAGCTGAATTCTAGTTTTTACAATATCCCATAGGAACTTACCTACATGGCATTCAACAGGTGATTAAGATCCCGATGGTAACTTTGAATTTGGAGATCAAACCGATGGCTCACTAAACCCCACCATGCGTGGGGGCGGGAGCAAGTTTGGGTGAAAGATGGTAGACCTAGCGGAAGAGAGGTAGAGAGAGGAAAGGAGGATTAATTATAATGAGGTGTGCGAGAGGGATATATAGAAGCAACGGGAGGTTGCAGAGAAAATGGCATTGTGGAGAAATATAGTTCGAGAAGGAGTTGAAGTTCACGTAGAAGACGTGGAACCCAAACCTCGGGAACTCCCTCATTTGGGAAAGCATGACAGGGAACCCTCCTCATCCTCATGTAGAAATGCACTAGCAGAAACGTCCTTGGCCATTGGTGCAAATCTGAATCCACCTGGCAACCTTACCCTTCCGCTTGGTTTTCCAACATCTAGTATAACAAACAGTCAAGCAAGTTAATTCAAGTAGTGGGAGAGCAGGAGTGAGTCTTATAAGAGGCACAATGATGGCAATGCAAACAACTTCATTTTTATATGGAAGTACCTTTTCAGGTGTATCATCTACACAGAATTCAGGCACACATATTTTTGGACTCTCTTCGGGAGTAGTACGCCCATGAGACCATCGGGGTATAGTTCAATACTATTGTTGGAACACAAGGAATTAAATCCTCTGGTCCAACCCTAGCTAAAGGTTTAGGATCAAGAGGTATAGGTGGATCTATTTTTGGTCGATCCAGAGGTTCTGGAGGCAAAGGAAACACATGAGGTTTTGGATCAGGTGAGCAAGGTCTACACCAACCCTAGAATATTTACATGGAGATGTCTCTTCATCTTCTAGAGTATAGGGGCATAGAAGATGTTGTTAAACATGTGCATATGTGTGAAATACTATGGCATGAAAAAGGAATCATGGCTTTTGAGTGTAGGGCAAGCCAATTTGCTACTACATTACAAGGGAACGCACACAACTGGTATAGAAATTTTGACCCTAATCAAACTTACATAGACTATATAGCTTTAAAAGATGCTTTCCTTAAAGAGTTTCACATCCCTAAGTTCGAGCAGAAGAGTATAAGTGCACTCAAGGATATTAAACAAGGCACTACTGAGAGTGTCAGAGAGTATGATGCCCATTTCAAAATGTTGTTATCTAAGTTGTCTTATGATATTCATGCAAGCCAACATGCACAATGGTTTGTTGGAGGCCTGATTACACCTTTTAGAAGGGAGCTATCACATAAGACATATATTGATCCATGTGAAGCACTTGAAGTATCTTTACGCACTGAGGTAGTTGGAAGTATAGACACTGGGGTGAGCCCATTTTTAGAAGCATAGATCGCAGCTATGGAAAAGTAGTTGGAGAAACTATCGGTAAATTTAGCATATGAGATGCACACGGGAATTTAGTGCTCAGATTACGAAGTGGAAGGTCAAATAAAGGATAGTTGTCCCCGTAGATCAGTGTGCTCATTTTTTTGGATTGTGAGATATGCCATTTAAACCATGATACTAGTCGCTTCCCATTACTATAACACGCGATAAGGAAGAACGTTTCAAGCTATTATAAAATCTACAGGTCCACGACTCATGACACAAAATATTGCCGGTTGATTGGTCAGATCCATGATGCTATAGATATTTTTGTACAACAGACATGAGTTTCAGATAACTCTAAAGGAAAGAACGAGCATCAAGATTGGGATCACAATCAGGCACACTATGATCGGAATGAAGGGCATTTTGAAGGCGGTTGTGGCAGAGGTCAAGGATACCATGGTGGATTTGGAGGATGAGGTCGTGGTGGTGGAAGAAGCGAGTTCTCTCGTGGGACATGTTATACATGTAGATCTCCTGACCACTATAGGTGTGAATGTCCTCGAAATGTTACATGTTCTTTCTTTGGAAAGAATCATAGTTATGAGGAATTCTCGGACTTGTATGAGAATCTTAGCAAGCAGCATAAATAAGAAAACAAAGGCACATGGAGGGTTAGGATACAACACGTTGTGGGAAATCAGTGGATGCCTAAGTTAGAAGTAGAGTTTGAGGCATTGCAAAAAAAAAGATCATGACTGCTACCGAGGCAAAGACACGCGAGAAGAATTACAATGGAAGCCTACCATCACTAAGGAGGAGGTTCTACATGCATGGTACCCAAATTCCACCCATCAGAAGGAATTTTACCAGGAAAATATGGAGGTACTCAGGAATATTTAGGGTGAAATATAGTATTTAAAGGAGCAATCATAGAAGATGGAGAAAAAGAAAGAATCAGAGATGGTCCAAACTGATATGGATGACTTAAGAGAAGTGTGTAAGTTATTGTGCTAGGAGATTATTATTCCATTGTTGGCGAATTGGTTAAAAGGAAACAAGTTGCCCGTAATTATTGAGATTGGACGACATATCCTGCATGAAAATATTCCCCCTCATAGCCTAGATTATGATAAGGAAATCACTCTAAATGTTATTGTGGATGGGTGGCTATTGAGTAATATATTGATTGATACAGGCGTAGAAGTCAATGTTCTTACCTTAGATGTATGGGTACAAATGGGGAGGCCCCCATTACATCCATCCTCTAATGTATTGTTCATGGCTAATCAGACTAAGGCCAATACCATCGGAGTTTTAAAAGATGCATCCATTACCATATAAGGAGACAAGTTCACTAAAGATTTTGAGGTTCTAGCACTAGCAGAGTCAGATAGCTTCCCAGCTCTATTATGGCATCCTTGGTGTTATGTAAATAATTTTAATCTTCGGTTCAACAAGGGATATATCAACTTTGAAACCAAGGAGGAAAGATTTATTATCCCTTTAACAGATGGCAAATGTGTGCCCTATGTTAAGCCTTTGAGTGAAGAAGACCTTAATAGAAATTATGTACATGCCATCCAGGATTCAGAGGTGGTTGAGCCATGTAAAGAAGGAATCCTTCAGTGGGAGGATGCATAATCTATCAATGATACTATCATTGTTTCTTGTGATAATTAGGCTCATAACACTTATGAGTTGGTAGGGCGCAAAGTAAAGAGCATATTTCCTAAGGGCAACAAACCACGTTATATCAGGAGAATAGGTAACAACTCAGTACCTTGTTACACCGGAGAAGGAGATCCTATGGTGTTCCTATGCACTATGGAGGAATAGTGGATAGACCCACTGGAAAGAAGGAATATGCTAGCATATAAACTACGTGGGACAACAACGCGCTTGTGGGTGGTCCACAAGGATAATCTTATAGGATGGAATGAAATTAGGATTGTTCTTGCCACTAGGTTCTACAGGAGCAACACACCTACTCAAATTTGTACATATAATGGTAGTTAACCTGTTCAGACCATGCTCGAAGTGTGAGAGACTCTAGACAGAGGAGCAGAAGTTGTACCACCTTCGCTCTAGTTGCACAATTTTTATACCACTTTATAGGGTTGTGCGCATGCTTGGTATGTCTATGGAGAACTCCATAGAGAGACTAGAAATTGGTATGATTTAATTGTAGGAATGGCCCAGACATTTGACTTCTTCTCTAACAAGCCTCCAATGGAAGAAGCATTAAAAGTCATAAAGCGCTTAACTATGGGGGATAGTGCCAAGGCTAAAGAACTATTTTAGGAGTTATTGGATGAAGGAAACACATGAGCGCATCTTGTTGAAGAGACAGAGGCCAATGCCACACTACTTCAGTGTACTTTCCTTGAAAAAGAAAAAGGAAAAATGGTCTACTTAGTGGATGACAAAGAAGTAGAAGATCTAGATATAAACCATTCAACATGTAGGCGTGAGGTGTTAAATAGTGTAGATAAGACCACGCGCACCTATCACAAACCTATAAAGATAATGAAGGTGAATATTGGATCGAATACTGAGCCTAAGGAAGCCATATATGGAGACTATTTATCGACTCAAGTAGTAAAAATTATAGAGCTACTACGGGATTATCAAGACTTATTCCCTCGAGGGTGCCATGAACTTAAAGGTGCGCATGAATCATTAGGGGAGATGAGGATAAATCTTAAGGAGGGTGTTCATCCAATTATAAAGAGACCCTACATGGTGAACCCCAACTTGCATGAAAAGGTCAAAGAAGAGATTGAAAAAATGTTGAAGTCTAGGATTATCAAGCCCCTCGACGAGTTAGAATGGGTTAGTCCAATGGTGATCAATATCAAGAAGGATGTATGGATTAGGATTTTTGTGGACTACAGAAGCTGAATGCTACATGTGTGACTGATCCCTTTCCTACGCCATTCACTGAGGAAATACTAGAAGGTGTTGTAGGGTGCGAAATTTATTTGTTTACAGATGGGTTCTCTGGGTATCATCAAGTTAGGATTTCCCATGAGGATCAAGAAAATACCACTTTTACTACTGAATGGGGTATTTTCACCTATAATGTGATGCCTTTTGGTCTAAAAATGCTCTTACCGTATTTTCACGCATAGTTGTTCAAGCATTCAAGGAGTTTATTCACAAATTCTTACATGTTTAATTAGATGATTGAACGGTGTATGGATTAATTAAGGAATGTTGTGACGATCTGTGCTTAATGTTTGAAATATGTAGACAGTTGAGTATCTCTTTGAACATAAAGAAGTGTATATTTGCTTCACCATTTGGAATACTGTTAGCACACATAATCTGCAAGGAACGTTTTTTAGTTGATCCGGATAAGGTTACAGTCATTATTGGCCTAAAAGAGCCTACCAATGAGTGAGGTGTGTGGATTTTGGGTCATACAGATATTACAGAATTTTATTAAAGGATATGCCAAATTTTCCAAACCGTTGGAGGAGTTATTGAGAGGGAAAGGTATGTTCTATTGGGGATAACCGCAAAGAAGCGTGCATTCAAGACATTAAAGGATAAACTTACTACCGCGCCTATTCTACATTTTCCTTCATGGGACCAACCATTTCATGTACATGTGGATGCCTCTGGCATAGCCATTGGCACAATATTGGCTCATCTTGGAGAAGGTATTATAGATCATCCTATTTGTTTTTCTAGTAGAAAGTTGACTCTGCAGAACCGAACTACACAACTACAGAGCGCGAAGCTTTGTCAATGATCTATGCACTACATAAATTTAGACCATGGTTCATTTTGAGAGACCTATTGGAAATTGTAGGTGGAAATACCCAGTGAATATCCTCATAATTTTTCGCGGGAAGGCAAATTTTTTGGGGGTTCGACAACAAAATTTTTACCTAATTTTTAAGTGGTGTGACAGAAGGCTGCAGAGGCACAACAAGATATTTTATATCATGCATTAACAAGGTTTTTATCACACATCAACAATGCGAGGGTGTTTTTCGACAGCACCCTCGCTGACATGTATCAACAAGGTTGTTGATGCACGACAACAAGTTTTTTGTCGCACGTCAACAAGGTTGTTGACACTCGTCAGCAAGGTTCGTTGGCACTCGACAACAACCTTTTTGACACGCGACAACAAATATTCTATCATGCGTCAGTAGCATCTTCCCTCCAATGCCGCACGATAACAAAATATCTGTGTCACGCATCAACAAACTCTCCCTATCACGCGTCAACAAACTCTCCCTATTACGTCGTCAACAAACTCTTTGTCACACGTCTGCAGCCTCCGCCCTCATGTCACACATTTGTAACCTCCATCCTCCTGTCATGCATTTATTGTACTTGATAATACATATGCCCATAGGTGGTATGAGTGAGCTAGTAGTGTTCTACCTGGTGAATAATCTAGGATTATATAGGGGATAGTTTCAAGGGTAGGTGAAGTCGACCCCTAAAAAAATTAAACTGTAATTTTTAGGTGAACAGGTCACTGACCCGCGCAGAAAATTCACCTTTTCAAATTTTTCAAAAATGGAATATTCACCATATTATGAATATTCACCACTAAAATTATCCCCGATTCGAGATAGTACTGCTGGCTACACCATTTGTCTTCTATACGATCACATGGCATTGAATTATTTGGTAAAAACCCGTGTTACAAGGGCACATATGCATATGGGTACTCTTAGTCCAAGAATTTGACTTCACAGCTTTGGTAAAATTGGGGAAAAGTAATTCTAGACCAGATCATTTATCCATAATCCAATCGGAGAAGAAGCACATGAAATTGAAGATTACAAGAAAGATTCACAATTATATAGGTTACAATGAGTGCCATCGAAATTAGAGGACATTCTTGTATTTCTACAAACAGGCATGACACAATTTGAAGGAATTAAATCCTTAGAGAAGAAACAAATTGCTATATGCGCGGCACCCTATATGTTGATTAGTGGTGACTGTATAAATTAGGTTAGGATGAGGTATTACGTTGTTGCAGATTGGAACATCGCCGCATGATATCATGGAGGAAGCTCATGGTGGTATTGCGGGTGGCCACTATGCAGTGACACCACCGCGCAAAAGATTTTAATCGCTAGATTATGGTAGGAGACCCGTATAAAGATTTTAAGGATTATTGCAAGGCTTGTGATCAATGTCGGCATCTTGGGAAACTAGGACAACAAGATGAGATGCCATTAAGGCCTATTCTAGCATAGAACTGTTTGAGAAATGGGCTATATATTTTGTGGGTCATATTTCACCAGCCACACGCAAAAATGGATCATGTTATATCATTACTTGCATAGACTATCTAACATGATGGGCGAATAGCACCTACAAAGTACTATACAATAGCTATATAGCAAGATGTGTTTCTATGGGAGAATATTATTACAAGGTATGGATGTCCTTTAAGTTTGACTAGTGATAGGGGCACACACTTTCGAATCGAGATAATCAAATTTTATTGGACGAATTCATGATTGCACACCATAAGACTACACCCTATCATCCTTAGGAAAATGGAACTATTGAGGCTTTTAAAAAATTTGAGCCAAACATTGACAAAAATATGTGATGTTGGAAGAAAGGATTGAGATGATAAAGTATCTACAAGTAATTTAGGCATATCGAACAACATATAAAAGGTTGAACAAAGCCACACCATTTCAATTAGTGTTTGGCGTAGAAGTAGTTCTTCCTATGGAATTCATGTTACCTTCTTTGCGTATTACGTGCGCTAGAGGTCTAGCTGATGAGAAAGCATTAGAAGAATGGATTGAAAAGTTAATCAAGTTGGATGAGCGAGCAATAGCACGTTGGAGTCAAAAACAAGAAAAGGCTAGGCAGAAAGCATGGCATGACAGGAACATCAAGGATAAAAATCTTGAGATAGGACAGATGGTGCTCCTTTATGATTCTAAATTTTTACACCATCCAGGTAAACTCAAAGTACATTGGTTGGGGCCATATGTTATCACTCACATACTCAAAATAGGCACTTGTCAATTACGGCACTTGATGGAATATGGTTACCCAGTTACTTCAATGGGAGTAGGTTGAAGCCCTACTATAAATAATTCTTCTTAGTGTTTTTAATAAGGCAATGTTGTCATTTAGATTAGGTTTTCAATTCTACATTTCCTTAATGTGTTTCCTTCTTTGTCGCTAGGCTTTGCCAATTTAGTTGGTGTGTTTGTGTAATTAAGTGCATTTACGCACCAAAAGCTACTTCCTATTTTGAAGAATTTTTATGCGCAGAGGACTGCACATACCCTTAGTGTGGGGTAGGTTATTGATATCTAGGTACAAGACTATTGAAAATAAGTCCACATGAAAGGAACAAACTGCTATGGGTGTTATTCAAGTTGGAGAATTGAAAGAAAAAAATGTCTTCTAGAAGTAAGGACCATATGTGGAGGTAGATGAAGAAACAAGTATAACGTGAGATAAGCAAAGGCCATAAAGACTACTAGTGGAAGGTGCAGTGATGAGGTACTTAGGCACATGTAAGCGCACTGAAGATAAGTCTATAGCCAAAAGGTAGGAGGGTGTGCTAGAAGGTTATAGCTTGGATGCGAAGATGTACTGTGCAGAAAGAATGAAAAATGGTCAATTAATGAGAGGATTGTTGGTGGGTGAAGGAGCAATAAATGCACTAAATTTTTCAAAATCTATATAAGTACGTGATGCGTGTTCATTTTTACCATTGTAATTGAGAGAATTTGAAAAGGGTTAAGTGCGAAAGAGCCAAGAAATCTTGTTGAGGTGCGAAGAGTGTGAAACCAGACGTGGAGAGAAGGTTTGTGAGAAGGAAAAGCTTGCATTCCCATAGGTGAAAGGTTTGAGAAAATAATATGCGTTATAAATAAGCTAGGGCACATGATTTATACTAGGGCATGAAGATTTGAACTAGGGTTTCAACTTGCTCGATTATAGAGGGAAGAAAAGAGATATTTTTAGATGGCACCAAAAAAGCACCCGCAATAGGAATAAAAGGGAAGAAGAAGGTCAAAGTGGAAGAATAAATTGCTCCCGAGAGTAATTTCTCATAAATGCAGTATCAGAGGATGTGATCATGGGATAAGAATGGGATTCCCACATCCGTCAATGTAAAATCAGTGATTACAACCATCGAACATCAGATAATAAGAAGGAGCTCGATGCATTGTTGAGCACAAAAATGAACAAGCGCATAACAGAAGATATGCCAATATACGATGACACTGGTGAGAAGTTACTGAAGCAAATTGGAGTCTACCAGTTGTACGAGATGCCATACTTTAGGAAGTATGAACCATTGTATCGATGGTTGATGAGCAAAGTCCATGAGGACTTCTTCTACTTCGTCGAACGGAGGGTTAGAATCACAGCTACCTTAATTTCAACAGTGACAGGACTAAGGGCCTCAGGAGCGGATCTAGAGAGTGATTTAACTGATAAGGCCACAATCTTGGAGACAAGGAAGGAGCTGGGGTATACCAAAGGTCGCGCAACATAGAAATTGAAAAATTAAAGAAGTACCCGAGAGTGCGGGCCGTTGCACATCTTATAACATGATTGAATGACCAAGAAAGATGGTCGCAGGTAAACACAATGTGGCTACACGTTGTAAAGAATATGTCTCAAGGAGTGGTCTATAATATCACAGATTACATAGCAAAGACAATCATTGAAGAAGCGCGGACATGTGATAGAATAAGTTTTGGTGTTGTTTTATTGTCTTTAGTGTTTATGGAGATTGGAGTGCCCAATGGGCCAAAGGAGAAAATTTGGGAGTACCCCATGGAACACAAGTCACCTATAGAAATATTTGGCAAGTATTTGTGTGATGGATCAATGAGTGGACCATTCAAGCAGAGGGTGGAGATGTGGTATGATATACTTCATGTGGTGTTTAAAGAAGAGTGGCGCATACCCAAGGAGTTACCTTCGGTGGTGGGTAAGGCAATTCAATTTGCAGTCTACCAACATTTTTCATCGCACGATTTGTAATGAAGGACGGGGCTTGGAGCCCATGGTGTAAACTGTCGTATGCCTTCACAACAAGATATTTCCAGGCACCAGATTCACATGTTTTCAGATGTGCACCGCCTAACCTTCAATGCAGACAAGGTAGATTGTGACTACCACACTCTAAGAAAGAAGTATGTATATCCAGGTGGAATGCCTACATTGAGAGGCTTATCTTAGATATTATAAGCATGAAGCCTGTAAGCTTGGTAGTTGGGGACACCAGAGAAATGCTTATGTACCTTTAACTCAAGCCCAAGCTGGAGAACACTAAGTATGTGGAGAATGAGTTTGCGCTCCTAGGGCTACCAAAAGGTAAGCATACAATGGAGAATGTTCCAGCGCCTAAGCCCACAGAGACAATACAAGTAGATGATGAAGAAGAGGAGCATGAAGATAGTGGTGGTTTGGAGCATAGAGGTAGAAGACAACCTCCAAATAGGGAAGAACGACTACTCCACCCTAGCCATAAGAAGGGGATGATGAGGACCTAGATGCAGTACAAGGAGAGCACCGCTTCAAAAGAGTATTTAGGAGAATAAGGACCCAAGGTGCTACTCCAAAATCAGTGTGCAAATCACCTCAAATCTCTCCATAGAAGGAGACAAATGAGAAGAGAAGAAGGAAGTTGAAGCTAAATGAGGAGGCAGAAGAGTCTGAGGAAAGCATGCCCAATTCCCCTACACCTCTAGAGAACGTGGAAGAACAAAAGGATGAAGAAATGAAGGATGGAGAAGAGGGAGAAAGGAAGGAAAATGAGAGAATGGCCGAGACTATTCAGGGTACAGAAGAACAAGCTCCAAATCTTAAAGCCCAAGTTCCTAAGGGGCCAAGATGGAGACAATAAGTGGAGAGTATGTTCCACGGTACCATGGGCTATGCCGAGGAAACAGTAAAATTGTTCGCGCTCCTTTTCAAAGTATAATGACACAAAAGGATTTGTATGGATGGGAGCTGATGGATAAAGATATGGCAACCATGTGCACAAGGAAGCAACTATCATGGCGATGCACACACACATGGATGAACCAAATTTTGATGTATGTGAAGAGTCTTGTGTATCAAGGAGGTTGAAGAAGACACCTCAGGCCAGACACATAATAGTAAAGCCAACTATTATGTCAGATGAACAAGTGAGCAATGCTTTGGTAAAGGTCTCGATAGAGGTGGCAAGGAGAAATATGGATAAGGATGCAACAATTAGGGCACTGAGAGAGGAGATCAAAACTAAGGATGCAGAAATAACATGCCTAAATCAAGAAAAAGACATGGCATAGAAGAAGAATGTTGTTTTCATCAAGCATAGAAAAGGAATTTGGGAACAATATCATAAAAGCAAAGCCACATTTATAGCCAAAGGTACCCAAAACATTTCCTTCCACAATGCATTATGTAAGTACTTTGGTGGACTTAGTGCTTGAAGATGAACCTATGCAGATGCGTAACCAAAGGATCCAAAGACAAGAAGCAGAGTGGGAAAAGGCATCGTGATGAGGAAGATTGCATCATATGAGGGGTTGCTTCAGAGCTTACAGGAGGAACTGAAGAAAGTAGATCAAGCATTGAATATTTGTACATCCCTAGAAGCCATTATAAGAACTAAGACCATTTTGGAAGACAATGAAGTCCTGAAGGCCATGAAATATGAGACCTTGGGCCACATATAATGATTAGCACTTGTCAAGCAGAAGCGTGAGGCCCTTACAACAGCATAAGAACCACACAAGGAAAGGCTAGATGAGCTTGGGAAACTCATCATGTAAAAGATGGACTTATTAGAAGGAAGAATGAATGCCATGTCCAACATTGTGTTGGTCTTGCAGAATGAGAAAGGAGAAATTGCAAAAGATGAGTTAGAGTCAATTACAGTGGATATTCCAGAAAAGGCAGAGGCCATGCTCAATGATTGGAAAACTTTAGAGGTAGAAATAAAAGAAGAATATCTAGAATTGATTCTTCAAGGTTGAAGCAGAAGATACTGCAAGGTAAAAACATTATTTTGTTCATAAATATTATTTCTATTCTTCTATTCATATTCTTTGATTCGTTTTGGCCAACCACCATTGCAGGGGAAGAAATGAAACTAGTGTGGGGTAATGTTGATCAATGAAAGTATGACACTTAGCAAAGAACATATAGAAGGTTTACGCTGAAAGAGCAGAGCGCATTCAAAAGCACAGAAGGATCGGAAAGGAATCACGCACTAGGAACAGAGACAGATTCGGGACTTAGCCATTTTCACGATGAGGATCTATTTTTGGAACATGGCGTGCAAAACACACAAACCAGTTAGAGACTTGTGCAACACGCATTGGCTATTTTTGGAGGATCGGCTATGAAGCACTTTGCATGGATGTGGGCTAAAGATAGAGTTGTGAACTGGCAGTTAACTAGAAGAATTCTATTGTTAGCACACTTGCATGTGTGGCTATTTTGTAAATGCGCGTGGCTAATAATATCATGTGGCCTATTTTAGGATTAGATAAGCGATGAAGGGAAAGTCCCCACCCTTATAAATATGAAGTGAACTGTGTAACATAAGAGAGGATGCGAGGATTGAGTTATTGTGAGGTTATGCTGCCAAATCTTATATGCGCATAGACTATGGTGTAATCTATTGTAATAAGCTTCTATGTATTTATCATGTTTAAATGCAATGGAATGTGTTAGTTGAATCAGAGTGTCAAACCCTGAGTATAATTGGTTCTTGCATGTTTGATTTCATCGTGGTTATCTTTTAAGTCTGTTATTCTCTAGATCTAGATCTGAATATATATTGTAGAATGATATAATAGCCATAGATCTGAATGCTTCAAGTCTTCATCATGCTAACATCCTACAACAACAACCCTAAAGAGGGGCCTAGTACCTTTGTGTGCTTTGAGTGAGCGCTCAGTCTAGGTTGAGTGATGTGCCAATGCACCTAGGCTTTTACTGGTGAATTCTAGGTTGCATTAGCAAATGAGAATTTCACTAAGGTGTTTTGTTGAATTTTTATAAGGGTATAATCAAACCTAAGTGAAAACCTAGAATGAGATGTTTACTAAGGATGCACAAAGAATGTCAATAAATCAAAGGATCAAAGTGATTGTTCTAAATGGATAAGTCAAAGTGACGAATAATTGTAAGACACAATCACACAAGGTTTGTTTTAAACCAATCAATCAATGAAGTACTTCCTAATTTGTTTCCAAATGGTAGTTTGATGTTTAAAATTATCAACGAAATGTCACCACTTATGTCAAGTTCAAAAATAAACAAGGCATAAGTAATAACAAGAGGTTGATATGATTTCCAAACAAAGTATACTTAAAGCGAGTTTAAGTCCAAACAAGACCTAAATTCCAAAAAGTGGGGGTTACAAATATGAACAATGCAACAATACCACTAAGATACGTTAACCAAAATTTATGGAAAATTAAGGTATTAGTATCAAAATAATATTAGTACGATGTGCACAAAGGTAACAACAACACCTTTCAAAATCGAGGTAATGTTTGAAATCAAACCAAGGCTAAATTATACCAAGGAATTGTTAAGATGCGCGTAGTGTAATGTTACAATCTAGACACTTAGGTCGAGTTTACAAGAAACAAGACGTAAGTATTGAAATTGTGGTGATACAATACAAGCAACGTAACACTTCAAAGGAGAATCAAGTGAAGAATCAAGCCTAACTACAATGACAATATTGACTTGGGTATCAAGATCAAATGGCTATCAAGATATGAAAATGTACCAACACACTTTCAACATTTACCATCCAGTCTTAAGCAAGGACAAATGTAAACGGGTGTAAAATTGGTGGACACGATCAATTGATAACACACGTATGGTTTCTCTTCTTTTGATCAACAAAGTGTCAAAAGAAAGAAAAATGAAGTAGATCAAGTGGGGTTGAAAAGTGTTTGGCCTCACTTCGACGAATTTTCACCTCGCCTTATGGAGAGTGAAAAACTAAGCAAAATTAATGCTTCACAAATTTTGTGGTGAATAACACATAGTTTGAACTTTGATGGACTCTCCTTGTTTGACAAACAAGTTTTCGACTCCAGAAAAATTTCTCCCTTTACAAAGGCTCTCAATAACGATTGGTTTGGTACACTCAAGTTGGCTCCAAGTCAAGATAGCTTCCTAGGTGGTTTGCTCAACTAGGTGTCACAAGTTATCTAAATGTGAGGTCAATTTTCAATAAAATTCACACTGACTAAACTTGGGTTATATCGGCTTTACTTTACCCCCTTCAAGTACAATGAGCAATTAATGCATTCATCATGTACTCTCACTGGGGTTACGATACAGATAACTTTGACTCTAACTCACAAAGGTAAAACTAGTCAAGTAGGCATGCAGAGAACTTCTCATTTTGTCCACAAGGTTCCCTCTTATGTGGACTACTTTGGGGTTCCTAGGACCACCCCCATTGTTGTAGCTTAAGGATTATGCCAAAGGGGTTATGTCCTAGTTAAGCGGACGAGGCGTACCCTTATCCAAACCTGCAAATACAATGTTATGAATGTGGTGTGTTTTTTTAATCTTTTATTCTTAATGTGGTTTGCTTGTACAAAGATTTGGAAACCTACACAAAAACTATATTAGTAGTTTTTTGTTTGAACATGCTTTCTTTGACAAGTGTTTTTAGGTATTTCACGATGGATTTAGTAGTTTTCCACAAACAAAAAGAGGATAAGATGTCATTTCGATTCTCAATATCATCCTAAGATGCAAGACAAGAGCATACATGATGTAGAATCCAACTATTCAATCAACAATGGAAAAAATCAACTTAAACACACAATGTGTTCATTTTTAACCCAAACATAACATTCATTCCCTTAATGACGAGTGTTTTTCAAAGCAAGAAAATATATATAAATCATTTTTATTCCCAAGATCACCTAAAAGGTGCGAGGGAAGATCATATGCGATTCTAATATCATAAACAAGCATGCAACATTCATTAACCTTAAACAAACCAAATTAGCAAAAACATGTAAATAAATCTTGCAAAATGAAGTTAATTTCAAATAAACCTGCAAGGACTTAGTATATCTAGAACAAAAGCTTTTGCAAATTTCAAAACAGACCTCAAATCAAGATTGTGACGCTTTGTGCGCGCTTTATGGTGTATACGCACTCTTTTCGGTGTGCACTCGTGGGTATGGATGTGTATGTGACTCTACTAAAATAGGCAGTGGGCTAAGTAGGTACGCGTCCAGAGAATTATGTAGATGGGATTTTTGAAGCATGCACGTGCCTATTCAATCAAGTCAAAGAAGAAGCACTAATGAGATGCATGTGCATGGGTATAGGTGCATGTGTGTGGATTTAGGTGCATACGCAGATAAACATAATGTAAAAAAGCACAGATAGCATATTTTCATATACGCGACTGCATCAGCAGTGCATACGTGCCATTTTTAATGCATGCATGGGCCTAGCGTAACTGACATAGGGTACAATTTTGCGACATAATGTATATGCCTCGGTTATCGGTGTGTGCGTACCCTTTTGAGCACTCATGCGAGTAAATTTTTGTGTGTGTGTGCCCCTACAAAATTTTCCCTGCGCACGTGTACGGTAGATGACTTCAAAACACAGGACCTTGATGTATGCAACTTTAAAAGGTCAATTTTTTCCTAATTTAGCTCAAATCAAATGACAACCCATCACAATAAACCCCATAAAAGAGACTCAATGCATATAAAGTTAGTGAAATAACCTAAGAATCTTAACCTATTTCACATGTGCATGATTTGGGTTAGCAAAACTTGAGAAAAACTAGTAAAAATCATTAAAATCAAAGAGACTATGAATCTGTCCCACCGGGCGTGCCATATGTATCAATGTATTAGTTAACTAAGCTAAGAGAATTGAAACTAACACCTTAATAGTTCCAAAACTAAGTTAACTACACAAAGATCATCATGCTAAGAGATTAAAGAGACTAACTACCAACATTATGCATTAGAACTTTGAAAGGAAAATCAAACTAACATGTTAAGCACTTCAATCTCTACTCTTTAGGTTACAAACTACAAATGAAACTAGATAGATCAATGGCAATAAAAGTTGATTATTTGATCTTTAAGGGTTTGAGAATGAAATCTCATTAAGGAAAGGCTACAAGACCATCTTGATTATCTCCATATGACTCAAAAGCTTGGATGGATGAAATGCAAGATGAAGATACCTAGCTCAACACTAATGGAAGATGCTCAAAGATGAAAATGCCTATAGTTTATGTTATATGCATGTAAGGTGTAAGAAGAAAGGTAGGAGGAGGGTTCTTTATATAACCCTCTAAATTAAAGATTCTTTGCATCATATCAGATGTGGGATAATAACAAAGCTAGGTTAGTAATGGATAAACATGGTTTAGGAGTGGTTGAGTTTACTTTATGAGAGTTTAATTTTTCCTCTAGTGACTCATGGGAATTGATAGGTCTATTGATTAACCAAAGTGATTAATTAATTGGTGTGCAAGATTATAGAACCTTTTAGAGGAATAATTAACATGATTTAGACTATGAGAGGAATTTAATCAAATAAATGACGATTTATTGATCTAATGAAAGAGGAAACTAATAATTTAAGAATAATTAATTAGTCTAGATAGAAAGGGGGATTAATCAACAGAAGGTCATTAATTGGCGTATTTGTTGGATATAATAGTTAATTAATTAATGTAATGTAACTAATTAACTATGATAGAAAAGAAAGGTCCGGTATTGACTATATGTCGTCAATTTGCAAGAAAGGGTATAGTTAGCATAATTTGAGTATAAATAAATTGCTCGATCCAAATTATAGGTGTCTACACATAGTGGAAGAGGATTTTGTATTGATATTTACAATAGATCTTATGAAAGTTCCAAGTGAGTTATGAAGGGATATTGACTAGCTTATGTAGGCTTCCGTAGGTAAAATGTCATTCAAGAATGCCCCTTAGAAGATTAAATGACACATATAAGATAATCAAATTGAAAATATAGTCATTGGAAAAAGGGGTCAAGACCATAGTCCTCTATGACATGCATATATGTATCAAATATCAAGTGGCAACTATTTGTTTCCATGTTTTCAATATGTATCAACTACTCTTTGTTTCCACTTCTTCTATCATTTATTACAGAAATTTATACCTTTAACTTTTTTATCTATACCAAATGAATATACATTTTTATTTCCCATATTTATACATTCTATAATATTATATACTCTATCCTCTATCGAACAATCTATTGTAATTAACATTTTGTCTCATCCCAAAACAAAGAATTTTTTATCCTCAAAATGCCTATCAGTTTCCTTCCTTTACATGAAGGTGCATTCCTTTATTTGAGGGTTCATTCCTTTACCATAATCTACATAGCTCTTGGAATTTATATAAATTTAATTTTATCAAACATTTTAATGATTTTGATTTACATCAATTTGGTGTAATAACTTAGGTGTTGGCACTATATGTTTGAACAACCATGTAAGAATATATTGTTGTTATATAATATATTCCATGAATATTATCCCATGGGAAAAAAGGACACATTGGACCCCTAGTGTGAGTAAGAAACATGTAAAGCAAGCACTTGATTGCAACCTAAATGATGGGTTGTTGTATTCTCCAATCATTTAACTAACATGATCTTCTTGTTAGTGTCATTATAAACCGGGTTGTGTCCTAGGTTGTATGCAATGGAGCTTTATGTAACCAGTTTTCCTATTGGGTTTTTTGTTGGGGGTTGTTGTGAGATATTTCTAAGTTGGTTACTAATCTACGGAAACTTAATGTAAATCTACAGAATTAAGTTATTGTGATGAAATGAAGTCTAAAAGCTATACTTCTAATTTAAATGGAAATGCACACACAAAATTTGAAAGAATGGAATTGAAATTGCACACTTGTAACTAAAACTCAAGTAGAAGTAAAAGCACATGCTAACTAGACTTTGCATAAAGGGAAACACACATTCTGAATAGAAATTTCAATAGGGAAAACAAATACGTTCAAACAGAGATTGCATGAAACATACTGAAATAGAGATTGCAGTAAAACTTATCAGAAAACCATATGCATATGTGAATGTAAACAACCTCCTGTCTCCTTGGTCGAGTGGGCCCTTGCTCTCCCTTGGGACAGAGGAAATCTCAATAGCTCTAGATCCTCAAAATGATGCTCACTTATATTAATTCAAATAAGTTCCATGACATATCCAATACGTGAAAAGAAGAGTGCTAAATACAATAGGCTATATATTGCATATTATATCTAAAATAATAGCTACTATAATGTTCTTAAGAAGGTGTCTTTATATAGACACAAGCAGTTACAGAATACACCATAATAGTCGGCACTAACATCTCCCACTAATCAACATTAATCAAGACTCATAAATTCCTATAGGACTGCTAGAAACAAGTCCCATACTTATAGGTCAATAGGTGGAAAAAGTCTTCCGCTTCGCATTCCAGCTCCAAACTCGGACTTCTTAATTACATTGGCAATAAATGTTCATTATTTCCCTGCACACATCATCACATTTCCCTCACGAAGGCAGTTAGTAGGAATTTATATGGTAATCAGGTTGCATGAGAAAAAGCAAGGAAAATGCATTAAACTCACTAAGATATAACTATACAAAGCATCCCCATGCATTAGCAAATCATATCTAAATGACAATTTATTAATCATAGGAATGATATAAATGAGCCAAATAATGCACTCAACACTAAACTCTTCTCGACCAACTCTAAAATTTTATTGTTAAGCGACTAAAATTTTCCTACGGGCACATTACTTTGCGTGAATTTAATTATTCAAAGGTTTCACTTTTGAAGAACACACTGTGATTTCCACATGTTAATCACTAAACATTAATTACCATTCAAATTTGAGAACTTGATTTTTGTGTGTAGAAGCTTAGTTGTCATTGATGAGTCATTATGAAATTGATCTTGTCATATAGACATTTAGTTGTTAGTCAATGGAAATAGGACTTTTCTATCTATATAGGGAAAAGGTCTCTATGACCATGATAGGAACCAATAACCACGATAAAACATGTTAAAGAATTACTACTTTCAAAATAAAGTGGCATAAAGAGGAGTTCAATTTAAATTAGTAATAGTGTTTAATGGTCAATCACAACTTGTCACATAGGTTGTAAGTTATTGAGACACCATTCACATATTTTACGATGTTATAAGTCATTTAATTGGTACTAAGTAAATTCAAAATATACTTTTCACTGTAATCGAGAGTTCCAAAATAATAAATTAATGACACAATACTCGTATTATTTGATTTTTTAGTACAACATTTAAGTATTATTTAATAAATTTACGAATCCATTGTGTTTTTCAATGTGTTGACAAACACGGTGTGTTTTTCAACACATTAAAAACACAATGTGTTTTGTAACCGTGTTTAAAAACACTAAAATTTTCCACACATTTTGACTTATGTAATTAATAAAAATGTATTAAATAAATAATTATACATTATAAATATAATCTATTATTATTGTATTAGTGTGAGTTATTGTATTAGTGTGTTTATTTCTAATTTTATACACAATATATTTGCAATTAACATGTTGATTATTATACTTTTGCAAATGGATATCACTATACTTTTGCAAATGTAGATTGACGAATAATCCCACTAGATAGACAATTTCCCTTTCATTATGGGAATTTGAGAGAGTAAACTAAACTTGACAGACAATTTTCTTTCTCTTACAAAATTAATTCATTGTAATCTAGTTATTTTTATGTGAATTAGCGAGAGAAACCGTGAAGGAGCTTGAATATATTGTAATAGTAAACTTGATACTAACTGGTAAACTCGTTGAATCCGCTTGGATATTAGAATTGCCTCCACATAAACTAGTTGAATCTGTTGAATGCGTTTAATTTGTTGGTAATGCGCAGAAGGCGCCAGGCGGTGTTCACGTTTTGGCTCTATGCATTATAAAATTATGCAAATATATAATAAGTAGTTGGCAAATTGATGGGCAATCTGAATGATTCGGTTTACGTGGGTAAACTCACCTCTTGAAACAACGCACGTCACCAAAAGCGGCAGCGTGATACTGAGGATTCGGCGAGAATATTTGGAAAGAAATCACTTTTGACATTGATAATAATTTTAAGACCGACAAAACGGTCCTTTCCCTTCCACGTCGTCTCTGCAGAAAGGATGGTCAATGTATGTGTTAAATGATTGTATTTATGGGGGGTGTACCATACATAGGTGCATTTTGAGTGATGGGTAGCTCTCGCCCGAACGGGTCGACGATTTGGTTTTTTAACCGGTTCATGATTAAAAATGTTGAACCGGCCGGTTCTAGTTTCGATTTCGATTCGGACATGATTTTCTATTAAATATGACTAACTTTCTTAAGAAAGTCAGCCAAGAGAGAGAAAACAAGGAATTTTCTATTAAGTATGACTAACTTTAACTTCTTGATGTCATCAAAGATAATAATTTTGAAAATAGATGTCATTATGATGCCATAAATAATTACATGTTAGATGATAGCCTCATCCTCGTGTTATTACTTGGATAACCTTCCTAATCTCTATATGGAGGCTATCTTCAATTGTTTCGAAAATTTAGTTATTGTAAAGTAGTGGTATAGTCTAGGTCATATTATAGCGTAGCTATCAATGAGAAGTATTTTTTAAGTTTAAATTTATCCCTTGGGCCTCATATAAGAAAATGAAAGACTATGAATAATAACTAGTTTCTTAGTTATTGTAAACATTTAAAGAGACTAGGAGAAAATAGCTATAATTACGCCAAAAGGCGTTTGCACTGCTGGAAGGCAGCAACCTCTCTGACAGCATTTGCAAATGGAGGGACGAGATTAAAATGTTGATGATGTACGGCTCAAGATCCACCCTATACGTGGTAGCGATAGGAGGGACAAGCAACAAGACGTGGCGGGAGAGAAGGGCTGCAACCGTATCTTTTTTTCGGCATGGGAGGAATTAAAATTTGTCATCTCAGCACAGAGGTGGGTGTTCATGTCAGATTGCCGTAATTTCCAGGTGAGGGAGAGGTGGTCTGTAAGTCACAGAGAAAAACTAGACTCGTAAAAATATGTGCATTTCTAGAGATTTACTATTGTAGCGGTTATTTACTATTGCCATGTACTAATATTTTTAAAGAATGCAGACATATCATTTCAAATGGGTGAGCACCTAGTAAATTATTTGGTAAGGAACGAGAGTAAATGCAAACAGTTTAACATTTAACAGTTCTAGCATCTTCTCATTTGTTGGGCTGAGCGTGGGCAAGGAGGCATACAAAAAGCACCATGAGAAGCTGGGCATCAAGTTCCTCCACATTGTCAACATCCACGATGGCATGACCAAGAAGCCTGGATTCTTGTTCAATGAGAGGTTTAAGATTGGAAACGAGTGGATTGGAAAGCTCCCTAGAGCTACTGCCATGTGGGTGTGGAGGTGGCTCTGAGTCACACCTTATCGCCCTTTCTCAAGCCCACAAAAGATCCTTCCTATTTTCACAATTTGGAAGTGCATCTACATCTCTTGGACTGCTACCACAGCCCAGTTCAACATTTCACCCACGCTTCCGTCAGGGATCTTGCCCTCGTCAACTAATCCCTTTGTTAATGATGCATTTCCTGGCAATGTTGGTGATTCTCCTTCAAACATGTGTGTTGTATGGGAGAATACCTAGAGTCTACCAGCCCAAGGCGTGGATTGAATCACATATTACAATCTATGAAGGAGTGATGCTTGAGGAATAATGAGTAAGAATTAATTTCTCATTTGTTGTTAGATCTGGGTATTTGAGCTTCTTCTTTAAAATGTGTAGCTCTTTTTCTAATATGGGGTTTTTACTTTTGTTTTTTGATCTGGTGGATGATTCAGGGGGTGCTTGTGGGTATGGAAAATTGTACTCGTAGGTCTATGGAGTCCAAACGACTACACTCAGAAATGGCCTTTTTGACGACTGCTTAAGTTGCATAGCCTGCTTTGAGATCAAGTGTCCCCATTAAAAAATGCACTCTGTTTTACATATGTGAAATTTGTTGACATGTAGGACTTTTTTGTAGGTTAGATTGTAGGAAGTAATGCTCATGACATGGATTAGGTTTTAACATATGATTTTTTAAAATTATCTGCACTTGAAAATTACAAGGAGGATGGATGTGTGGATGAGCATCGTCCAAAACTACTTCTATAAATGTACACTGTCAATTTCATTAGTACATAGGTGAGATCCAGATGTGGTGCTCTTCTTTTGAAATGCCAAAAAAAAAATTCCACCCACGTGATGCTAATCTGCAGGAAGAGAAATGTTGTACTTCTTTGACTCCATTGAAATCTTTCAGATCTGATCTGTTATGCCTTAAACCTGCAACAGTGGAAGACACCACTTCAAAATCCTTGACAATCTAGAATCTAGGTGTTAACAATAATGTATATTAACATTTTTTTCTTAATCTAGGTGTTAACAATAAATGGCCAGGAAAACATTCAATGTATGAGACACAAATTCCAAGTTTTTTTTCCTCTTACTATGTGCATTGGGAGATATTGTAGCTACGTGTCTGTGTACAAACTATTTTTGCAATTGTTTCCCGAGGTAGAGTTTATATGGCATTATTGATATAGTTTGCATCTTTGTGCCTCCACTATGGTATGAATTAGATAATTCGGCTCAAATGAGAGGAAATTTTTGGAACAAAGGAAAAACTTGGGGCTTCTGAAAAGCTCTTGCAACAAAGGAACACCCGGATCTTTTCCTTAGATGAAGAGACCACTGAGGACCTTATTTAGATAGTATTACTGTTAGCATAGTTAAAATTGAGATGTTGTTTACTAGGATTATCCTAATTTACCAAAAGTAGGCTTGAACATAACTACCTGAATCTCTACCACTATTGATCTGTGTTGAACCGATCTTAGCTTTATACCACATGGTCACACAAAACATTAAAATTCAATTTCAATCATCTAATTCACAATTTTAACTGTTGTGACTGATATTGTTATGTCTTTTAACAAATGGAGAGAAAAATAAGACGACTCTTTGTTAGACCTTAGCAACTTGATGCATCAACTGAAATATATGGCTATTGACATGGGGCAGGAGATAAGAAGGTGAGTGTGACTTATATGTTGTAGTTGTAAGTAGAGTTACGATCTCCCCAATGATAATGGCTAGTGGTGCAACCCCCCTCACCCCCATTTTGATCTCTCCCTACCCATTTTCCTCAAGTTTGTAGATTGCAGGAGGACATTGCCCCTATTCTATAGAGAAGGTGAATAAACAACAAAAAATTATGTAGTAAACTTAACAGTGGCAGAAAATGTATTTATGTGTGTTTTTGCAAGGTTCTATGTTCAAGGAAAGGGGGTGGGTGCTTTACAATAAATGGATTCACCTATTTCAACCTGGTACTGGTTAGGAACATGGCAGGAGTAGGGGACATCATGAATGTGAGCTCCAACATGGTAGATGTCATTGTTTTTAATTAAGTGGTGTTATTCCATACTTATTTCATTATATCATTTTTGCTCTTGAAATATTCTCTCCTTATTTTCTCTACAATATGGAAACTATTTTAAGCAGATCTCTCAAAAATAAAAATAAAACATTAAAATTGAAAACTAAACCAATCCATCAATGTTAGAATATTGAAGTGTTAGAGGTTCTACTAACATTGGAAATAATAAACTTTTTGTAAACCATGGAGGCCATTTTCGTATAAACAATTTTGTCTATTTGGTAGCTAAAGGAAATTGAAAAGTTATTTTGACCCTTTTAATGGCAAATTGCAATCGCCTAAATAATGCAAGTAATTTTCACATTTTTATTTCCAACTTTTCATTCATATCTCCCTTTAATAAATTAGGCAACAATTGAGAATCTTTCCACTAAAAAAAACTATTTTCACCATATTTTCTAAAAAATATTTTGTTTCATTCAATTGTCTATGGATAGGTTAATGGTAATGAATGAGTGACCCCTCGATATAGCTTAAAATAGAGGTGGTGCAACATTATTCTTACGGTTGATACTATGAAACATGTTTCATATGTGTTACGTTGTAAAACAAAAAATATTGCACATTGATTCCCTAAACATTTTCCCTCCCATTTACTTCTCCCTCAATTCACCTCTTCATCACCCCACTTCCTTCTCTGATGTTTCACTCCCTTAAATTTAACTTCTTTTGACGCATCCCCTTCGGTATTTCCGCTCCTAGTGAGATATGTGAATACAAAATTATGATAAGTAGCTTAGTGTGGACCACAATGATTATTTTGGTCGTTGAAGCATGACTAAATGGCATTCGTCCACATGTTACATATTCATTCACAAAAGGTTGTTAAATTAGGAGACATGTTTTCAATTTATGGATGAATGAAATCCCTAATCGCCTTAAGTGGTGTCATGTTTTTGCCTTTTTGTGACTAGGAGAAATAGATGCATAAAAATAAAAAAGGTGTTGCACTTTGATTGAACTACCCCTCCAAAAATGTCATTTCCATCATTGCCTTTGCGAATGCCCCCACAACACATTCTTCCTACGTCCTTGTTTACTAATGTTGTTCTGTCTGCAACACATTTTTTATAGTTTAATAAGCTTTACATGTATGTAAAAATGTCTTCCAAACATTTTCACCTCCCATTTTCTTGTATTTCATTAAAACGATCTATCAAATTTAGTATATTAAATTTCATATTAGAAAAGTGCTTGAGATGATTAAGTGGAACACATATAGTAGATATTGTTTGGGTGGGAATAATCTACATATGTTATTTGGGGGGAATAATCCGAGCCATGGAATAGATGTGGGCCATACAAGGTTTTAATTCCCACCTTTTTATTTTTGACTTTCACCTTATCTATCAAATAAAATGTTGCATACTAAAAAAACTCAATGCCATAAATATTAAAATAGTAAAATAGAAAAGATCAATAAATGGACAAAATCTTCCTTTCGCTATTGTGCCTAATCCTTGAAGGCGATCAATTATTGATGGGTGGTCCTACATCGCCTACTTTCTCTACAATTACTAGAGCTTAAAATTATAAAGCGTGTTTGCAAAGTGCTACAAGAAGTACCCACAGTGGGTATCCAACATTCCAATCATGTAACTATCTTACCTATTAAATTAAATGTCGTCCTTTCGAAATCCTTGGTACCATGAAATCAAAAATCTAACAAGCTTGCTTGATGGATAAAATCATTTTCATATACGCAATTTTGTCTATTTGGTAGCTAAAATAAACTGAATAGTTATTTTTGACTCTTTTAATGGCAGATTGCAATCACCTAAATAATGCAAGTAATTTCCACATTGTTTGTTTCCAAATTTTCATTCATGTCTTCCTTTTCTCTAATAAATTAAACTTCAATTGAGAACCTTCCCACCAAAATAAAAAAATAATAAAACCCATTTTCGCCATATTTTTCCAAAATATTTTGTTTCATTCAATTATCAATGGTCCGGTTAATGGCAATGAATTAGTGACCCCTCCAAATGGGTTAACATAGAAGAAACAAATGCAAAAGCATCGAAGATAATGTTTTCACTTTGTTGTAGCTGGGAGAAGCAAATGCACAACAAATTTATTTATACTTTAATTATCCTTACATGTATGTCCAAATATTTTCCCAATTTTTTCACCTCCCATTTTCTATTATTTTAGTAAACCGATCTATCAAATTTAGTATATTAAATTCCATATTAAAAAATGCTTGAGATGATTAAGTTAACCACATATAGTAGATATTGTTTGGGTGGTAATAATCTACATATGTTATTTGCGGGGAACAATCTGAGCCATGGAATAGGTGCGGGCCATTCAAGGTTTTCATTCCCACCTTTTTATTTTCGACTTTCCACTTGCCTCACCTTATCTATTAAATAAATTGTTGTGCACTTTAAAAACTTTATGCCATGAAAAAAATAGTAAAATAGAAATGCTCAATCAATGGATAAAATCTTCCTTTCGTTACTGTGTCAATCCTTGAAGGGTGGTCCTACATCACATGTTTTCCCTACAATTACTCGAGCTTACAACTAAAAGTGTGTTTGCAAAGTGCTAGACGAAGTAACCAGTGCATCCTCGTCTAGCACAACATTCCTTTTCTACTTCAAATGATTAACAACGTTTTGTTCAGTTATTCGTGTGTAAAGTTTCAGATTGCTTCCCCAATTTCGATTTCCCCACCTTTACACATCTCCGCCCTCATACCCCTTCTTTTCCCATCTTCCTCTCCCATTGTTCTTTCCCTCCACTTTGACTTCTTCACAAGATAGCTTTCGGCGTTTCCATCGTACACTTCACGTATGATTGCTAGTGTGATTACGCCGAAAGGCGTGTTCTTTGGGAGAAAACCCGACCCCCTCTGACAACTGACAGAGCTATCAACGGATGAGATGCATCAGTCGACGAAATACGAACCCATATCAACCCTTCACGTGGCAGGAAATGGTTGGACGTTCTTCCCGAGATCATTTGTTCCCCTCATTAATATCAACATGCTTGCAGGAGAGATGAACATGGAGGAGTTAGAAGCATTCAGAAGGCACAGAGAGCCGACGGGCTTGCCATCGACACCGTGACTCCCCCAACGCCATCGAAAATAGTTCCTATTATTTCATAATCACTGACAACGAACACAAGCTGAGCTCAAGGAGAAGTTAAAGCGTATGTGTAAGTCGGAAAACCTATTTCTTCTACTCGTAACTCTTCGACTTCATATGTATGTGTGTTTTAATGATAGTTAGCTTATATATGTTGCAGGTGATAAGTCGATGAGGAAGAGGTACATATATCTAGCGGAGGAGATATTGAAGGAGAACCCCAACGTGTGCGCCTACATGGCACGAGTGGTAAGCCTATCAACGCCCAAGAATGCCTCGCTGAAGGTAAATTAAACACATAATTTCATCTTACTTTTTCTCTCCCTTCTCTATCACAAAGATTTCGAATAATATCGTGGGGGCAGCCGAGGAGGGCATACTCGGAAGGAGCAGATAGGGAACGAAACGGGTCGCATGAGGAGGCATGTCCACCACTGACAAACCAGGTGGAGAAAGGGTTGTCGAAGAGGGCATCAACATTGACGAGTCCAAACATTTGCATCCTATATATCTTGTGATTTTCACTTACGCCAATTTAATCTCTCGATTTGAAATTACTTTGCCGCCATCATTTCCATCAATCTTGAAAGTGGCGGAGGCTGTAGAAAGGTTTATGTGGCTCTTTCATATGTCTTCTAAACAGAGCAGATATAGAAGACAGTGGTTCTCCAAAAGGCAATGGAAGTGGGCGTTACAACATTTAGATGGAGGTTCTTAAAGTTGAAGGCCAAACCACGTCGGCACCTAGTTTCCAAAAGCATGCACTAAGCTTTATAGATGGTGGGCATATCTGTTGTATACAAAAGTACTTTAATTATAGGTATATAATATTTGGTTTTATATGATGGCCATGATGTAAGTATGTGTGGTATTTGTCTTTTAATATATGATAGAAGTAGGATAGGTATACCTATCATTAATAAGAAAATATTTTGTGACATGTGTTTGTTGTTATCTAATTTTTATCCCGATTAATAATTTGTTTTCTTATTCAATAGAAGAACATTATATGTTATGTTTTATCTATTTTAAAAGAGAGGGAAAAAGTCTTTCGTATCATGCTTGTGATGAAAAAACTCTAACCGACAATATATAATACATATTCTTTTATTAAATAAAGTTAATAATGTAAACCGTCTAATTATTAAAAAATAAAAATAAGATATACATATATAATCAAAATTAACAAATAAAAAGATAAATATTTTATGCGCTATGCAACTTACTTTTTCTTCTCTGATAACATCACTTCGTGTAGGACCAATTCCTTTCTTGCACTATTTTCTTATTTTTACACCGACGGTGTTTCTTACAATGGGAAAGACTTTGGAGTCTCTAACAAGTTTCAATAGATCGGCATTCCACGTTTCACAAGACGTCAACATTTGTCCGGAACACCCTCGATCGTTGATAATAAACCGACGACATAGACTCTACACTAATATCAATTCCTGTCTAACTTTTTATAGATCTTTATCTTGCAATCTTCCCCTACGACGGTTGATTTTTAAAGTATGAAAGAGCTTTGGAGGTGCTTACAAGAGGCAATCGCCCATTCCACTATATTGTCTTCGGCTCCACCTCCACCAAAACATGGCCTTCCGCCAAGCAATCCAACAAAACAACGTCAAAGTTGTACACGTCACTGGCCCTAGATAAATGTAGTTGCGTGTAATATTTAGGTTCTTTGTACCCATCCCCATGCGGAGTCGATCAATATGTTGGAAGGATTTATATTGTTGTGGATGATACACGACGTAATCCCCATGTGTAAGTACTCTACACTTTGAGCATCTTCGCTCCACATCTTGGCCCAATGTGACCAAGTCGAATAACATGCTACCCTCATGGGGATAATCTTTGCAGGTTTTCTTAGGCAACAAGGGCATCCCTACAACTAGATTGAATTCCTTTTCTTGGGATGGGGTAAAGTAAAGAATCCTTTACATGTTTGGTTCATGTGCGGGCACGTAATTTATGTTAATTTAGAAGAGTCCTTTACATAATATAGAATCATACACCATGTTTGTTTTAGATGCAAACATTAAAAAGGTTTTAAATTTTCGAATGAATTCCTTTAGAATTTTTTGGGTGCAGCCCTACACTACTGTCACATTTTTGCTTCATGTTTGCAAACCTTAATATATTTCATTTAAACAACCTTCTTTATAAATATGAAAATACAAACCTTGTATTCATTATTGTTTGAATAAATAATAAAATGTCTTGAATTGGAGACACTACTTTTGGTGTTCCAATTTGTGATTATTTAAAATTTTGTTCTAAATGATTACACATGATCTTGAAGTTACAAATAGATATTTACACCAAAGGCGGTCATAGTTGATTGAGGCTTCCCCCCTCTGACAACGGATAAGGAGGTGAACGCGTATATTTACATTTGTGCATTGACGACATAATATTAATGTAATTTGTTCTGAAGGTTTCAAAAATTGGGTTGAAAGGTACATGTGATAGTTGTATTCTTAAGCCATAACATTATTGTGCTTACCTCATTGCACACGTTAGCTACTACCTGGATGTTTTTCCTTTTACAGGATTTTCAGACCTGCATTAGAGGGGGCCCCACTTTTGCTTTCTACAAAGAATAACAAGGAAAATCTTTGATGGGGTGGTCCACATAGCAGTGGCCATGAAGAAATTTGAAACCGAGACCAGATATAACCCCGACACTTCAATTGACGTCACCATTTTACAGGACGTTAACAATAGAATGCTCTAATTTTAAGTAGGAAGAGTTGAAGAATATATTGCAAAAATAAACAATGGAATGTGTTTGGACCATCTTTATCTGTCAAATGGAAATGGAACACGTATTGTTAAACTACGCTTCTACATGTTGCATTGTGGCACCCAAGATGACCAGGGTTTCCACGTAGCTGACAAACATGCATTGGTGGTATTCTTGTTGTTGTGTGCAAGACTATATAACTAGTCAATTTTGTTGTTAAATGTAAGCATCGTTGATTCAACAAAAAGGAGGAGTTGTGATCTTACAGAAATCTCTACTTGATTACGCCGAAGGCTTTCACAGTTGGGTTGAGGCTTCCCCCTTGAATGACCTAGATTTACATATGTGCATCGACGCCATAATATTAATTTAATTTGATCTGATGAAAGGGATTTTCCTTAAGGCACTATGCAGAAATATTATTCACCTTCATCATTTCCGTCGTCTCTAGACTACAAACTGAAGAAACAACAATTGGCGATGCATTGCCGTCAATCTGACAAAGATTTTTTGTGTAATGCAACCCCAGGCGACAAAAAATAGTTAGGTTACAAACAAACATACATTATTTGTGTTTTTGATTGTTGTCTAAAAATATTTGAAGAAACGTTGTAGCAGAATCTAATGAGATGCATTTGCCATGCATTTGAATTTTAGTCATCCTTTCTATTAATTGTATTAGCAAGGGATTCGTCGCCGGAGATAACATGGCTTTGTGATTTCAAAGGATTTTCCAAGAAGAAAAAGAAAATAATTTTGTGATTGGATAGCGAAGGCGCGTATGATTGATTGCAATTTCCAATTAGAAAGGTGATATCATATGTGCATGGCTTTACATATTCGTTTGAAACAACACATATGTATGTACACATGTAGTGAACAAACCTAGGTGTGGAATATTCTGAGCCATGTAATATTTTGTAAATTACGCATATGGTCAAATCTAAAATATTATTACACCGAAGGCATTTACTTAGGTAGAAATTCAGAGAGTGTCTGACATTCGTAACAATGCAAGAAAATCTATGTCATCCCTCTGAGTAGACCGTATCGACGACTTCAATTAAATCCCCTTCGTCCACATTTACTTATGGTGCCTTTCTGCATGTCATGTGTTTGACTCGACATCGATGTATAGTTTAATTTTTGTGTAAATCCTCGAACCAATATTGTGGAATACGATGATGTTTTCAATCATGTACAATGAGGCTTCACCACGATTTGTGTGTCTAAGAAAATGACGTACTTCTTCGTGATGGCAAATTCGTGAGTAAACGAAAGTTGACGCAACAACTGGATCCCCGCATTGGGCTCCTTCTCCCTGCTTGGCGCCACCTAGACGTAATTCAGAAATGATGGCACCTTCTCATAACGAAAGGAAAACAATTTCCCCATCTCAGGATCGATTTAAGAATGAGCCATCATCCCCATGAACAATTTCCTATCGAAATCGTAATGCCCCCTTTTCTATTTTTTCTTTCAAAATATTCCATTACATTCAACTGTGTACGGACATTTTATGGTGTCATACATCTTACAGATGATTTAATGAAATTCACTAAGTAACCCCTTCATATGGCTTAAAATTAACGCATTGCACCGCCATTCAAAAGGTCAATTTTTTTCTACTTTGTTGACTCATGATACTCAATACTTCTTTCATCATGTCCCAAACCTTTTCCACGAATCAATTGGAATTTTTATAAGGGGGAACCTTAATTGCATTCTTAAAAGCTACAAATAAACCATAATCATAAATGACCATGAAATTGACAACATAATGAACCCTCAATGCAAAATTGTAGTTTTTAACATATGTTGACTTCAAGATTAAACCAAAATATGCAAGTTTTCTTTTCAAGCTTTCATTGACATCACCTTGCTTTCTAAAATACCTCCAGACTATTCAAATTTTTAAATCTCTTAGCTCTCTCATTGTCAGATCCATTGCTCAAAAACCAAACACACCGATGGAGCCCTACTAGTCAAAGCATTGCTTTCAAAGTGAAAGCCTTTTTGTAACATCCCAAAATTTCTTGTAAATTAAATTAGCTACAATTAAGTCTAAACAGGATTAGACGAGATCATCATTGGGTATAAAATTCATTTGGTTCGTCGTATCATGACCCACTTTTGTTGCGGGGCATGACATTCTGAATGAATAACCCCACACCCACCTTGATGATCCTTCCTAAAACATGATTAGGCCTTAATCATAGGTAAAACGGTTCATAAATAATAGTGAATCTTTCGGTTATTTGTATTTTGGTTACTTTATTTTAATCGGTTTGGTCATCTTTTGTTTTGTTCGACTTTTGCAATGACCATGATGAATACTGCCTCTGTTTTATTTGACAATGCTATATCAAACCAGCTTTATGAGAATATTTGAATTATTATTTACGGACTTGGTGATTTTCATTTGTTTGAATGTTTTATATGGAACATGGGAATTTGAATAATTATTACGATAACATATTGTTGGCAATATGTGGACTTATATTATGATGATTAATTTTACCATTAAATTTAGGTATCAATCAAAATAAAAATTTAAAAAAAATGCATTATTAATTTGTGAAATTATATATTTAAATCCTAAAAGGATTTGGCATGTAAATCAAAAGTTAAAAAGAAGAATAATAATAATATTTTAATATTTAAAATCTGAGAGTTTTGAAAGGGACACGCCTTCATCTGACACCAAGTATGTGGCATGCATGCACGACGCACGAAGCAACATTAGGAAGCCCAAAAATTCTCCATTATAGTATAGTTTCTTCATTATATTTTCTTTTATTTCTCCTTTGTCTGTTTTCATTCTTCTCTTCTGGAATACCTGCGTGAGTTTTGGAGGAAAGAAGGATTCAACTTGTTGGAGTGGGAAGAGTAGAAGGTTTCCATTTTAGGTTTACTTTAGGGATGAATATCTTCTCCTTCTCTACAAAGCATTATTTGTAAATAATGAGGAAATACACATTCTGTTTTAAATGGCAATTAAATGAATTTGTGGACAACTTCTGATTTAATTGCTTGGAAATGAAATCTAAAAAGGAAATTGATGGATTATGTATTCTCTTAAGTTTCCTTTGTGTGGTTTTAGCTAAACCTAGAAAAAAACGCAGATGGGTGTTCCTAATCAATTTTTATTTTATTTTATTTTCTATTTAAATTTGATTTCTGGAAACCCAAATCGATTCTTGCCTCTGGGTTTTATTACAGTCAAACAATAATTTATTTGTATGAGCAAAGTGATTTCTGGGTAGTGTGAAAAATGTTTTTACGTGTATTTCATCATTTTGCCTGATATATTTGCTTCCGAATTCTAATAATTTCTAAATAGAAAAGAAATTAATGTTGGAACGAACTGATTTGGATATGTACAAGTTGATTTGCTGTAGGTATAATTTTATTACCTAATTGAAAAATAAATTAGTGTTAATAGTCTATGTAAGATGACTTAGTTTTTCTCAAAGGATTTCGTTACTGGAAGTGTTAGAAACTTATTGTTGTTATTCTATGCAAATAGACTTCAAAATTATCATCCTGTGGTATGTGGGTCAATTTTTTTGTTGATCGTCCGAGTTACGAAAGAACATGTTAAAATGATTTAATAGAGGTGTTTTTACACTGTTTAGTTGGACTATTCCTATAAATATATGTAAATGTATTTTGATTGTTTGAAATAAAGTTATTGTGCGTTTTATAGAGCTGCTCATTACCTAGAGGGAATATGTCTAATTGGTATTTGGAAATGATGATTTCAAAAGCAGTTTTGTTAAGTTGCATGTATCGATTGGAAGGTAAGAAATATAATAGTTGAATTTGTACCATGTGAAGCATGATTTGCTTGTGGTTTAATCAGAATTCGGATGTTGAATGATTATGGTTTGATTATGTCTTGATCCTTGTGATTAGAGTGAAACATGATTGTTGAAATAGAAATTGGTTGTTCTATTTGTGTACATTCATAGTTGTATCTTGATGAAAAACATGTAATAATACATCCTTCATTGTATTACCATATGTTTGTTGATAAAATAACATGTATATCATTTCATATTTTATTAAATAATTGCATCAGAAAATGGAGGCAATATTCATGCCAGTTCATTTTGAACTGACAACATACCACTACTCCAGTCTTGCAGGACAATTAGCCATCACGTTCGGATATGCGGAAACTCATGTCTTGTGAAGTTTTATCGTAGCATGGATCTAAATGAGATACTTGGATTTCAATTTGTAGAAGGATGATATCCCAGAATTTTGACTAAATTTATTGGGATCTTGGACCCATTGTTAATATTCAAACCTCACTATGTGAGAGTTACCATAATAGTTATATATTTCGCCTTAACGGCATATGTAATTTATGATTTTAATAAAGAGATGATTACCTTGTATGAAAGAATATCTCCATATGAGTAAATGATAAATACTAGAAGTAAGAAATCTTACTTATCATAAATTGTTAAATTTATTTATTTGATATTTATCAATGTATGAAGCCGATAATTGGGCAATTATTGTAACAATCAATTGTCTTTAATTTTTAAATTAAATAAGCTATTTAGTGGCGTAGCTAATCGAAGGAATAATTAAATATACATGTTTTAATATATATTTAATTCGGCCTTCCAGTGAACTTGGTATTAATATGTTAAGATTGTAAAGCCTATTGTGTATAGGATGAAGAGTATCGTTATAAAAAGGTAATTTAAGGTTAAAAACCAAGCATCAAGAAAAGAGAAACTAAATGGGAAAATAAATAGATGAAAAGATCCATTAGGCATATTAAGGGATAAGTACATGCGAAATGCTGAAATAGATACATTTCAAGCGTAACAAATGTACTTATCTCATGTTGATCCTAGTTGGCCTTTGGCATTTATCTCGATATAAACCCTTGCAAGATAGGTTAAATTGGAAATAAAGTTAATACAAACTATAAGATCTAGATAACTGTGAAAGGGATAGTTGTGAGGTGGCGGAAGACTTAAACTCATAAGACTAGTGTGTTGTCTTGAGTTTAGCCGTAACCTGCACGGCGGAAAACTTTGGCCAAAGTAATGCATTGATGGTTGTGCATTGTCTGATCACCTAGTCCTCCAATTAAATTAAAATTGTCAGTAACCTGATCATGGGAAGTTAAAAATTGAACATGAGGTAGGCAATGGTCGGATACCGGAATACAAAGTCGGAAAACTAGCTTTGTGGTAGACCCAAAGACTTTCACATGGTTCCCATGACTGAAAAGGTTGAGCCAAAATGCTAATAAGCATTGTCACTCGAAGTAGTGGTGAAGGGAGATCGTGGAGATCTGGATTCACCCTTCTCAGCCGCACATGGCTTACACGGATGTTATTAGATAGATAAAAAGAACAAATTTGATTTAAAGAATTTGATGAAATAAATCGTATGATCATAATTTGTGTAACTGCTGTTTTTATGTATGTTTAAAAAAATCCTCATTTTCCCGAGTTCTAGTAATTTTAAGTATTATACCTTTGAAGATTATGTAGTTTTGTTTGGTTCTAGCTTTGTTAAAATGTTCGTTTTTGCTTTATGTAGGATAAGCCTTAAGAGGGGGTATTAGAATGTAAGGTTTATTTATAAGGATGTCATTAGTTATTTAACTAAAAGATGGTTGTAACTGGTTGTAACTATATCAACCGTTTTGTAACTACTTCATTCATAATATAATGATAGACACACTATCTCCATAGTGTGCAATCTACCTTCTCTTTATTTCTTCCTTGTGCACGTCTTCCAACAACAGACACCCATCACACAAATATTTTACCCTAGAAACCCAATGTGGGGAAAACTAACTAGAAGTTTACAACTACACATCTTCCTAATCTTTCTTCAATTAGTTAGGTCAATAAAAAGAGCATACACTCACATCCCTATTTCTCTTATCTTCTTAATGTTGTGATGGAAGCAATACAAGTGACAAAATAGTTGTAGTCGAGACAACCGACTTCTCTCTCACTCTCTCAAACATTCACCAATTCGATCCCTAGTCCCGTAGATCATGCTTCCATGATCGGTGGTAACAATTCCCTTGTCCACGACACTTCTTATGCATTTTGTGGAGATGTCCCTTGAGAACCAAGCCCGAAAAATGCTATAAATGAGAATGCTTATCGGTTTAGTGGGTGTGAGCAAAACCATTCAGTATCTGCAGACTAGCAAATTGCGAAACCTTCGCTTAAAACTTTCAATACCACCCCGACGGTTTTGCAATAGTATAAAGTCTCACACCTTAGGAGCCCATAACATTTGCATATGAAATTTTGAATTGAAATTATGTGTCATATTTTAAAAAAGTATGTAACTTTTTTAAAGGAATCTAAATACGTAAACACATTTACATTTTGATAAAGGAATACTATTTATAATTTTATTTCAATTTGGATGAATTAGAAAATGCCATTGTCTAGTGTCACAATGCATAACCTTGTCACTCAACATTCTCTGTTTTGTTGACCCCGATGTGTCCTTGAATTCCTTTGGATTTTGTTAATGAATTTCATGGTTCCTTATAGATCATACCTCCCATTTTTGGATGGCTTTTGGCCACACAAAAGCTTTACTTTCTTGATTCTTCCTTCGCCCCCTTGCAACTTCTACGAAGCTTTGTTGGTGTTTGGACTTCACCCCAAACCTAGCAATTTCCTTGGGCCTTTACTCTAGTTCCCCTGCCACACATCTTTACTCACCCCCCTTAGTTGACCTCAAGGATATGTTGTGCATTCCCACAAGAGAACATATTTGAACCTGCAAAACTAACCTAATTCTCCTCCTATGAAATAGATGGTATCTGATTCTCCTCTTCCAATGAAAGAGATGGACTGATTTCCAACTTCTTGATGTTGCAATCCGATTGGTATTTTGTGTGAACTTACCATGCTTTCACTATGGTGCCCATCAATGGTTTTTTCTTATTGGAAATATTCAATGATGCTCCCTATAATGGAGTTGATCATGCTCTCTTATTGATGTTGGGGCTGATCATGCATATTATGATGCTCTTGCTTTGATAGATTTCCTCCATACTCTTCCATGATGTTGCAACTCCTTCCAATGAAAGAGAGATGCCCAATTCATCCTCCTCAAGCACCATTAGAAGAGAGAATTTTACTTCCTCTCTTAGAATTGGTTGTTCCTACCTCTTCCTCACCTGCAATGTGATTGTTGTTGAGGCTCCCCCATGATTCTTCCTCAAAGGTGTCCACTCATGGTTGTCTCATGATGACCACCTACCGGTGGATTTTCTTCCCACCGATTCCCTATGAAGTTGAAGTAGATCATGCATCTTCCTCCTTCACAATCCAAGAGTGATGCTTTATGCACTTCCATTATCTATAAAGAGTTCACTAAGTGGTATTTTGTTAGAAGTACAACTCACCTCCCTATGATGCCAAAAAAAAATTGCAATGTTTGCCATCCTCATTATTTCTACCACACAATATTGCTATGGATAAAATATACAATGTACAATGCATATTAATTGTCAATGTTTACAATATGTGCATACCATAGTGTTCCCATATCAAAATAAGTTTTGATACCTATTGGTACCTTAATTTGTTCTCCTTTTCGATCGAGAAAGCATTAGAGATATGGCATGAAGCTTGAAGGCGAGATAGATCATGATGTGTGTCGTTTTGTATCCAAGGACATGATCTAAGCGCACTCGGATCTCTCGGAGAGATGGATAGCACTCAAATAGGACTTGATCTTATCCTAACTGTTTTAGGTTGTGCCTTTCAACCAAGGTAAGAGGACCTATTTTGTAACCCGAAATGGTGAAGGAGATGAATATATCCCTCAATTTGTGCAAATAGTATGAAAAGGCCTTGGGAAAATATGATCAACACTCCAAATCTAACTTTCACAAGTTGTCACTCCCAGATTATGGAGATACTTTCAATGCAAGGCAAGGGTTACTGAAGACATTGTATGATCCTGATTTGTTTTGTGCATTTTTATAAAAGGATTGTATTATGTGGTTAGTACACAATGCAATGTAGGGGTAGTATGGGGTAGGATTAGTTGTTTTGAATGAATTTTTGGTGGGAGATTTTAGACAAGACTAACCAGAATTTTCCAAATTCTTTGAGGACCTTGTAAGAAATTTGTAAGACCTAAATAGTAGAATGCTTCAAAGGGGTTAAGGTACTCCTTCAATTAGGAGATGTGCACCAAATGGAGGCCCAGATCTACACTCTTCCACACAATATTTGACAACCTGCCACAAAATCTTGAAGCAAATGAGCCAACAAAGCATCAGAAACCTCTATTTTATCATGACCTAAGGTGCACCCAAAGGTTTACAAATAATCTCAGAATTTAAGGAAAGTAAAGTGATTTTAAATTTTTTTATCTCTTTATCAAATGAAAGCTCTTCTGAATGTGAGATTGCAAATGCCACTAAACTATCAACAAGAAATGAGACCATGTGTGATCAAGATAGATTTTAAACACAAGACTGCAACATGAGTAAGAAACACAAATTGAAAAACTTTCTGAAACATAAGTGTATGCAAATTTTTCCAAGAGACAACACAAAATAATCTAGAATGACCAAATTTCTCAAATAGGGAATGTTTTAAGAACAATCTTAGAGATTTTCATGGCTTTACAACTGAAACCAACTCAACATGATACAAATCGATGCAAAAAGGGATTAGAATTGGTTCTCAAAGCGGTATCTCGGAGAATGGGCTTCTTCCCAAATTTTCCCATGAAATTATAAGTTTCTCGACCTTTTGCATGTCAAAAACATGCATTATATAACATTTATTACATTTGATCCTTCCTTCCCAAGAAAATAATATGCCAAGCATCAAGTTTGTTCTGAGAATTCCAACATGATTCGCAGAGATAAGGACATTTAACATATTTGCAACAAAATTTGCAGTGTTTCAAAAAAGTTGAATCATTACAAAACCTTCATCATTATCCATTGTGGGGAAAAATTTTCATCTTCAAAGCATGCATACCCCTTTCATTTCAGCATTTCATCCCTATCCGTCCAAAATTTGGCTTTCTGACTTCTTGATTTGATCTTTCACATTTTTGCTCGAGCCCGAACAAAATTTCATTTCAAAAGCACCCCAAATCTACAAATTGAAATTTCAAGTTGATCCCATTGTTCCTTGAAGGCCAAAACGACATGAATTTGCCAAAAATTTGATGAAAATTTATGCAAAATTCGCATCTCCAAGCTTCCTGGAGCTCAAATGGCGGCCAAAATTAAAAATGCACAGTTACCGTTGATTTGCCTTTATCCCTTCAATCTGAGCCCTCCACGTGTCATAATGTGATTAGGAATGGATTTGGGATCACTTTTGACTTTTTAACATTTTTGGAAAAATGTAAAATTTTAACATTTTTCTTCGCCCCTCCGCCTTGAAACTTTGGTGCTAACATGTGGCACATTATAGGTCCCATTGAAGTCCCGGCTCAATTCTACACATTTCCACATTTTTTGAAAATTTATAAATTTTTCACTTTTTTCCCCACGGGCCCACACCTCCGCCTCTTCCCTTGACATGTGTCACCTTCTCTATCGCTAAGGATCTGCAGCCGGTGCTTCAAATTTTCATTCTGACTCATTTTGCAAAAGGGAAAAATTTCCCTTTGCCTCCGGCAGGCCCGCACTCCCTTCTACACCCGCCACGTGTCTCCCTTTGCTCCATTGCGGACCCGCGGCCCTTTCCTCAATGTTTTTCCTTTTCACCAAAAAGGAAAAAATGTTCTAAGTTCCCACCAACCTTCCATCCCACCTTTGAATGAGAACATGACACGTGTCCTCCTCTGGGACCTGCGGAGTTGCGGGGAAAGTTGCACTTTTTTCCAAAAATAAAAAAACACTAAGTTTTTAGAAAAAACCCGTGGATCCCTGTCCAACCAGAAACAACCATGTAGGAGACGACATTTGAGATAAAATTTGACGGAAAAGTACGCCCATATGACCGTCAAAAAATACAATTTTCCAGAGATGCCCGAATTCAATTTTTTCTTTGTGGGTGAAGGATTTTTTGGTCAAAAAACAAATGGGAAATGATTCTAGGCAATTTTCAACCATGGGGATAGATTTTGAGGGAAAATAAGCATAAAATGAACAAATTCAAGCTCCAAAGGCCGAGAAAGATGGAAAAAATGACAGAGGCCCATGGATTTGGAAAATTTAGGGCATAAAACAAGGCATACATGTATTTTTCTTTCAAGTTGGGGCAAAATAATAAGTTTGTGAGCATTTCAAGGCATTCAATCTAGAGGGAAACTTTGTAGACCACCAATTCTGAAGAAAAACATTTCAGAACATGCAAACCAAAGGAAAAATTAGGTCAAAATGGTAGAGGATTAAAATGGGCACCAACATCGGCTCCTACTCGGGGATGGGCACTCCCAATGAGTGCCACAAGAACAAAAGTAGACCAAGTGCCAAAATAATCCTTTGGGTAAATAGAGTCATGAGACAAAGCCACCAAAAACCAGCTTAGAAACTAACAAAAACGCTGTCACACACCAAGGAAAACCACAAACCGACAAAACACCAGAAAACAGAGCAAAAAACCAGACACTATACATTGTACAAGTTGGTGCATACCTCAAATTTGGGGATTAATCCAAGAAATGCTTCAGATGCCTGCCATTAACAGGAAGTTCAAGCAATTCCCCATCTAAGTCCTTGAGAAAAAAGGTATTTTCACCAATTCTTATATTAATGGAGTAAGGGCCCATCCACAATTCATCAAATTTACCATGTTTGCCCTTATCTTCATTTATGTTGTCCCATAACAAAACCAGATCCCCAATATCGAAGGCCCTAGGAGTGACCTTCTTATCAAATAACCTCTTTAACTTCTCTCTAAATCGACATGCCTCCGGTGGGATGCTCTTCTTTCTCCATCCAGCTCTACAATCTTATTAATCCTTGTTTCATATGGACTGACCTCTTGATCTTCAAATTGTTGAACAAACTGAAATGAAGATAATTGCAGATGTAAGGGCAGCAAAGCTTGAGTTCCATACACCAACTCAAATGGGCTCATACCAGTAGCTCTCTTGGCAAGAATTTATCACCCAAACTACAACTTTCATTGTTCACCCCATTTTCTCTTGTTCAACTCCGTGGTTCTCCTAATGATCTTCAACAAGTTCTTATTTCTGGACTCATCTTGTCCATTCCCTTGGGGGTTATAGTTTGAAGAATAAGTCAGATTGGTTCCATACTCCTTGCACATTGCCATCAAAGGTTTAGCTCTTAAACACATGGCATTATCAGCAACAATCTTGACTGGCACACCAAATCTGCATATGAAATGATTTAACAAGAAGTCCATAACAACTTGGTGTGTTCATTTTTGGTGGGGATTGCCTCTACCCACTTGGTGAAGTAATATGTGGCTACAAGGATCCACTTATGTCCAGACTAGAAGGGTATGAGTTCTCACCAATGAAGTTTATCCCCCACTGTTTGAAAGGAGCTTCAACCGATACACAGTTACAAAGGAAGGGAGCTGAAGCTTTCATTCTTCCAAAGAAAGCGCTGACAACTTTCAGATTTTCTAACCAAAGATGGTTGCATCTTTGAAGCGATTAGGCCACCAATAACCAGATCTCAAAACGTTGTGTGTTATAACCCTTCCAGTAAAGTGTCCTCCACAAACTCCCCCATGGAAATCAGCAACTACTTTGGGAGTTTCATCTTCAATTACACATTTCAAGAGGACACCTTCAGGGTTCTTCCAAGCTAGCCCAAAGTCAGTGATGATGTATTTTTAGAAGCCAGCTTGAGGGCTCTTTTCTTATTTTTATTTAAATGATCAGGACAGCATAAGTGTCTAAGGTAAAAGATTATATCCTTGTACCACTCAGAACTTACCAATTTATCAAGAACATCTGCCCTTTCTTCCTCTACTTCATTCACTTCCACAGTCTGCAAGTTACTCTCACCATGAGCTTAGCAAGAAGACCCAAACCTCTTACCAACCTTGTGATTTGGATGTCCATGTCATAGTCCTTCGCTTTTTTCACCCATCTCGCATCTTTTACTTGAGATCTCCATCTCTAATAAGATGTCTTTTACCATGGTGTGGGGAACATAAGCAACAACTTTTGAACTTAAGATATAAGACCTAAAAACCTTTGTTGCTTTCACCAAGGCAAATGCTTGTTTTTCCATGATTGTATACTTTAACTCAGCAGCTTGTAAAGCCTTGCTAAAGAAGGCAATAGGCCTCTCATCCCCATCTTCATCCTTTTGGAGCAAAATAGATCTTGTAAGCTATGAAAAATACACTACTAACAAGGAAGTAAAATTCCAATAATCGTACCTCCTCCTTCGCGTTCGTGTGAAACCTCGAGAATGAGCTAGGAAACTTGGATTGAGCCCTGATTTTGTGATATGTAGGTGCTTTTCTTCAAGATGGAGCAAGACCTTCCTGCAACAACGATCCTCTTACTTTGCACTAGATGGGAAAAAGGATTATGAGACTATTTTGGCATTAGGACTAGGCAAAAGGATGTTCTTTGCTCAAAGGATGCAAGAACTTAGATATGGCATGAAAGCTTATTCTCCATGTGTTTAGAGGGGAGGGGTAAGGTTGTATTTATAGCCTGAGGGAGTGATTAACTTAGATTAATTTAAGTAATCATGGTTTGAAAATGTGGGCAAGATTAGGTGAGTGGTTTGAAAATGTGGGCAAGATTAGATGAGTGGTTTGAAAATGTGGGCAAGATTAGGTGAGTGGGGGCCACGAAGAATGGGTGAGGATTTGAATTATATTTTTAATTCATAAGTGGAGGATTTTAGGTGAGTGGGGACCACGAAGGGTGGGTGAGGATTTGAATTTGAATTTTTAATTCAATAATGGAAAAACATGGAGAATAATGACATGTGATGAGGATTAGATTATTTTTTGGATTTTGAAATGGATAATTAATCAAATTATATTTGATTAATTCGAAATATATTTTTGTGGGAAATGAGGAAGGGGAATTAATTGATTTAGGATAGATGTGAAATTGGGGTGTCTACATTTGCCCCTCTTTGGAAGGGTACTATGAAAGTAGTGTCCTTTCAAAGAAAGTAGACGGTATGGGGGAAGAATTTAATCTACTTTTTAAAAGGTAGAGCGAATGTTTGTTGGGGAGAATAGAAAGTGGTGAGTGACGGATGTCATAGTATCCTCCAAGACAAAAATGTCATGAGAAGATGTGATTATGGATAGATGTGGTGATGCCCCCTCGAGAGGACTGACGAGAATGCAATATACGACAGAACTCTCGAAAAGAAAGGAAATGGACTCGGCGGAGAAGAGGATGATAATGGAGTGGAAGAGACTGGAATGACCGCACGACGCAAATGGAGGAAGGATTCAATCGACCTTGAATGCTAGGTGTGAGGGTGTGTGGGAAAGAGAAAAGGGAATGGATATGATTGGGGGTTGATTATGAGAAGAGTAAGGGAAATAGGGGAGGGGAACAAAAGGAATGAAAAGAAATAAGAGAGAGGGATGATAGGAGAAGAAGGGAATGATGAAGGACAAACAAGGCAAAAACAAAAAAGTGACAGAGTAGAGGGTGAAGGGGATAAAAGAGAGAGATGTGCAAAATGAAGGAAGCAACAGAGATAGTAAAGAGGGATGCGTGGAAGTGAAAAAGCAGGAAACGGGAAAGGATAAATAAGAAGGAGAAAATGAGGTGGGAGTAGGGGGTGAAATAGAGGAAAATAGAAAGAGGACGAAAGAAGAAGTAGAACGGAGAAAAAAAAGAAACTATGAGGGGCGAGGAAAGTGTGAAAAAGAGGAGAGAAAGGAAGAGAAACATATACATAATGAACGAAAAGGTAGGGGTGGTAGAGAAAAGGGAAGTGGTCAGAAGAAACGTGAAAATTAGGGGAGAGGAAAGGAAGATAGAATGAATACAAGGAGAAGATTGAAGGAATCATGTCATTGCGAGGAAGACCAAGGCAAAGAATATGGAACAGACCGTATGGAGATGCATGTGGAGAGTGGGATGATAAAAAAGACAGGACAACGCTGAACAACCAGGTTATCGATGGGGATGTAAGGAGGAAACGTGATGGAAAAAGGGGAAGAAGATGATATAGGGGAAGGGAAATAAGACGAGGGGTGGGAGAGAGAAGAGGATAACAAAGAAAATGATGGAGAAGGAAGGGAATACAGAAAGGGGGTAATAAGTGGAAAGGAAATGGTAGAAGGAATGTTCAAAGAAGAAAGAGGGGAGGAATGACATCGATTGGAAAAGATGTGGAGATGCATGAAATGAGGATACTAGGATGATGGGAAAATAGAAAAAGGAGGTATGATGAAGACAGTAAAGATATTGAAGAGGGCAAAGAGGAGATGGAGAGATGGGTAAAAAGTGACAAGAAAGGGTGGGAGTGAGGGAAAAGAATAGGAGAGAAAAGAGAATGGGGGATAGAAGAGGCAATGCCAATGAAGGGATGTTAGGGAAATCCCCTTGACAATGAGTGGTGGGGAAGGGTGAAAGAAAAAATGAAGAAAAAGAGAAAGCGAATGAGGACTGGAAAGGGTAACGCCAACAAAGGGACGTTAGGGAAAACCCGTTGCCAATGAGTGGTGGGCTTAGAGGAGGGAAGGAATGAAGGGAAACTCTAGAAGGTCCAAGGGAGTGAATGAGGTCGTGCGGAATGCGGATTGATAATTTTTAGGGAAAACCCGTTGACAATTATGAGCGCGGGAAGAGAAGATGATGATGAAAGAATGATATAGGAGTGTTAACAAGAATGGCGAATATGTGTGTGGGTAGAAATGTGGGGGGAATTTGAGAAGATGAAGTGGAAAGATTGAAGAAGATGGGAGGGATGAGTTGGGACTAAGTGAAAGCGAGGAGAGGATGGGGGTGATGAGGATGAACGAGGTGAGGATGAAGAACCAAGACATGAAAAGAATGGGAAGAAACGGTATGAAGGATGATGGATCAAGGAGGGGAAAATGGGGGAAAAGAATGTGATTGTAGGTGGAAGAGATGAGTTGTATGTTGTAAGAGAATATGTGGAGAAAGGATAATAGGAGGAGGAAAAAGTGGGTAATAGGAGATACCAGGTGGAAGAAGCGATCAACAAAGTGAACGAAGAATGAGGCGGGGGAGAAGTTCACGATGACAAGTGAAGTGTAGGGAGGACCCTGACATAAGATTGTCATGTGACGGAAGTGGTTAAGTAAGATTGCCATGTGAGCAAAACTGGAGATGAAAAATGGTCAAGCGAGAAGTGGTGTTTGCGAGAATCGAAAAGGAGGTGAAAGGATGTGATAATGGGGAATGCCGAGAAAAAATGAAGGGTGAAGGGTGTGTAGTGATGGGGAAAGGCAAGGAGACAGATCATCCTTAAGAGGGACTCTTAAGTGAGATCGCCATGCCGGGTGAGTGGTTAAGTAAGATTGCCAAGTAGAGGAGGGTGATAGTGGTGGGAAAAAGATGTGATGATGGGGAATGAAGAGGAAATATGGATAGTGAGATTGAAGAGTGATGGGCGAGTGTAAGATGACATGTCATGCTTAAGAGAATCTCTTAAGTAAGATCGTCATATTGCTGGAGAGGTTTCGTAGGGTCTCCCAACCGACAGGGATGATATGCAAAGAGAAAGACAAAATGATATTAGAGATAGGGGTGGAATGGTAGGGTGAAGAAGATGATCGCGATGAGAAGTGGGAGAAGGAAGATGGGGGAAATATGATGGGATGGGGGAAGGCCACAGGGCAGATCAACCTTAAGTGGAAGTCTTAAGTAAGATTGTCATGCGGCTGGAATGGTTAAGTAAGATCGCCAAGCTGAGGAAGAAGAAGGATGATGTTAGAGTTGGTGGGAATAGGGTATGAAAAATGGACTAAAGGGGAACCCTCAAGTGAATTTTCCATACTACGAGAGCGTGTAAGTAGGATGACCAGGCATAAGGTGGATTTGGGGAAGGATGAGAAAAGAGTGAGTGAGGTATGCCTAAGTGGTATATGATATGAGATGATGTGATAATAAGAAAGAAAGGACACAAAGGAGTATAACATGAATGGATGAAGGAATATATGCAGTGGAGGGTGGAGAGTGTGAGGGGAATCCTTAATTGGGATGCCCACATGGTGAGAGTAATGATGCGGGAATGGGAAGTAGAAGAGGTGGAGTTGGAAGATGTGTTTGGTGGTGATGGTTATTTGATGAGAGGGCATGTGGTGAAGAAGCTTCTACAACGGGAAGATCTTAGGGAGAGGGTAAACCTCCACTGAGGATTCCATATAGAAGGGGTTATTAAGTAAGATTGTCAAGCGGGAAGAAAAAGGGTGAAAGGAAAGAATACCAATGGGTGAGAGGGGACAGGAATGGTGAGAAGGGTAATATGGGTATAAGCGGCGGAGGAGTAAAAATGAGAAGTGAGAATGAATGGATCAAATACATGGTGATCATGGTGGGGGAGAAGGAGCTGCTGGATAGTGAATGCTACTTGAGAAAGATCGTCAAGTAGGATTCACAAACTGCAACGGTGATCAAGTAGGATTCGCAAACTGGAGAATGCATTAGTATGGGTGAATGGATGGGGTGCAAAGTAAGATGTTGATCATGCAGGAAGATACTCACGTGACGAAAAGCATCTTAATTTTAATATAGCACATAACAGGATGCATCGTGATATAAAAGATCAGGATGACTAGACTGTAATATGCGTGATAGCATAGACATGGGCCATCAAAAAGGTTTGATGCCCCAGTATGATATGCAAATGGAAGAGAGCATAGAAAGAGGCCATCAAGAAATTATGATGCCCCAGTACAACATGCAATCAGATAACATAAGAATATTACAGAGAACACCAGGATATATAAAATCAAGATGCCCCCTGTAATATATCAAGATACAAGAAAGCAATTAATAATTTGCCACTAATAATGCAACACAAGAACCAGTAAACATGTCCCTAACGTGTTCCACAGTGATGATTGATTAGATGTGCCCCCAAGTAGAGGTACAAAGGATTGGGTCAGTCTCCTCAAACAAGGAAACAATGAGAGCCGGATTTTCCCCAAGCGAGGATTCACGCGAGGAGAAGTGGTTTGAAATTGGTAGTCATAAGGTGGTTGGACCATTCGTTTGGGATAATAGTTCAAAGGATGAACTGTGTTACTTATTGAGTTTTTACAATTTTGTGGATGTTTTTGGTCTTTTGAAAATTTTACAAATGTTTTTGTATTTTGGATATTTTCTAATGTTTTTGTTTTTGGATTTTTGATTTTCTAATGTTTGTTTTTGAATTTTATTATTTTTTGGATTTTCTAATGTTTTTGAATTTTTATGATGTTTACACTGTGTTTGGATTTTTGACGATTTTCAAATGTTTTTGGATTTTTGGATTTTTACACTGTTTTTGGATTTTTGATGATTTTCAAATGTTTTTGGATTTTTGGATTTTTACATTGTTTTTGGATTTTTGGATTTTGACACTGTTTTTGGATTTTTAGATTTTTACACTGTTTTTGGATTTTTGATGATTTTCAAATGTTTTTGATTTTTAGATTTTTACATTGTTTTTAGATTTTTGGATTTTGACACTGTTTTTGGATTTTTGGATTTTTACACTGTTTTTGGATTTTTGATTATTTTCAAATGTTTTTGATTTTGGATTTTTACATTGTTTTTGGATTTTTGTACGATTTTCAAATGTTTTTTGATTTTTACATTGTGATTGACAATTTATGGACCAGAGTGCAGACTTATTTTTGAGAGACGATGTACCGTGTTCCGCATTGTAACTTATGCTCAAAATAACATAAATTCACTTTCCATTGGCATGATATGGTGGTGATGATATGATGAAAAGAATTCCAGCTCCATTCTTGACTCCACACAACTAGTAAGATGTGTGGGCTCATCACCAAGAATCAAGAAGGACGTAGGAGGTAGATAATGAATATAGAGACAAATGCTAACAACAATCCCTTTGGGAAATTGTGACTCCATTCTTCATAATGGTACTAAACCGGTTTCAAAAATAGCTTTCACTTTATGAGTCACATGCTAGACTTAGACAGTTATGTGGCCTGCTGATTGATAAGATATGAGGTTAAGGGATAGTTCTCTCTTCACTTAGGCATCTAAATTACGTGTTTGGGGATTCTATAATTTGTAAGCACTGTAAGATTTTGTATTTTTGAAATGACTCCCTATGCCTTGCCCCATGCTACTAGTGAGAAGCAAGGGCTCATCACCAAAGGCAAAATATAGGCGAGTGAATTTCCTTTTGTTTTTTTTTTTTTTTTTTTTTTTTTTTTTTGGAATATTTTGCAATGTTTTTATGCTTGTATGAGAATGACCCTCTACGCTTTACCCCATGCCACTTGTAAGAGGCAAGGGTTTATCACCGAAGACAAGACGTAGACGAGTAAGGGCACCTTCCTCCATTCCCAGTCTCACACTACTAGTAAGAAGTGTGGGCTCAACACCAAAGACTATGAAGGACGAAAGATGTGACAATGAATTATTCATAAGTTATTGAATTGATAAATTTTTTTACAATAGTGCTTTGTATTTGGGAAGAAACATCTGCCCCCAATCTCGTTCCACACGACCAGTAGGACACGAGGGTTCAACACCGAAGACCGAGATGGACGACCAAACGAATCGGGTAACGAAGTTTAGAGCTTTGTTATGAAAGAGAGAATGTATTAAAAGGGAATATATTACCATCAGTAAGCTTCTAGGTATGACCATAGAGGAAAGCAACTGAAAGTGGAAGAAGTATGATGCTCACAAACTTAATAGGATTTATATTAGCACTTGTCTCATGATGATAAATATGAAGACGTGATTTTGATAAATAAAATATATGCCAATGGAAATGAATAAATTTAAATTATTCGGAGATAAGAAAGACAAAAGGAACAATGTACACGTTGTATCCTGGAATAGTGAACATCTCAAGGATAAAATTTCTTTAAATGAACTACATTCATTGGTTCATCAAGATCTTGACCATCTGCAGTGGCCAATTTATAGGCTCCAGAGCCAAATTTATCTATGATTTCGTTGGGCTCAAATTTGTCTTGTTTGTCTCGTTCTTTGGGTGTGTTCTTTCGATTTTCTTTGAGAATGAAATGATTGACCTTAAATTTTCTAGGTTTGAATTTTTTATGGTAGCTATGTCGTAGCTGATTTTGATATACTTGAAGATGATCTAGGGCATTAAGTCGTTTTTCATCAAGAAGCTCGAGTTCATTAAGGCGTGAATGTTGATAATAATCTTTATTGATTACATCTTTGAGGGATATTCTAAAGGATGGGAATTCAACCTTGACATGTAAAATATCTTCCCCACCATAAACAAGGGAGAAGGGAGTGGCCTCAGCTTGCATTGTTTGATTTTTTGCTTCTGTTTGTCCATGAATTAATTGATTTGGCAATAGATTCAAAATTAAAGATGGAAAAGGTGGCATAAAGATATTCCTAGGTATACATACCTCGTAGAATATATGCACATAGAAGTCTTGATAGGTGAGAATCATTAGTGATGAGATGCCTGCAAGATCGATCATTGAAAGTATGATGGTCATGACAGGTTGCATTGTTGCAAGTGTCCAAACTTGATGTGGTTGTGTTTCGACAAAAAGGCTAGAGATGTTAGGCATAAGAGCCAATATTGGAAGAATAGAATCAAACTTAATGGTACATGTTGATGGAACCTCGTCTGTAGTGTCTACAGTAATATCAAGGTTTGAAAGGGAGTCTTGAAATGAGATCAAGGTCTTGTTAGATGTTGGAAGAATGTTGTCACCCAAAACAAGTTCAATGTATGTTTGAACTAATGGAAGGAAATTTGAAGAAGATATGGATTGGTTTGGAATTAGAGAGTCTTGACTGTTGTCGTCATGATCTCGTGGAATTTCAGTATATATAGGAGTTTCGGCGTGTGAGTCGACTCTTCATGGAAAGTTGTGGTATTGGATGTGTCGTTGGTTCCAAGAGCATTGTCATCAAGTTCTACAGAGATGACGTCGTCGTCAATTAAGTCTTGGACGTAATTCTTAAATCGTACACATTTATCTATGTGATGACCATTAATGTGATGAAAGTCAAGTATGTGTTAGGTTTGTACAAGCATGGCTTAGCTTCCCCTTTGACAAAGGGTTTTGTAATTGGATATTTTATCAGTTTAGCCTCTTTTAGTTGATGAAAAACACTAGAGAGACTTTCTCCAAGGGGGGTAAACTGACGTTGGACTTTACGTGAACTGATTTCTTCGTGAGGTTGTATGATCGGCTTTTTGGGTGATCGCTCACTGATTTGGGTAGCCATATGAGAGAGTTGTGTTGTCATCTTATTAATTTGTTCTAATAGCTCATTGTGTGATGTTTTTCGTGAATTCTTCATGTTTGAAAGAGAGGGAGAACGAAGAAATGTGCGATGAAGAAATCAACCTATTGATTATGATCTTTGTTTTCACTCAATCAAGTTTTAACAAGGCTATAAGGAGTAAGCTCAAACAAGCTACTCGGGATACAAGTGAGATATAACTTAAACAAGCTATGATGAATATGTTGATTGGTTTGGATTAAACAAGCTTAGCAGACGAAAATGTAAGGAGTACACTCAAACAAGGTACTCAATACAAGTGGGATGTAGCTCAAACAAGCTATGATGAATATGTTGATTGGTTTGGCTTTAACAAGCTCTGGATTTTTGATAGGAAGAGTAACTCAAACAAGTGACTCAACACAGTTGTGAACTCAAAATGAGTTTTGAAGGGATTTGTGTCGGATGGGATTTTGTTAAACTCGACAGCTGATGAAATAATGAGTGAACTCAAACAAGTCACTCAATGTCATTTTGATATAGCTTGAAACAAGCTAGAAAGAATGTTCTGACAATTGATGAGATAAGGAGTGAACGCAAGTCACTCAATATCTATTGGATATAGCTGAAGACAAGCTATGACAGATGTATTATTGGCTAAAGTGAGCTAATGAAATTGGTGTGATGTTTTGGTCTGTGTTGTTGGATTGTTTGGATGTTTTCGCTTGGTATTGAATTGGTCGAGAACTGATTTTTTTGTGGAACACAACTAGGGTCTGAACTTTTACAATGAACACATTGATATCAGCCAAGTTTTATGATAAAATAATGCTAAACTATTGTGTTTTCAAACAGCAAGCAGTCATGTGGATTCAATTGTTTTGGCTTAAGAGGTAGATTCTTCGGGAATGATCATTGTTTCATGCAATCATACAAGTATGCTGTGAAATGGTGGATGCAGGCTCTTATTACTCCAAGAAGATGCGTCCTCCGATATACCCTAGTCCGATATACCTAATTGCATGACGGGGACGAGGTGGTGCACGGGAACCCTTAGAGCACTGGAGGAGACTCACCAATTCTTACTTGCCTATTTCGGAGTGAATCACCACGTCCAGAACCAAGTTTTGTGAAAAGGTGGAAGGTGATGGAGGGATGAATGTGTATGGTGTCCTTATAACTCCCGAAGATTTACAGGGACGATGCCCAGGCTTCGTTGTTACAGCTATTTAGGCGTGACTCGCATGCGCTGCACGACAGCATTACCTGTAAGTGAAGAGCAGCGGCGAGGTAAATACCGAACGCTGTGATGAGACTAGGTCTCAAAGTGCAATGCAGATGCAAATGCTGTTGGTGCGTGGTAGTCAAGTCCACGTCACCGATGTAGCTTTGGTGGTGATGAAATCCACCTTGTCTACGTGCAAAAACAATATGATAAAGTGATTAAACGCAGGGTTCTTTCCAACTTGAAATAAATCACTAGCAAAAAATAATTGCGTACCTGAGCGTACTTTTTTTTTTTTTTGTTTCAGCAATTGTCTTTAAATGGTGGTATTTTTGCGGGATTTTTGTTGTTTTTGTTTTTATTTTTGACAATATTCCAGCAACGCGGTTCTACAGAAAACAAATTAGTAGTTATCCTGCAAATGAAATGTTAGAAAAGTGATCGTGGTTGTTTTTGATTTGCCAGATCGCTCAAAGGCGCAGGAAAAGAGCATACACAACCAACGACCAAAAAATATTAAGAATATGACAAAGGAAAATAATTATTAAAATGACAGTTGAAAAACAAATCTAGAGGATCCTACAATGTTAGAACAAGAAACTAAAAAAATGTGACCGTTTCTGATTTTCCAGATAGCTCGAAGGCGCAAGAAAAGAGCATACGCGGATACAATTGGAATAGTTTCTGATTTTCTGATTTTCGACTTTTTTTTTTTAAATGTTAATAATTATTGCAATTTAATCATGATTGCGAAATAGCGATAATGATTATTTTCACAAAAAATAAAAACGATGAAAGAAGAGGGTGAAAACGTTATATAGAAGTGTTGTCGTGGAAAATTTAAATGTAAGGCAAAAAATTAAAAATAAAAATTGTTTTCTAGAGCTCGAGTGGCCTCACGTTTCTGATTTCCAAGATCACTTTTGAAGTGCGAGGAAAGAGCATACGTGTGAGGATGTTTCGTGAAATAAAAATTAAAAAATAAATAAATAAATAAAACTATAATTTTGTTGTTTTTTTGTTAAAAAGACAGGTGTTAGAAGAAATGAAACCAAATTTTTTTTGTAAGTCTAAATCTAAAAATTATTTTTTCATTACATAGATCTTTTCAATACCTTTCCGTTAAAAAAATGAAGTCATTCCGAGTTTGGGAGCAAAAGTTATGGCTTCCGGAAGATGGGCTACGAGAACGCTCTGAATGAAAATTTTGAACGTGAGAAAAACGTCCCAGGAGCTGGTTTTTTTATTTTTTGACTTCTGTACTTCACCTGAGAAGCTAAGATTTTGACAGCAAGGTTAAAAAATAACAATAATAAGAAGGAAAGAGTTAGATCATAAAATGATTGACTAAAATAAAAGAAAAAAATAAATAAATAAATGATTAACTTCCTACAAAGCAGTTATTTTAGCAAAAGGAAATAAATAAATATATTTTCCGGATTGGTTGTCCCATGACAGTAAGATGATAAACTAATGGATAGTTCATATGTTTTTACAGATGACGAGTAAATAGCAAAGCCAAAACTGTCAACTAAACACCAAGCACCGAGGAGATCAAAGACAAGATGAGCTTCAGAGTTTCATTATTGCTATAACCTGCAGATACACCACAAGACACCACACAACAAAAACACTACCCAAAGCGTGAAGGTTAACCAAAGAAGACCAAAAGGAACAGAAAAAGAAATAATAATAAACAATAATAAACAAAGAACAGATAAAACCACTAATTGAGAAAGTAATGGTAACAGATCGAAAGTAACCGGGCGTGCCAGAATGTAAGCTATGAAAAATACACTACTAACAAGGAAGTAAAATACCAATAATCGTACCTCCTCCTTCGCGTTCCGTAGCAAACCTCAGAATGGGCTAGGAAACTTTGATTGAGCCCTGATTTTGTGATATGTAGGTGCTTTTCTTCAAGACGGAGCAAGACCTTCCTGCAACAACGATCCTCTTACTTTGCACTAGATGGGAAAAAGGATTATGAGACTATTTTGGCATTAGGACTAGGCAAAAGGATGTTCTTTGCTCAAAGGATGCAAGAACTTAGATATGGCATGAAAGCTTATTCTTTATGTGTTTAGAGGGGAGGGGTAAGGTTGTATTTATAGCCAGAGGGAGTGATTAACTTAGATTAATTTAAGTAATCATGGTTTGAAAATGTGGGCAAGATTAGGTGAGTGGTTTGAAAATGTGGGCAAGATTAGATGAGTGGTTTGAAAATGTGTGCAAGATTAGGTGAGTGGGGGCCACGAAGAATGGGTGAGGATTTGAATTATATTTTTAATTCATAAGTGGAGGATTTTAGGTGAGTGGGGACCACGAAGGGTGGGTGAGGATTTGAATTTGAATTTTTAATTCAATAATGGAAAAACATGGAGAATAATGACATGTGATGAGGATTAGATTATTTTTGGATTTTGAAATGGATAATTAATCAAATTATATTTGATTAATTCGAAATATATTTTTGTGGGAAATGAGGAAGGGGAATTAATTGATTTAGGATAGATGTGAAATTGGGGTGTCTACAGATGCAATAGTATTTTTAGAAGCAAAGGAGAAGATTTGGAAAGGCTTCTTGTAATTCGGGGCTGCCAAGACAGGTGCATGTTTAAGTGCTTCTTTGATTCCTTCAAAATCCTGAATAGCAGCCTCCTCCCACTTGATAACTTGATCTTTCTTTAACATGCATGTAATAGGGAGAGTCAATTGGGAAAATTTGACACAAACCTCCTAATGAAGTTGATATACCCAAAGAAGGATTGGATACCCTTCTTTGTTCTTGGAATTGGGATCTTTTTGATTGCTTCTACTCTCTCAGGGTCAATCATGAAAGCAGCCTTTGAAACAATATGACCAAGCAGCTTGGCCTTTTGTACTCCAAAATGAAACTTCTTGATTGAGAGAAATGCCAAATTATCTACATCTGATCAACATTTTTTCCAAGTGCTGCAAGTGATCTTTTCTGCTCCTTGAAAACACAGTCACATCATCCTGATAAACTGCAATGAAATCATTCATGTAACCAGCAAAAACAACATCCATTGCTCTTTGGAAAGTAGCTCCAGTATTCATAAGAACAAAAGGCATTCTTACATAAACATATGTTCCCCACGGAGTGGTAAAGGCAGTTTTAAATCTTTCTAACTCCTTGACAACAACTTGATTGTAGCCAGAGAAACCATCCAAGGTAGACAACAATTCAAATCCAGTCACTAATTGCAGCATGTTTTCCATGTTTGGCAAAGGATAATTGTCTTTCAATGAAGCTCTATTCAGATTTCTGAAGTCTACACAAAGTCTGATATCTCCATTTTTCTTTCTTACTGGCACAAGGTTTGCAACCCAAGATGAATACCTTGTGGGCTGAATGGTCCCTCCCTCTTTCAGTTTCTTCAATTCATCTTGCATCTTCATGGAGAGGAGATGATTAATTGGCCTTTTCTTCTATCTGAATGGTTTGGCATTTTTTTCAAGAGGAATCTCATGTTCAAATAAGTCTTCTCTATATGTTTTCAGCTCGAATAAGACCAAGCAAGACAGTCCTGGTATTTTTCAATAGTTGGAGGTAGGATTGTTTTTCCTCTTTTTTAGATTGTTTCCTAATAAAGTTTTCTTGGTTTTTCCTTTGTTCCCAAGTTATGCTCTTCCACATCCCTTGAGGTAGACATGTTTCTATCGATGATGCAATCAGCATTGCTAAAATTTGACTCAAGTGTAATAAGACCTCTAGGAATGGTGTTAGTCTTCAATTGGATAATATCCTTTCCAAACAAAGGCTCTCTCCCTTGATCACACATACCATTGCTTCCCAATCAATATTATGATCTACAAACTCACCTTGATTTTGTAAGAACCTTTGCACTTGAGCATCATCATTAAACACTTGTCAATGTTTGATGTTATCGAGGGGACAGTGGCCTAGTTAACACTTTAACATTGTACTCACAATAAGGTGAAATGGTGCAATCCCCAAATCTTGACCCCAACACTACCAACTTGTCAGTAGAAGAATTCAAACTTCTATCATGATGCACAATATTGAAAGAATCAAACATCTCAATTAGATCCCAAATTACATGTTTATATTGTTTCATCCGTTAATTTTTGTAGCATACAGTTTTCTTATTTGTTTGACAACTAACTCTGAATCTCATTTTGCAATGATGTCCTTGACACCATACTTCCATGTAATTCTCAGACCCAACAAAAAGGCTTCATACTCAGCAATGTTGTTAGTACATTCAAAATTAAGCTTGAAGGAAAAAACAAACTCTTCCAAGCTAGGAGAAATCAGAATTATACCAGCACCATTTCCAAATTTGGAGCAAGCTCCATCAAATAGCAAGGTCCAAGGAGAACCTACCTGTTCAAGGCACTTTGATTGATCCATCTTGTGTTCTTTTCCATCAGCAAACCCAATAAAATTATCAGCAAAACAACACCTCATAGGAAGCATTGTTTGGATCCTCAATTAGATGCAACATCTTCTTTTCTCCATAGAGCTTGACAAGGCTTCCTTCAATGGGAATGGTGGCAAAAGACATATCCATTTAGACACTCCCTCCAACACTTGCAACCCTCTTTCTTAACAATAACATACCCCATTTAGTAGGGCAATCAGCAATCACAACATCCAATTTTAAATTCCTCCCACAATAAAATGCAAGTTGTGCCACCAAACCCTTCACACAACCAACTACCGGAACTTCTCTTGAGTCCATGGTAGTACACTTTCCATAGGCTGTTGTCACTTTGATATCCAACTCATTCATGACTTCTAGAGGCATGACATTACATGATGCACTCAGAATCAAACATACAATTGTGAAGTAGTCTATCCTTTATGATCAAAGTTGTAAAGAATGGATCAACATTCAATTGGGAATCAACCAAGGATGTCCCCAAGTATACCTCAGGTGTTTCTCCAAGATCCTCTACTACCGGTGGTGTTTCAGGGTCTGCAATAACCTAAGGAGGAGTTTCAACAACATTTAGATTTCTTCTTGGTGTACTCTTCTCCTCTTTCAATCCCAAGTACTCAAATGCTCTCTTCTTATGCTCAGGAATGCTAAGCAACTCAATAATAGGAACACTCACTTTGATTTGCTTCAATACTTAGGCTATGTCATAGGGAACACTCTTTGGAAAAACAACATTGGAAGGGAGACAAGCAGATTCATCAGATGGCATGGGATTCTTGGCAGCTTGGGCATGAGGAGGACTGTAATTTTTGCTTGGGACAACAGAGCTTTTGACATGTGTTTCCCTTTTAGGAGCTTCTTTGGGAATGCTTGTGAGCAAGGGTGTTTTAGGTTTGGCTTGAGGCCCGAATCCTTTAAAAAAAATTCTCCTAGTGTTATAGTCTTTCTCTTGAGCTACAACAGCATTCATCAACAATTGTCTATCTTCCTCCGAAGGGATACCACCGTCATACTTCTTAATCATCAAAGCTCTTAAGTATTCAAAGTCATTGTTGGGAATTTCAAAAGCTTGCACTACAACAACTTCAAGACTATGAGAGGGAAGAAAGACTTGTACCCATTTGATGTAATCCCAAAAGGTTCCAGCTGTTGTCCACTCAAAATTTCCCTGCTTTTGAGAAGTTTAAAATTGAAAATTCTAAGTTAAACGCCTTCTCTGTTGTCCTGGTAATATGAAAAGTCAAAAAATTGGAAAGAATCTGCATTTTTTGGGTCATTTTGTGTGATTTTTGGGCCCATCGAACATTTTTGTCCCACATGTCCCAAGTTTATTTGGGCTCTCTATTCCCAATCGGCCGCTTTACCCGAAGTCCGTTTCTTCGAGCAGTCCGCCGACATTTTTGTCCCAAGTGTCCCAAGTTTGCCCGGGCTCATTGTTCCCTTTTCGTCCGATTCGGCCGAATCGCGTACTCCGCATACTTTCGTCCCTCATGTCCCAGAAGCATTTGTGCATACTTTTCCCACATCGCCCGTATCGACCGAATCGCGCTTTCGCGTCCCGCGTGTCCCAAATGAACCAAAGGTCATCCGAGCTAATTTTTCCCGTTGTTCACAAATATCTTACTTTTCAAGTTGGTAGATGTGTATTTAATGCACATTGATTGTCTTTCTCTCTCCCAAATGGCTATATAATGAACTGCCCCTATGTGTTTTGGCACACTGCTTTCTTGCTATCCATTGCTCATACCTTTACAATCAAAATTTCAGCGCGCATATCCATTCCCCTGCAATTTTATCTCGATTCCAGATTGTAACCTTGGCTTCTCAAATTGCTAACAACATGAAGATTAAATTCCAAGGCCAAGAGCAAGTCTCACCACTCGAGTCTGCCGTTCTTGATATCGAAGACAGTGAAGTTCGCCACCTTGACTTTGGGGATTTTGGGAAATAATGACAGACTCAAACCCCTCTCCTATGGCACAAATGATTCATGACAGTGGTTTGGCATTCACCGGTGGTTTCCCTATCTCGGTGCAATGCGCAGATACAGTGCTCTCTGCGGAGCTCATTTCAATCCTGACTCGAGCGAACTAACGAACGTGCATGGAGAACTCATCGCCAAACTTGACACTGCCACCATTAGCACTGCCCTAAGGATTCCTGAGATGGACAATGCTATAGTAATTTCTCAAAACCAGGCACAGGCCCTCTTCGACCAGGACAGTGAGCAATACAAGGCATGGGTGGCGAAGTCCTAGCTAAAAAACCCTAAAAAGGGGGTGTCTTGTCTATCCAAGGTCTGCATTCGTGCTGATTTCAAAGACATACATTCTTTATCTCCATGATGAGACCTCTAGTGCATCCCTTTATTTACAAGAAATCAAAGCTCAATTCGTGAGCTTTTGTCAAAGGTAACTGCTCAAGGAGAGTTCCATTTCCAAGGAAAAGATGAAGGAGATCTTCTCTCTTCAACTGCTATAGAGGAAGCAAATAAAGATTATCATACTCATGTCGAATTCGACAAAGAAATGGAGAAGTGCCTCAGATTTTGGACTCAGTCCACTACCAACACATCAGTCCCACGAGGCAGAGACATAGCAGAGGCATTGAAAAGATTCAGACAACAGATCCTAAAGTCAGTGGGCCCCTCTCAGTCATGATCGCTGTCTTCTTCTCCTGATTCTTCTCTTTTCTTCCTTTCTTCTCAGATTTAATGTAATTAGTTGGGGTAATTGCGATTAGCAGCCCTTTAACTAAACATTAGTTAAAAGAAGTAGTTACCAAGGGTAACTAATTTGTAAACTATATAATGGCCTCTCCTCGCCATTTTTAAAGGGGGAACTTGGCTTATTTTTGAAAGTGTAAAGAAATCATAAAGAAATCAATACAGAAGGATTTTCATTCTTTGTCTATCTGATTCTTTTTATTCGCAAGTTATCCATTAAATATTGTTAGATCATTTGTCTACATTATGCTGAGAAGCTTTGTATTCTTGTAGATGTTATTCATAGAACTGTGTGTCTTTTCAAATTTCATCTTATTAATGTGGGTACAAATGATCTTATTCCAATTCATTGTATTCTTACATGCATAAGGAATTATTTTGTCATCTATAATTCTGAATGGTGCCTTTCTGCTCATTTCCGCATTTTCATTCCTCTGTCCTTTTGTAATTGGTGATCTATTTAGGAAACACTTTTATGATATCCAAGTTCCATAGTGAAACCATGCTTTGTACATGTGTAAATAGGTTCGTTTCTAAATAAGGGAACCTCTCCCACTAAAGAGGAGGGACTTCTTGTCCCCTGACTACTGCTCTTCTTAAAGTTCCTTTTCGACGACCAACAGTTTTTGGCGACTCCACTGGGGAATCGTATTCCAGTTCCATAATCATTTATCGATCATCTTTTGATCTGGTGACTCCACGTTTTACTCGAGGGAGAAGGGCCCTGGGTATTGAAGATTCTCAGTTCCAGCTTTTGGAACAGCAGGGTTTTCCTTTCTCTTCAACAAGAAGAAATATAAGAGCTCGATCAACAAGCACTCCTCCTGTCAAAGATAGAACCCCTACGGGTGGTATTCCTTCAGAGAAAATCAGTCCTAATCTCCGAGCTCTGATTCTTGCTGGTGTTTCAGTTCCCCTTCAAGCCATTTTTCCAAGAATGGTAGTACCATTGCCTTGGGGCCATCGTGTTGGGCCCCTCGCCCTTCCTCAGCCTTTGCATGAGTTACCCAGAGGTAATCGGAAGAACTTTCCTAAATTCAAGGGTGATGGCAAGGTACATCCTGATGAACACATCACGGCCTTCATAGTTACATGTGGAGTTCTAGGAGTTGAACATGAAGACATCTCCGTAAGGATTTTTGTTGAGACTTTACAAGATAATGTTGCTGATTGGTTCTATCACCTTCCGGAGCTATCACTAATTTGGAACACAATGAGAACTAGGTTTGAAAACCGTTTTAAACCAAGCGGAAGAGGTGCATGCTTTTGCTGGCCCAAATTTCTCAAATAAAGAAGGAATCACAAGAGCCCATGAGAGAATTTGTGGCCCGATTCAACAAGGTTAATTAACAAAATTCCACCAGACACTCAACTTGTAGATCAAATCCAAAAGTGCTTCTTCCTGAATGCCCAATTGCCTGAAGTTAGTTATGCATTGAGAAGAGCTAATCTGGCAACATTGGCCGAGGATCAAACTCTTGTTGTTAGTGTTGAAGATGATTTAATCATGTCAGGAAAGTTGAGGAGAGACCCTTCTAGATCCAAGTCTTCTTCTTCCTCCTCTTCCACTCCTGGACCTAATACTGATCCATTGGTACAAAAACTTGCAAATGATCTCATCGCCATTAAGAAACAATTAGCTCAGCATGCTCCATATGCAGACGTTCCAAGGAGGAATTTTCAGCCTAGAAATCATTTTCCTGCTTCTCAAACAAGGCTAGCGCTTGAAGGACCTCCTATTAAAGTCCCTATCAATGCAACTTGTGAAGTTGAAGAACCAGAGGATGAGGAGGTTAATGAATATTTTGAAGAATTTGTTGAAGAGGTTGATGATGAAACAGACAAAATTGATGGATCTTGAGTTAATTTCTTCACCACTGAAGGCGTTGATGAAGGAGACGATTATGATGAAGTAGTAGCAGACATGAATAGTGAATCATACGCTGTCATGACTTGAGAGCAAAAAAATCAGAGGGAGAAAGTGATGCAGCCCACCAAAAGATCTAAGGAGTAGCTGACAACTATCCCTGTAATTGTAAAAAGAGGATCTCCTATCCCCATTTCATCCACACCAAAGGTGAGTCCTATCAATTCTGCTACTAAAGTTACTTCTTTTTCTCCTAAAACTGATAAGCCTAGAATCCCAAGTGATGATAGCCCGTTCACTTCTGGGTCTTTCGATATTATTGATCACCTGAAAAAGACCAAGGTTCAAATCTCAGAGGCTGAATATTATCAAACCCATCCCAAGGATTTTGCTAAAATGATTCACTTTGTCAATTTCCATTCTAAAACTACTTCTAAAGGCCTTTTACCCACTCTATCTCTCGCACCACAAAGACAATCTGTAATTACCATTTGTCACCTCACCCAATGACAAAATCAAACCATTCTATGTGACACTCCTTATAGCCGGCCATAGGCTCAGTAATTATGTCATAGACTCAGGGGCATCAGACAATGTAATGCCTGCCAAAGTATCCCATGCCTTAGGCCTAACTCTCACACGCACTTACGGGTCTTGTTATTCCATGGAGAGTAAGGAAGTGCCCCTGGTCGGAAGAATTAAGGATGCACAAGTAGCCTTTGCTACTTTTCCTGAGAAGAAAGTTTTAGCTACTATCCTAGTAGCAGACATTCCTCCTTCATATGGGATGCTGCTAAGTAGGAACTTCTGTAAGGATGTGGGTGGAGAAATTCAAATGGATTGGTCACATGCCCTCATACCTGTTAATGGGCAAATGAAGAAGTTGCTGCCTGAGAAGCAGTCTAAGTATATTGTACAAAAAATAGATGATCCCAAAGCACAAATACTCTATGAGGATATGGGGCATGGCAACTACATGATTATGTCTCTGAAGAAATCCAACTCCCCAAAATATCACCTGAGGATCCTAATGGTGTTTGGATATTAGAGTTTGATGGAAGTTGTTCTTCAGCTTGGTTCGGAGCTGGTGTAATATTGGTGTCACTGAAGGAAGCATTCATCCTTTCTCATTCAAGTTGTAATTTGAAAATACCAATAATACAACAGAATACGAAGCTCTCATTCTCGGGCTTCATGTGGCAAAAGAATAGGGTGTGAAGAATCTCCTAGCTCGTGGAGATGCGGAACTGATTGTCAAGCAAGTTAGAAACCTCTTCCAGGTAAAGAATAGAAGATTGAAACATTACAGGAATCAGGTTTGGGACTCCATTGAATTTCTTGACGCCTTCTCCATCGAAGCAGTACCTAGGGAGGAGAATACTAGGGCTGATTCACTAGCAGTCTCGGGGTCATTGCTTATACCTCATCCTGACTTCTCTCAAGATAAGTTTACCATTGAGATGATCCATAGACCCAGTGTACCTGATAATGCAAGTAACTGGAAAGTTTTCAATGATGATCAACACCTGCTTTCTTTCTTAGAACTCAAGGATAATTTTGAACAGTTGTACTTTGAAGGAAGTGATAATTTGCCTCGTGAAAGTGTGCCCTTTAACGAAGAAGCCGTCAAAGAAGAAGAGGCAGATCAGGATGGATGTATCAAACTTAAAGGAAACAAGATTCCAAAAGGATTGGTGAGTTTAGAAGAACTGTTTGACAAACATGACAGGTATGTAAAGTTTAAAGCTTCTACTGGATCCCAACAATCAGCTAAATATGACAAAATTAATATTGGGAGTTCTACTGACCCTAAACTCGTGAACATTGGAAAATGTTGTACACCAGATGAGAGGAAGAAGGTAATTAATCTTTTAAATAAGTATAAATATGTCCTTGCTTATTCCTATGAAGATTTAAAAGCCTTTCAACCAAAGGAGATGCAACATTTTATCCCTCTCAAACCTGGAATTAAGCCTTTCAAACAGAAACAGAGGCAATACAATCCTAAGATAGCTGACACCATTTTTCAGGAAATACAGAAGTTATTAAAAGCCAAAATCATTTTTCCTATTCACCATTCAACATGGATTGCCAATATTGTGCTTGTTAGAAAGAAAAATGGTGAGATCCGCATCTGTGTCGATTTTAGGAATCTGAATCAAGCTTCTTTAAAGGACAACTATCCTTTACCCATGATGGATCAGTGTCTTGCAAGTCAGAACGCAGGATCCGAAATGTTATCATGATTAATGGCTTCTCAAGATATAACCAGGTAGAAGTTAATACCGCAGATCAACACAAAACGGCTTTCACTACCCCTTGGGGTACCTTTTCCTACAAAAGGATGCCTTTTGGGTTCATTAATGTCGGTGCCACTTTTCAAAGGGCTATGGACTTGGCCTTTGGAAGTTTGAAAGGGAAGTGTATTTTCGTATACCTTGATGACTTGATTGTATTTTCTAAAGCAAGGGCAGATCATTTTCAGCATCTGGAAACAGTTCTTTTGAAATGTAGAGAACATGGGATCTCTTTAAATCCTAAGAAATCTATCTTTTGTGTCACAGAGGGGAAATTATTGGGGCATGTTGTCTCCAAAGATGGTATAAAAATTGATCCTCAACGAGTTCAAGCTATTCAACAAATTCCTCTTCCGACCAGCAAGAAGGGAGTGCACTCTTTCTTTGGTAAGATTAACTTTATGAGGAGATTCATCCCTGATTTCGCAGAGCTAACTTTGAATATCTCTCAAATGATGAAAGGAAAACAGACGTTTGGTTGTTCTCCTGAAGGGAAAGAGGTGTTTGAAGGTATTAAAAAGGCTATTGCTAAAACTCCTGTTTTAGTGTGTCCAAATTTCAACAAAGATTTTATTATCTATTGATATGCCACAGATAACACCCTGGTTGTTGTTCTGACTCAAGAAGATTCTAATGATCATGAACTCCCAATTGCATTCATGAGCTACGTTCTAAAAAATCATGAGCTAAGATACACCATAATGGAGAAACATGCTTTTGCAGTGGTTAAAGTTGTCAAGCAGTTTCATTTTTACATTCTTAACTCTCACTCCACAATATTTGTACCAGACACAACCATCAAGTCCATTCTCACACAACAGGAATTTGGATCCAAGAGAGGGAACTGGGTGGCCAAGGTCCAAGAATATGACATTGACATTAGTCCAACCAAGCTCGTCCGTGGAAAAGGCTTGTGTGAACTCATCGCTGAGGGAGCTAGACATGAGTTACTAGAGGATAAGGCTGATCTTCCTACCGTTCTGTTTCTTGGCTCAATTGACGAATGGTATGCTGATATCACACATTTTCTCACCTATGGAGAATGCCCCTCTCATTTGACTGCCAAAGAAAAGAGAGCTGTTAAACTAAGGTCAGCCCAATATGTGTTGTGGGAAAATGCCTTGTTTAAGTGCGGATTGGATGGGAGATTTTTAAAATGTGTGGACAAGGAACAACAGAGGAAGCTGCTTTCAGATTTTCACAATCAAGCATGTGGAGGGCACTATTCATCAACTGTCACTGCCCATAAAATACTTCGTGGAGGATATTACTGGCCTACCTTGTTCAGAGATGCATCAAAGTGGGTTGATAAATGTGAAGCATGTCAGACTTTCGTGGGTAGACCCAAGTTGGCCTCTTTGCCCCTTAAACCAGTTGTGATTGAAGAACCTTTTCAACAATGGGGTTTGGATTTCATTGGAACACTTAATCCCTCTTCTAGTGCTGGTCATACCCATGTATTAACCGCCACAGATTATTTTACCAAGTGGGTAGAAGCCATTCCAGTAAAGAGTACTACTTCAGAAGTAGTATGTAGTTTTATCAAAGAAAACATCTTGGTAAGGTATGGTGTGCCAAACAAGATCGTGACAGATAATGCTTCAAATTTTTCTTCAACCGAGATGATGGATTTTTGTTATGGATATGGCATCTCCCTAGCTCACTCCTCAGATTATTATCCTCAGGGGAATGGACAAGCAGAATCAACAAATAAAAATCTGGTGGCTATAATAAGGAAATTAGTTAATGAGTCCCAACGAAACTGGCACAAGAAACTCTATGATGCCCTTTGGGCAAGATAGGATCACACCTAAGAGAGCCATTGGGATGTATCCTTTTCAGGTAGTATATGGAGTGGAAGCTCAATTGCCAGTAACAGTGGAGCTACCAGCCTTGCATCTAATGAAGGCCATTGAAGACACTAGTTTCAATGATTCTTTGGATAAGAGGATCATGTACCTCTACAAATTGAATGAGGATAGATTGAAAGTTGCTGATAGGATATCTGCCCACCAATGAAAGTAAAGGTCTTGTTTGATAAAAAGGCCAGGTTCAAAGATTTCAAAGTTGGAGACATTGTTTTATTGTGGGATAAAAGGCATGAACCTCGTGGCAGCCATGGCAAGTTTGATTCCCTTTGGCTCGGACCTTTCAAGATCAGGCACTTTGCTGGTAAGAATTATTTTTACCTTGATTATATGGATGGTTCTTCTCTCCCACTTCCTTATAGTGGGCAGTACCTAAAATTGTTTAAGTCCTAGGTGATTAGGAGGTCCTTTGTATATTTTGCATAGTGTGTGTTCTTATTTCCTTCCTTTGTTTTTTGTGTTGTTTGTGTGGGGTGTGTCTTCTTACGTATTGGTTTGCTTTTGACTCCATGGCCCAATGGATAAGGTGTTGGTCTACTTCGCCTAGTTTCTCTCCGAATTCTTTCCTTGTCTCATTCTTTTGAACTTATGCCAAGTCATCCCTGAAGGATCCATCCTATTGTCCACTCAAAATTTCCCTGCTTTTGAGAAGTTGAAAATTGAAAATTTTAAGTTAAACGCCTTCTCTGTTGTCCTGGTAATATGAAAAGTCAAAAAATTGGAAAGAATCTACATTTTTGGGTCATTTTGTGTGATTTTCGGGCCCGTCGGACATTTTTGTCCCGCGTGTCCCAAGTTCGTTTGGGCTCTCTGTTCCCCGATCGGCCGCTTTACCCGAAGTCCGTTTCTTTTGGGCCCGTCGGACATTTTTGTCCCAAGTGTCCCAAGTTCGCCTGGGCTCATTGTTCCCTTTTCATCCGATTCGGCCGAATCGCGTACTCCGCATACTTTCATCCCTCATGTCCCAGAAGCATTTGTGCATACTTTTCCCCGCATCGCCGTATCGGCCGAATCACGCTTTCGCGTCCCGCGTGTCCCAAATGAACCAAAGGTCATCCGAGCTAATTTTTCCCGCTCTTCACAAATATCTTGCTTTTCAAGTTGGTAGATGTGTATTTAATGCGCATTGATTGTCTTTCTCTCTCCCAAACGGCTATATAATGAATTGCCCCTATGCGTTTTGGCACACTGCTTTCTTGTTATCCATTGCTCATACCTTTGCGATCAAAATTTCTGCGCGCATATCCATTCCCCCTGCAATTTCATCCCGAGTCCAGATTGCAACCTTGGCTTCTCAAATTGCTAACAACATGAAGATTAAATTCCAAGGCCAGGAGCAAGTCTCACCACTCGAGTCTGTCGTTCCTGATATCGGAGACAGTGAAGTTCGCCACCTTGACTTTGGGGATTTCTGGGCAAGAATGATAGACTCAAACCCCTCTCCTATGGCATAGATGATTCATGACAGTGGTTTGGCATTCGCGGTGGTTTCCCTATCTCGGTGCAATGCGAATACGGTGGTTTCTCTGCGGAGCTCATTTTCATCCTGACTCGAGCGAACTAAAGAAACGTGCATGGAGAACTCATCGCCAAACTTGACGCTACCACCATTGGCACTGCCCTAAGGATTCCTGAGATGGAAAATGCTATAGTAATTTCTCAGAACCAGGCACAGGCCCTCTTCGACTAGGATAGTGAGCAATACAAGGCGCGGGTGGCGAAGTCCTGGCTAAAAACCCTAAAAAGGGGGCGTCTCATCTATCCAAGGTTCTATTCATGCTTTGATTTCAACAAAGAATTGTCGGAATTTATAATCCTCTGGCTCGGGTCATGGGCTTACCCTCTACAAATGAGTTCCACTTCTGGATGTGCCCACTTATCAATATAGTGTGTGAAGGAACTCAGAATATCAATTGGGCAGAGATCATCAGTATGAACCTAGCAGAGCAGCTGTCCAATGTACAACAAACAAGGAAATTTTTCATGACTTCATACTTGATATATACTCTGGCAGATCGAGGCAATGGTTTGAATTCTCATACATTGATGCTCATAAGAGTGACCCTGTATATGCCTACTGCCCCCAATTCACCTTGGAAACTAGCAATCGCAACTTCAGGAGGGTGAATGATGCTTTCACCATGTACATTGTCAGGCTTCTGGAGAGCGACACGGCGAGGAGATTTTCTGATGAAGCTATGAATTTGATATCACACTACGGTGCCTACTTCATCCAATTTAGAAAATTTTCCTATATAAGGCTTGCAGGCTATGAGAGCACTCCTCTCAAGCTTCCTATGTTCTGCAATGATAAAATGGCCTTGATAGAGGTATGCAGGCAGCTGGACAAGTTGCACAGAACCTGCAGGGATAAGAAAATCACTGGCCTGCACTTCCCCATATCTTTGGGAAATTACACCTGCAAAATGGCTCTAGATGCACAAAACATAGAAAGAGCCCTAGCTCCCATCACTGTCCATTTCTTCAGGCCAAGAACCTACTTTGACTTGAAGAAATTTATTGAGCAGAACATCAAAATCAATTATCATCATAGGGCAGACACAGAGGACTATTGGGCTGACTGTGCTGATGATTTTGAGGCAAGGAGGAGACACTATGGCAGATTTTCTCTTCAATTAATTCAAGAGCTTAACCTGTACCAAGTTCCTGAAGGGCTCCAGGATGATAATTCCAACCTGTACTCATATGAATATGACAATGTGGTAAAACACACTCCTTTGGAGGACTTGGATTGGTTCAAAAAGGAGAAGGACAATCTGGCAGAAATCCTAGCTCCTGTCTTGGTAAGAACCAAAATCTGGTTTGATAGGAAAGTCCGTGAGCTTAGAAGGCACTCAGGGGAATCCTCCTCCAAGGATACTCCAACACCAAGAAGGGATGCATTGACACCCAGTTCAGAAGCACCTGTGTAGACCCCTCCTGCCTCGTCAACTCAAGGTCCCACAGTCTCCACTCCTTCCTCATCCACCCAGGTATATCAAAAGAAAGTCAGAGAAGTCAAGAAGGAGCCTGTGGAGGAAGATCCCCTAAGGAAGCATACGGAGTTGCCCTCAGGCCCAGAGAACATCATTGTTCTCAGTGAAAGCGAGGAGAGTGAAGTGCCAGTCTCTACAAGTGCTCCAGAAGCCCCCATGGATAAAGAAAAGGAGGTCCAAAGCACTGAGCTTCCGGGTGCTAGTGACTCCTCTGTACCAGAAGCCCCGAGCGCTCCACTCATATCCCAACTAGAGACGACAAGCAGTGCACACTTTGAGTGCCATGAGTTCCCTTTCTCTCGGCCCTCTTGCCCCACCTTCCTCTTCTTCCTCCTCTTTTGCATGGGTGCAGCCTTTTGTTGATAGTAGAAAGAGGAAGTCTTCCTCCCGGATCTCAGGACCCAATTTTGATGTTGTGGTGGCCCTATTAGGCACTGCTCCTCCTACTCCCGCTAAGAAAGCTAGGACTACCTCCATAATAGTATCTGATGCTCAGGGCCAGCAATTCTTGGAGATAGCAAAGCCCAAAGTGGACAAACCAGAGCATGATTTACAAGCATCTGATTTGGAGCTCTCGAGAATTCCCATGGAAGAGTCCACCCCTGAAGGTGAGATCCACAATCTCCAGGAAACAGTCACCAGGGTCATTGGGAGGGTGGAGAAAGGGCAACAAACCATAGAACAGCTGGAGGAGCAGCCAGATTCTTACAGGTTTCATCAAGTCACTGCTATCCAAGGATAAAGTTCTAGATCCTACCCCATTGACTACTCTTCCACCACCTGTGATTCTCAGCCAAGATGAAGTGCAGAGTATCAAAGATATACACAAGTATTCCGTCTATGGAAGGGCTATGGAGGCCATGGTGGATGATATGCTTGTTGCAGGATTGAATTTCATTGATGAAGCCTTCAAACTCCACGAGAAGGTGAACAATTTGCAACTGAAACTCTCCTCCACTATTGGGAACATAGATAAAGAACTTAAACTTTGGAGCAGTTGTATAGTAGACCTTCGCCTCATGGGACAAACTGATGAGAATATTTTAATGGCAAGCAAGGTCTTCGATGATGCAAAGGATAACTTGTCAAAATCATGGGTGTACAGCGTGGAATGGAAAATCAAGGTGTTGGAAGAAGCTTTGGGAGAATTGAAGAATAGCTGGCAGAAGGGTGAAGCCTTCAAAACTTTGGTAATATCTGCTTTCAAAGACATACATTGCTATCTCCATGATGAGACCTCTGGTGCATCCCTCTCCTTGCAAGAAATCAAAGCTCAATTCAGAGCTTTTGTCAAAGGTAATCTGTTCAAGGAGAGTTCCATTTCCAAGGAAAAGATGAAGGAGATCTGCTCTCTTCAATCTACTATAGAGGAAGCAAATAAATATTATCATACTCATGTCGAATTCGACAAAGAAATGGAGAAGTGCCTCGATTTTTGACTCATTCCATTTCCAACACATTAGATCCACGAGGCAGAGACATAGCAGAGGCATTGAAAAGATTCAGACAACGGATCCTAAAGTCAGTGGGCCCCTCTCAGTCATGATCACCTGTCTTCTTCTCCTGATTCTTCTCTTTTCTTCCTTTCTTCTCGGATTTAATGTAATTAGTTGGGGTATTGCGATTAGCAACCCTTTAACTAAACATTAGTTAAAAGAAGTAGTTACCAAGGGTAACTAATTTGTAAACTATATAATGGCCTCTCCTCGCCATTTTTGAAAGGGGGAACTTGGCTTATTTTTGAAAGTGTAAAGAAATCATAAAGAAATCAATACAGAAGGATTTTCATTCTTTGTCTATCTGATTCTTTTTATTCGCAAGCTATCCATTAAATATTGTTAGATCATTTGTCTACATTATGCTGAGAAGCTTTGTATTCTTGTAGATGTTATTCATAGAACTGTGTGTCTTTTCAAATTTCATCTTATTAATGTGGGTACAAATGATCTTATTCCAATTCACTGTATTCTTGCATGCATAAGGAATTATTCTGTCATCTATAATTCTGAATGGTGCCTTTCTGCTCATTTCCGCATTTTCATTCCTCTGTCCTTTTGTAATTGGTGATCTATTTAGGAAACACTTTTATGATATCCAAGTTCCATAGTGAAACCATGCTTTGTACATGTGTAAATAGGTTTGTTTTTGAATAAGGGAACCTCTCCCACTAAAGAGGAGGGACTTCTTGTCCCCTAACTGCTACTCTTCTTAAAGTTCCTTTTCGACGACCAACAAGTTATCCTTGCACTTATCACCTCAGTGTATGTTGCTCCTTCTTGTGAGCTTGAAGAACAACCTACCATGCAGATATCATCATCAGTACCATCATCATTATTAGCTTCACCTTCTTGTTGGTCCACTTCACATGGAGGATGGGGCAGAAAACACCTATCACACCAATCAATATCAGCAACTTCCTTAAGAGCAACAACCCTAGCAGTTAGGGGATCAGGTAAAGCACTCTTCCTTCACGTGCTTGAGGATGTCTATTTGCATACCCCATGGTTCCTTTCCCTCTAACATCTTCCCTTTGATCACCTCTAGGATGATTTTCAAATCTGTCATGGTTTTGTGCTTTTTTCCGACCTTGTGAAGTCTACCCAATTCCCTTCTCTACATGGGCTAACTTGTATGAGATTTCTTTGACAGCCCCTGCCAAAGTTTTCACAACCTCCTCCAAATCAGCACCCTTGCTAGCTTGAGGTTTTTAGGGTTTATCAACTTTACACCATCTCTCTTGAGAGGTTTCCCAATTGCTTTGATATTGTTTTCAATTTGAAGTGCCATGGTGAAAGCTTACCTTAGATTGGTAGGGTTCTTGTCTCTTAAGTAGTAGGCTGCTTTTTTATCAAATGCATCTGCATATTTGATTAAACAAGACTCATCACAAGGCCTCAAATTAACTGGCAGCCTTCTCAAAGTTTTTTTAAACCTTGTGTTGAAGTCATGAACTGATTCATTGGGGTTCTTCTTGATATTCTCAAATTCAGACAAGAGAAATCTAGGATCAGTCTTATCACCATATCAGTAGCCTAAATGCATTGTTCATCTCGGTCAAGGGTCAATAGAATTATCAGGAAAATCCTTGTACCAATCCCTAGCATCCTCTTCTAGTGTATGAATGAACAATTTGACATACACATCTTCAAACTCTATTTCAAAATCCTCCATCATGTTAACAAAAAGATTGAGATGTTGATCACCAGTTATAGCATTATTACCTTGGAACTTTGGCAACCTATTTCTGACATCTTGTGGGACAACATTTGGGTAACCATCCATTCCTCTAAAGTCTATAGGACCAAAGGTGTTAACAACAAATGGAGGTCTAGGCTGAGCCATATTGTTTGGTGGAGGTGATCTTGGGGGTGACACAAGCTGATGAGGAGTGCAAGGTCTTTGGGGCTCAAGAATGTGGTTCACAAGATTGGTATTCTCTAAGTGTTGATTTTCTTGGAAATTTTTATTAGAATTGAAACACACATGTGCAAATTGAAGAAGGAACTCACTAGGTACAGCAAAAGGACCCTCACTAGTTGAGGTAAACAAGTTTATGAGAGGATTGCTTGAATCAGAATCACTAGAAGAAGAGTGATAATCCTCTACCAAAGGTTGATCTCTCTCACCAATGGATATACTTTTGCTTGATCTCTGGCCTTTAACAACCTTCCAAACTCTTCTCCCTTCCAGTTTTGCAGAGATTAGCAACACCAAAGTAAATGACAAAAAGGTAAGACACTGGTATTTATCAATATCAAAACAACATGGAGTCGCCACTAAGGATTTTCACCCTAGTTGTGCAAATGCACTAAAATACTATGTCAAATACCTATCAGCACTGAAAATCTTGCCAAACTTTATAGATCAGACCTTCCTTTTCTTGAATCTATCAACCACAAATGCAAATGAAGTGCAACTACTGCTGGAAACTGATAAAATTGCAGGCAAAACTTATATCTTCACTTAATCCTTACAAATCTAATTATAAAATGATGCTTCAACAATGTATTTACATGCAGAATTTGCAAGGGACATTACCAGGGTTTGATATGCATCCGAATATCTCAAATATTTTCAATAGTTCCCCGACAATGGCACCAGAAAGTGTTGGTACCCAAATTTGTTCTCCTTTTCAGTCTGAGCAAGACATCGAGAGATATGGCATGAAGCTTGAAGGCGGATAGATCATGATGTGTGTCATTTTGTAGCCAGGATGTGATCTAACTGGCACTCGAGATCTCTGGAGAGATGGATAGCACTCAAATAGGACTTGATCTTGTCCTAACTCGTTTTAGGTTGTGCCTTTCAACCAAGGTAAGAGGACCTATTTTGTAAACCCGAAATGGTGAAGGAGATGAATATATCCCTCAATTTGTGCAAATAGTATGAAAAGGCCTTGGGAAAATATGATCAACACTCCAAATCTAACTTTCGAAGTTGTCACTCCTAGATTATGGAGATACTTTCAATGCAAGGCAAGGGTTACTGAAGACATTGTATGATCCTGATTTGTTTTGTGCATTTTTGTAAAAGGATTGTATTATGTGGTTAATACACAATGCAATGCAGGGGTAGTATGGGGTAGGATTAGTTGTTTTGAATGAGTTTTTGGTGGGAGATTTTAGAAAAGACTAACGAATTTGCTAAATTCTTTGAGGACCTTTAAGAAATTCGTAAAACCTAAACATTAGAATGCTCTAAAGGGTTAAGGTGCTCCTTCAACCAGGATATGTGCACCAAATGGAGGCCCAAATTTGCACTCTTCCACACAATATTTGACAACCGCCACAAAAGCTTGAAGTCGATGAACCAACAAAGCATCCGAAACCTCTATTTTATCATGACCTAAGGTGCACCCAAAGGTTTACAAATAATCTCGAGAATTCAAGGAGGTAAAGTGATTTTAAATTTGTTTATCTCTTTATCAGATGAAATCTCTTCTGAATGTGAGATTGTAAATGCCACTAAACTATCGACAAGAAATGAGATCATGTATGATCAAGAGAGATTTTAAACACAAAGCGCATACATGAGCAAGAAACACAAATTGAAAACATTCTCGAAACATAAGTGTATGAAAATTTTGCCAAGAGACAACACAAAATAATCCGAGAATGACCAAATTTATCAAAGCAGGGAATGTTATAAGAAAAATCTCGAGCTTGTTGATTGCTTTACAACTGAAACCAACTCAACATGATACAAATATTATGCAAAAAGTAATTAGAAATGGTTCTCATGCGGTTTACTCGGAGAATGGGCTTCTTCCGATTTTCCGTGAAATTCTAAGTTTCTCCGAGCCTTTTGCATGTCAAAAAACATGCATTATATAACATTATTTTACATTTGATCATTCCTTCCCAAGAAAATAATATGCCAAGCATCAAGTTTGTTACGAATTCCAACATGATTCACAAATAGGGACGTTTAACATATTTGCAACAAAAGTTGCAGTGTTTCAAAAAGGTGAATCGTTACAAAACCTTCATCATTATCCATTATGGGGGCACGTTTTCATCTTCAAAGCATGCGGGCCCCTTTCATTTCATCATTTCATCCTTATTCATTTCATCCTTATCCATCCTAAATTTGGCTCTACAACTTCTTGATTTGATCTTTCACGTTTTTGCTCGAGCCCGAACAAAATTTCATTTCAAAAGCACCCCAAATATGCAAATTGAAATTTCAAATTGATCCCGTTGTTCCTTGAATGCCAAACGAGTGAATTTGCCATAAATTTGATGAAAATCTATGCAAATTCACATCTCCAGCTTCACGGAGCTCAAATGGCACCCAAAATGAAAAATGCACAATCTTGTTGATTTGTCTTTATCCCTTCAATTTGAGCCCTCCACGTGTCATAATGCAATTGGGAATGGATTTAGGATCACTTTTTGACTTTTTAACATTTTGGAAATATGTAAAATTTTAACATTTTTCTCCGCTCCTCCACCCTTGAAATTTGGTGCTGACATGTGGCACATTGTGGGTCCCATTGAAGTCACAGCTCAATTCTCCACATTTCCACCTTTTTGGAAATTTGAAAAAAATTCACTTTTTTCCCCGTGGGCCCGCACCTCCGCTCTTGACACGTGTCACCTTCTCTATCGATGAGGATCTACTTGCTCATTTCACATTTTAACTCCCCTTTTTCACCGAGAGAAATTTTCCCACTTTTCTTCCACGGACCCGTGCCTTCGATTTCATCCCTGCCACATGTCTCCCTCTACTTTGTTGCGGGCAAGTGCTTCAAATTTTCATTCTAACTCATTTTGCAAAAAGGGAAAAATTTCACTTTTACCTCCGGCGGCTTGCACTCCCTTCTACACCCGCCACGTGTCTCCCTTTTCTCCATTACAGACCCTCGGCCCTTTCCTCGACGTTTTTCCTTTTCGCCAAAAATGCAAAAATGTTCTAAGTTCCCCGTCATCCTTCCATCTCGCCTTTGAATGAGAACATGACACGTGTCCTCCTCTAGGATGCGGAGTTGCGGGGAAAAGTTGCATTTTTTTCCCAAAATCAAAAAATGCTAAGTTTTTTAGAACAAACCCACGAGATCCCTGTCCAACTAGAAACGGCCACGTAGGAGATGACATTTGAGATAAAATTTGATGGGCAAAGTATGCCCGTATGACCATCAAAAATATAATATTTGTCGTAGATGCCCAAATTCGATTTTTTCTTCGTGGGTGAAGGGATTTTTTTGGTCAAAAAACAAATGGGAAATGATTCTAGGAAATTTTCGACCATGGGGATAGATTTTTGAGGGAAAATAAGCATAAAATGAACAAATTCGAGCTCCAAAGGCCGGGAAAGATGGAAAAAATGACAGAGGCCCGTGGATTTGGAAAATTTAGGGCATAAACAGGGCATGCATGTATTTTTCTTTCAAGTTGGGGCAAAATAATAAGTTTGTGAGCATTTCAAGGCATTCAATCTAGAGGGAAACTTTGTAGACCACCAATTCTAAAGAAAAACGTCTCAGAACATGCAAACCAAAGGAAAAATTAGGTCAAAATGGAAGAGGATTAAAATGGGCACCAACAATACCTATTGCAACCATACCCAATTTGTAGACAAACAAAAACATGCTTGCTTTATATAAGCATATCTATTCCAGCCCCTTAAATGCATATTATGCACACTACATACCATAGGATGAGACTAGGATTCAAAGAAAACTCTACAAACCAATTTTTGACTCGGACTTGGGTTGGCAACAAAACTTGGCCGAGACTTGGAAATTGAAAAAATGGTTAAAAAATAGAGAATTTTAGGGAAAATAAACTATTAAAATGCATTTTATATCAAAGCAACTTAAAATACACTCAAAACTAATCAATTACAGCTAACATACACATGTATACACAAAGAAGTAAGTAAATAATGTGATATTGAATGTTTGAAGTTGAACAATTGAACTTGAAACTTGAGAGTTGATATTAAATAAGTATTGCCTTTGTATTCATATAATTATTTCCTTGTACAAAAAATATGGATTTGCAAATCCCTCATGATGGCATCAACAAAAACATAATGTACAAGGTATGACTAAAATTGAGAAGACCATGCATTGTTTGTACCAACACAAGATGCACCGTGTTGAAGCCTACAACGTTTTGTGTATGTCGAGGAAGCAACTCCAACCAATCTACTCGCCCTCGAGGTATCAACATGACCATCCTCAACAACATTTTGTATCCCTAGATGTACGCATTCATATCGTCTCCCCCAATGCTACAAGCTTTGCCTCAAGACTAGCTTGATCGACCCATGCATGGTCCTCCTCTATAAACACATGATAGCCATCCTTGGTGATCCGCTTTGATTGTGGATCATACTCCTCCAACTCAGTGGGGGGTAAATATGCCTCAAATTCTAAAATCTTCTTGTGGCGGTGCATGAGTTGTAATGCACAAATACAAGGTCATCTAACCTTTGCATTGACAACCTATTGCACTTTTTGGAGGGTATGTGCTCAAACATACTCCAATTGCCTCATAACCTAAAGTATTGGATGCTAACAATAATCCTTTGAAGATTCAACACCTTCGCTTCAAAATTATTCCAACATGCATACGTAATGATAAATATTAAAGCTGTTTTAGATGTTAATTCCAAAATACGAAGAAATATTTACATTCGATTACGAAGAATGGAAAAGATTAAACTCAAATTTTACCTCACCTATTTTTCGTCTTAGTCCCCTTGCAAATATGTCAAGAAAAGAGATCTCCTAGTGCTTGTTTCTAGATTTCAATCTTAAACATAATCTTCACCCTTCTCTAGATTTGTCTCCATGACATCTACGATTGTGTAGAGGCCACTCATAACCTCTCCTTGACCTTAAATCTCTCAAGGCTGGGGAAGGAGACACAAGTATGAAGTGGCCTATGGAGTTGTTTTATCCACCGTTTGTCAAATGATATTCCAAATGAGCTTGTACTTGTCCTCCAGTGTGCCATAGACAATTATGATGATCTGTTTGGCTCGGTCCATGCCCTCATATATATAGGCCATTGTGGGCTTTTCTTAATCAACCACATGGAGGAGAGAAACCAATGGCTCCATGCCCAGTATAAAAATATTTTTAAAAATAATTATGTTTAAATCTTAAACGAAGAAAATAATTATATTAAATAACATTTATAAAAAAGAGAATCAAGTTTCAAGAAACATAAATCTACAATCTCCCTTGTCGACATCAAAAACTAGGACTTTTCGAACACCCACTCCATAACATCGATCCTGGTAGTGGTTTTTGCATATGATGGCTAACTCCATTTCTTAACAATGACATTTGCTTCAACAAAGCTTTTGATTGTTGCAAAGATTGCAAGGTGACGAAGGAGGTTGCAAAACGGGTTACACTAGGTCATACCAACTCCTTGTTATTTGTGAAATCTCTCATGAAAGAGAGGACCCGAGCATGGTTGTAGAAGTAATTGCAATATTTTGATGATGCTCTACAATTAACTCAACATTTAATATTTGTCATGAGATATGTGACTTGTCATTTGGCATTTGATTGGCATTATATAAATTATCAATAGTGTTTTATGGTTATTTTGTTTTTATATGCATATTATTTGGTTAATTCCTATTTATTTATCTCGGGTGAAAAATAAAATCTCCGTACTAGTGTTTCTAATTCTTTGTATCCATACCCGTATCCAAATCATTTTGGTAACTTAGCCCTCAACCGATGATATAATTCAATAAAGTAAAAACAATTCCTCAAAAATATTGCACGCTTTGTAAATATTTTTAATGTTGCTCTGCTTTTCCATAGTTACCATATTCTTACGAACTTAGTGAAAATTTTGTTCAAACCGTACTTTTTGGTTTGACCAAACTTGCTGAACAAGTTTGGTCGAACATTATTTTTTCTTTCTTTTTTAATTCAAAAATTAAAGAGTTTAAATTTAAAGAACTTCAATACAAAACAAGAAACACTAATACCTAAACACGTAAAGGAAAAACTCTATAGATAATATATTTATTTATTATTATATGTAATTGGTTTTTCTTTTCAAATATCATCATACATGTATAGTATTTATTATTTTTATATATTATATATTTGTAAAAATTTAGACCCAAACCTTTTGAAATATTCTGAACTTTTTTTTGCCTTTCCAACTATCCAAACTTTTCAAACATGGTAACTATGGTGTCTTCTATATCAGCTGTCACACTTCTACATCTTGTCTGATTGGTTTCAAGGCTTCTTTATGGGTAAGAACGTTACTATAGCATGGCTGAAAATAGTAGTACTAGTTTAGAAAATGGTGTCAAGTGTCAACAGTTTTTGACTGAGAAGACAAATACACTAAGTGGATTTAATGGCAACATCTCTGCAAGACACAGCTTTTGGCATACAGATTCATCTAGGGTATATTTCATCTCAGATCTGTATAGAATTCATGCAGGTTACAAGTTTGGCTAGGGGAAGGGAACATTTTTGTCCGACTATTGGCCTCAGTGGCCCGCAAAACTCTATTGGAAATTTTTTGATCCGTCAGAATTCACACGAACTTCTTATCATAGTAAGAATGAAATGAATTGCATGTGAAGAACAAAGAAAGATCAATGTCAAAGAACGAATCTGGATAGCATCTCAGTAAAATGTTGGCAGAGTTGCAGGGCAGTGTATGAAAGGCATCTGGTTTGTCACTAAACAGGTTGATAAAATGTCTGTTGTCTTCGACTGATAGATTTTGTGTTGTCCAATACATACAAATTTGTCTGAAGTGATGCTAGTGTCCAAGAATGATAGGTTTGGGATAAATTTGTAGATCAAATTTCCTTATAAGTCCCTGTAACTTCATAAAATACAGACTGAAATCTTCCATGTGTCTACGGCAAAAATGCTTGTCACAAATTTGGCGTCTGGAAATAGCAATGTCTGGTCTTTAACATCTTCAATCTTCTTTCGGTCATTTCTGTCACTCGAAGATGCATTTCTCAAGCCATTTGTGAAATGCACTGGCGGTTGGTATATCAAAACATCATGCTAGCAATCCTTTGATTTCATTATTTTTTTCTATGTCAAGAATGAGACCACGATGAAAATATTTGGCTGCAATGTTATAGTGAAGATTGCTGCAAAATCCGTATCAGCTATGGGGCATCAATATTAGAGCAAAATATGCGGATGGTATGTTGCCGCATGAACTTATTCGGCACTCTTTACCTTCTCGAGGCTCTCCAATTCTATCAGTCCTCAGAAAAGGTGAAAAAATCATTAAGAAACAATTTTTTGGAAAATTGGGAAAGGTGATCAGGATAACTTCTGGACTGATTCGTGGGATGGACATCCACCCTTGATTGAACAGTATCCGGATTTTAGAAATATTATGAATACTCTTCACAGTCAAGGAAAGGAAAAGGTGAGCCATTATATACAACCAACATCTCAGGGGATTGAATGGATTTCTCCATCTCTGTGGCAGGTCAACTTGTCTAATGGTCAAATTCACTTTTTTCAAACACTCCTACAGAACAGGATCCTTCCTATCACCTCTGAACCTGATACCCTTGCATGGGGAAAATCTTCAGATGGAAAGTACTCTGTAGCTGACGGATATAGAGCTTTGGTAGTTTCTCAACCACACCCTTGGAAGGACATTTTCGTTGATCTCTTGGCAACCTACTTTGTGGCCTAAGGTTAGATTCTTTATCTGGCTTTTATTTTATAAAAGGATTCTTACTGGAGACAATTTGATGAAACGAGGATGGTTGGACCCTTTTGGTGTCCTTTATGTAAAGAAGCAGATGAAACTCGAGTCATCTTTTTCTTCAATGCCCTTTTACTATGTCTCTATGGAATACCTTGGCTGATTGGCTATTTGTTACTTGGAACTCCTCTATGAATCTAGTGGATACTCTTAGAGGTTGGAAACACTCAGTCTCGGATACTCAGGACTTTAACAAAGGAATCTGGATTGTTATCTCCCTTATGTTGTGGAATGTATGGAAAGAAAGAAACAAACGTATTTTCAAATCAGAAAGTAGAGACAGTTGGTATGTTAAGGAACTAACTCGAAGTAATATTGTGGAAACTATAGTGCATAATTTGAAAATTCCCTCCCCAACACCTAGAAAGTGGAAAGTTTTATTACAAAAACTTAATCGGGGAAAGTCAATTACAGACAAAGCTTTGTTCTAAACCTTTGATGCCTTCTGTTTTGAGAAAATGGAAACCGCCCTCGTTTGGCTTTGTTAAATTAAATACTGATGGAGCAGCTAGAGGCAATTTGGGTCCAACCAGTGTGGGAGGGATAGCACATGACTCTTTGGGAACTCCCCTCTTCTTTTTCGCTCATCAATTGGGACACTACACCAATAATGTGGCTAAAATCATGGCTATCCAAGTGAGCTCTTCTAGAGGTAACTAAATTGGGATGTCTTAGTATTATAGTGGAATCTGACTCTAAGGTTATTGTTAACCTTCCAGTCACTCAAGAGCAACATCCATCCAATAATTGGCTTATCGCAAAATTCAGGATAATATTATTGTTATAGCCAGACAATTTCAGACAATCATATATCAACATGTGCCTAGGGATCAAAACAAGGTGGCAGATGCTTTGGCCAATCTGGGCGTTAGATCATACTAATCTGATCAACTTTGGCTTTGACATGGCCTCCAGAGAAGAGGAAATAGATTGAAAAGATCCTCCACTTGCAAGTGCGGGATGGATAAATTGCAGATATGTTCTTTCTCTTTTCTTATATGTTGTTGGAATTCCAAGGATATTTCTTGGAGTATGAGTATAGCATATTGGCATTGTAATTTGTACATTATATTTCTATTAATATAATTTTGGAGTTTTTTTTAAGAATGAGATCATGAGGAGAGATGATTTGATATTGGATGTTTTGGAGGAGACACCTTATAATTATTTGCTTCAATAAATATAAGCCTTTGATCTTTTAAAACTTTTATCATTCCCCTTTTAAAATGTAAAATCATGCAAATTTTAACAAATTTGACTTAAATTCGATTTTCATCATGACCTCCTTTTATATAGTTTTGCGACTTTGAGAAAACTAATTTAATGGTTCTTCTCTAGCCTTTCTCAAGAAAATTATGTCATCCACAACTTTGTAATGCATACTTGTTTCTTTACATTGGCAAGCATCTATCTCTTCTCTAATGCCCACAATGGTTTTGTGAAGATAATTAAGAGGGCGCTATGTATGGATTTGTTCATTGGTATGTTAAATGTCTAGAACACTACAAAAGGGCTCCTTCCTTTATCTCAAACAAGCAATTGTAATGTCCTTAAGTAAACACTTTAAAACAATTTTGGATTTCCCTTAAATGCTACTTTTTATATTTAGGGTAGACGTAATGTAAAATGGATTTTTTGCTAAACTCTTATAAAAATATAGCAATCTGGAAAGACAAAATTCTGAAAATACCCTTTTATTCAAAGAAATCTGAAAAATGCAAACCCAAATTTTTATTGCAAACCCTAGGGAAAAATACAATTTTTTTATAAGAAATGATAATTGTCTTCAAACCCTCATAGACAAAATATAGCGATCTGATTTCTTTCCTTATTCATGAAATATTAACAAAATAGAAATACTCGCAAGGGCCAAAGCATAGAGAAAGCCTCTTGGCACATGAATATGATGGAAAATAATTTTTACCGCAAAAATATGAATTTATTTATATTTATTTTCTAGCCTGAAAGTAAGCAATAAATGCGGGTGGCCATATGAGCAAAAAGAAGGTGAAGGAGAAGCCCTAGGCTGAAACAAATCGTCTAGGGAAGATTATGGCACGAAGCAAGGCCCATCACCTAATGCACCTCGGTTTGTAGTGAAATACTCCAAGGGGATTTACCAATTTTTAAATGCCACAAAACTACCCTTAAAATCCCCAAAATAAGGGTCAAAACCCCAAAATCCGTTGTTCCAACTGATATCTTTGATGCCCTAGTTGTAATAACTCGAAAAATGTACGAAGTGTGCCCTAGTTAATGTCCTAACTGCCAAATCAAGTCTCGAAAATGAAGATCCTTGATTGAAGCACATATGTAACCCCTATAATGGAGCCACCTCTAAAGATTTGGAGGGTTTTTGTCCTCTAACCTTGTTGCAATGGAGGGTTTTCGTCCTCAAATTGCAAAACCGTTAAAGTAGTAGCTCAAACACCCAATCTAAAATGATATTATGGCAAAAGACTCTCTCAAATGACTCCCACACTATTATTTTATAACTTTTCATGTGACATTCCACGATGAAAGAGTCCCAAAAGCAACTTTCCCTTTTCTATTTCCTCATTGATATTGTTTTATCAAAAATATTTTTTTATAATAATAAAACTTTATCAAAAGTTACTTTTTATAATAATAAAACATAAGTGTCTTTTATAAAGTTACTTTTCAACACTTAAGTTATATTATTAATTTATTATACTTTATTTAAAAAGGGGACATGACAGTCCTCCCCTCCCAAAATTGTTTGCCCTCAAGCAATTGCAAGTTCACTCTTCAACTCCTTTAGATTGAACCTTTCTGCGAATACCAAGATCCCAAATCAATCTCAAGAACTCCTCACCATGCTTTTGTTGCACTACTATGATACAATCTGATTGGAAGGGGAACATGATAGTCCTCCTCCCAAAATTGCTTACCCAAGCAATTGCAAGTTCACTCATCAACTCTTTAGGTTGAACCTTTTTGCCAATACCAATATCCCAAATCAATCTTAGAACTCCTCATCATAGTTTCGTTCCACTACTTTGATACAACTGGAAGTTGAAAAGCCTCCATGAGTTGCAGACTGGAACTCCCATAACTTGGATCCCATATCATCCTTGGGAATTGGTGTGACCAACTACCCCAATTTTCAAACTGATATGTTTCTTGAATCAGAACATTCCTCTCATAATTTGAACTGACATCATAGGAATGGTCCAAGTGCTTACCTCCTTTGGCTGAAGTAGAAGCTTTTGATGGATTTGCCTTAACACCACCAATCTTGTCAAGTGCCTTTCCATAGTTGTCCTATAAGTCCATCTCATATGGTAATGACTCAACCTTGGGAGGAGTGATAGGTACTTCTTGGGCTGAAACCACTTCAACCTTGGACACTTGGCATTTAACATCTAAAGCATATTCTCCTCTTCTTCTTCTTCTCCATCTGACACTACCTCAATGTAATGAACTTTCCTTTGCCAAGGAAACAATGACCCAGTGTCCATGGATCTTTGCAAGTGAAACATAATTTTTCCTCCTTAGCTCATTCCTTGTTTCCACTTCTTTGTTTGCCAACCTTTTGCTGCACATTACCTTGATGAAATGGCCTTCTTTGCTGTCCATATGGGGCTGTCCTTGGTTTCCTAGAAGGTGAAGTCCTAGGCTGCCCAAAAGAAGATGCCCTTTGCTGTCCTAAGGCAGAAATTTGCCCTTAGGGGCTGCTGTTTCTAGATCAAAAGCCTTTTTGATGGCTTCTTGGAGCGAAAAGGGTTGAAAGCCTTGACCAAGCCTTTGAGTGGATCAGCCAAACCTTCAACAAATAATACCACGAGCCTCCTTCGGATACATCCAGTACCATCATTGAAACTCTCTGAAATTCAGCCACATAATCATCCACAAAAGTATTTTGTTTCAGCTGTGCTAACTCCCTAAAATGAATCTCCGGATCAGCCCTATCAAACCTCTCAATCAACCTCTTGTTGAACTCATCATAAGAGTTGATGAGGTTGTGCCCTTGGGTGATCAATCCGTGGTACCACCACTCATGTGTCGTGCCCTCAAGATGTAAAGTAGCAAACTTGATGGCTTCATCTTCCATCATAGGCCGGAGAGAAAGGTATGTATCCACCTTTTGGATCCAAGCTCGAGTTGTGCTCTTGGTAGATCCATCATATGTAGAAAGAGTTATTATCCCTAATCGGTGTTGTATGTTCATTCGTGGCTGATCTTGTTGTTGTCTCACTCCTTTTTGTGTTCGTTCCTTGTCTTCAATTCATAATATTCCATAAAAGACATGCCATGGCGGATTGTTGGACTTAGAGCCTAATACCTTTCATGAAATTGTTTCATCTCATCCTCCTGATGAGGTGGTGATTGTTTCCCCCTCTAATGGAACTTCTTCTTCCCTTTGCAAAAACTTAGCTCGAAGTCTTCGAAGGAGGGTTGATTGAAGCTCTTTCATTGGCGGAAGAGCTTCCCTCTCCTAGATTCCTCTTGTTGTTAGCAAAGCACCCTATATAGTTTGAATTAATTCTATCATAGATGCCCTCATAGTTCTTTGGAAGCTTTGTTCCATCTCCCTTTGATTCCGTACCATTAACTCCTGCAAGTAACTCATCTCATCCGGAAGGGATGTACATGTTCTACTCTATCGTGGCATTTTTTTGGTTCTATGATTTTGTATCATTAACTGGAGGCCTTCCTCACCGGTGTGCATTCAAATTTGACTTCTCCAAATAAGCTAGGAGAATTCTAGCTCTGATACCATTGTAATGTCCCTTAAGGGAAAAATAATGGAATTATGCAATTCACAGTAAACCCTCATGGAAGAATAAAAACAATATGATTTCTTAGATTTATTAATGCAAAATCAACAAAAATAAAATACCCCCTATGGGAAGCATAAATAATGTCTCTAGTAATAAAGATTTGATAAATAAATCGATTTACATTCAAAACTAAATTTATTTCGATTTAAAATGACTACAGAGGTACAACCATATAGGCAAAAATATAGCAAATGAATGGCTCCAATTGGTTGCAAATGATGCCCTAAGGGAGATCATGACTTGGTGCAAACCCTAACACCCACTACACCTTAGATTCGGTTGTAGTGACTTCTAAAGGGGTCATTTAACTCCTTAAAGTGGTTGCCTAGCCCTAAAGAGAGCTCCAAAGTTCTCCAACAACCCACCCAAATGAAGTCCCAATTGATTGGTGACTACCCTAGCTATAGAAATAGTGAAATTTTCCTTGAAAGTGTGCCCTAAGCGATCAAATATCTGAAAATTACCTCAAGTGTGCCCTAGCTAATGTCCTACCAAGCTGCTAAATTAGGTCATTGATTTAAGTACAAATGTAACCCCTATAAGAACTTAATCACTTAACATTGGATATGGAAGCGATGTGAAACCCTAACGGTGGTTCCAGCGCAGACAGGGCACCGTGAATGACAAGGCACCGATTGGCCACGGTGAGGAAGATCAACGTAAGGGGGTAGCGGCGAGCTTGGATATTGAGGGGCGAAGAAGAATGACATGAGCCTCACTAGCTATAGACATGAACTAATTTCCATCCACGACTTTCTTTCCTTGAGCTAGGAAGATAGGATATAATACCAAGCATTCTAAAGGATGAAAGGTTGTTGAATCTTGGTCAGAGTCTTAGAGCCATACTCTAGCCGCCCCTCTATTATTGCCAACAAGGAGACTCCTCGGCTATGATTGGACAACATCATGTGGATCTTAATGATGGGGTTGGGGTTGCTCATGGGCAGCCTAGCGGTGGTTCAGATTTCCTCCAAAATTGTTGTTCCCTTCTTTAAGGATGTCATGAACCAAAATCCTCAATCCATCTATCCAATCAGGATACATTGTAGGCGTGGTAGAAGAGACCCCTCTTTTGAGTTTAGAGAAACCAGATATTTTGGTTCGTCTTTAATCGTTGACCCAACTCATGAGTCATTTATGCAGATTCAATGACATGTGGTTGTCTTCATCCGCTCTTTCACTCTAGATTTCCGAAAATAGGTCATCTAACTACAAAGTTTCTTTCTGCTTTAAGGGTTTCTTCATGGTGCAATTTAAAGAAGTGAAGATTACCAAAAATGTTTTTCGGGTGGTCCAAGGTTCTGGGGCAACGGATTATTTCTCTCACCTTGGTTCCCAGAGTTTGATCCAAATACATTTTCCATTTCAAAAATGCCCGTGTGAGTTCGCCTCTCGAACCTCGCGTTGAATTTTTGGTATGCCATCAAGGATATAGGCAATGCTCTAAGTAAATTTCTAAAGGTGGACTCAGCCAGGGAGGTCATGGGCCTTTGTACCTATGACAGATTATGTGTAGAGATTGACCTAAGTAAGGGTCTACCCGATAAGATTACGTTGAAATTGGGAGCTTCCAAAGCATGTCCAAACCCTTCATTATGAGAACACAACTTTGGGTGCCACATTTTTCAAATTCGGTCATTTGCAAGTTGATTGTCCGCAAGGTAAGAAGAATCAACGAAGAAAGAACTCGAGAAAACAAAGGTGGATGGAACAATCCTTTTCCAAACATGGCACACAAATTAAATCATAAGGAGGATCTCAAAGAGTCTCATCCAATGACGTAGGGATTGGACCTAAATGTCCGGTCATCGTGATCGCCTCGAGAAGAGTTGAAGAATCGGGGATGTGCAAGAGGAGTAAAGAGGGGTCATGAATCCGATAAATCAGACAAATCGAATTCGATCGGGAACAAAATCCTCGATCCTTCCAAATGATCTCATGTTGATAGTTGCTTCCATCAAAACACATGGCATGAGGTCAAAAATAAGAAAGGCAAAAGGGGGCACTATGTAAATTTCCTCGAGTACCACTCTTCATATGAAGAGCGGTAGTAATCTGGGACCTTTCTTTTTCCAGCTTTTTTCGGTTCTAATTTTTGTGTGTTGGGTTTGATTTGTTTTCTTTCTCTTCATGGTTGTAATCCGGTTCATAGCTCGATCAAAAGCATTTACCTATCAAAAAAATGTAACCCCTATAATGGAGTCACCTCTAAAGATTTGGAGGATTTTCTTCCTCTAACCTTGTTGCAATGGAGGGTTTCGTCCTCAAATTGCATAAATGTTGAAGCAATAGCTCAAACACCCAATCTAAAATGATATTATGGCCAAAGATCCTCTCAAATGACCCCCACACTCTTCTTTTATAACTTTTCATGTCACATTCCATGATGAAAGAGTCCCAAAACAATTTTCCCTTTTCTATTTCCTCATTGATATTGTTTTATCAAAAGTAACTTTTTATAATAATAAAACTTTATCAAAAGTTACTTTTATAATAATAAAACATAAGTGTCTTTTATAAAGTTACTTTTCGACACTTAAGTTATATTATTAATTTATTATACTTTATTTAAAAAGGAGACATTAAGACATGGTAAAACCAAAGTTATTGTTTTTTTAAATAAATTTTAATACACAATTCTTATTAATTTCATAATCTCGCCTCCTAATGGCACTTGATTAAAATGACTTTCACTGACAATAAAAATGTTAGCAAAATAAAGTTTCCTGTAAATTATGGCGTCTTTATTTCCTACCGGGAAATTTAAGTCACTAAACTATGTTTAAACAAGGAGGGACAATGAGCATGGAGGTGACCTTTACCTTTGGCTAAAACGTGAGACTTAATCTGCTAATGGGTTATTATTGGTTTATGCAGTGACCTCAAACAGCCTTTCTATTTTAAAATCTGTGTCTTCTCATAATGATTGGGCTTTTATTCCATTTAAGAAATGCACAAAATTATATCAAATTAGATTTTATTTTTCCCATGTTATTGATAAAAAAACGTTCTGTTTAATATCATGAGATGTATAAATTTGCAAAAGTAGCATTGAAAATGGAACAGGTAGCGCAAGGGTATTGTAGCTCTGCAAGTGATGGTATTTGAGATTATACATTGCTGACTAGTTTGCATGAATTTCATACAAGTTGTGATGTTGCCTGCAAGCTATTATATTTCATGACTATTTATAATTCATTTTATATCGTACATTACTCCAACTTTGGAGCTTGTATCTCAGGAAAAGTAAAAGAGTCATCACAACCAAAGGTGAAAGTAAACCACACTCAATTAGCTGGAGAAGTAAGAAAGGGGTTGTGACCTTTATTTAACATGATAGGTATGAATTTAGTCCTACAACATGAAAGTTCTTCAATTTATCAGTAAAACTGATTATAATCTGTATGATGCTATTTATTTTTCCCACGGGGTTCATTAGCTAGGCAATATCCTAGCACGTGGGTTCATATTGAGGTAATTAAAATTAATAAAATTAAACTCAATATACCGGTAGACATGAGGGGGTGAAAGGGTTTAATTTATTAATGTTTTGAATCAGGTATTGGGGGTAGGTTAGAGAGATGGGCCAAAGGAAATAGAGGTTTACTTTTAATATAAAACTAAAATGTTTGAACCCTAGTTTTTAAACGTAAATACCTTAAAATTGCAAAAGGAGTGTGGTCATAAATTAAATTATAATCTCTTTTTAATAAATAAATCTAGATTCTTAACCAAGAAATAATAAGATGGTAGAAAACTAGAATTGAGTATGCTTTTCAACACAAGTGATATTATTTCACCATCTTAATTATTTGAAGAACTATTGATAAATGCATAAAGCTTAACATATATAAGGTGACTTGTAATATGTATTCAATGGCTTGAACTATCTTTCAAAGGAAATGCATATTAAAAAAATTGAGTGAGAAATATAATATATTTTTGTCTAATATATTGGGGTAGAAATAAAAAGGGGTAAATAAAATTGTAATTGAAAAATGGGTAAGTAAACATGGAAAAATAGGGGGTATTTTCATTCTAATAATATAACAGAGGGGTATTATCAATTGAATAATTAGAGGTAGAAACTAGAATTAAGGGTATTCTTTAATACCCTTCAACCAGTGCTATACCATACTTTTACTAAGTGAATCCCCGTGATTTTTCCAATGTTTTCCTAGGTTGCATTTGTTGATCTAATTGAGTAGTTTGATAAATAAACAATATTTAAACCTTTAGAAAGGGATCCGTCAGCTGATCACCAAAATCATAGAATGATCTATGAACTCTAGCCTCTTTTTGGGGTATTCTGGTATCATCTAAAAGATGCATAGAATAGTAATAAAGTAAATGCATTAAGAGTAATTGTTCATTTGGGGTTCTTGGTTCCATTCTTTAAGATAATTTGGTTTCCAAGTGGTTCTTGATACACATCTAGAGATACAATTGTTAGAATTCGAACCTAAAGTCACTGATGCAATAAATCAAACGTTTAAATAACTTAAATAATATTGGTAGGATATTGAGTATAGCATATTGTTAGCTTAGTATTAGTTTGTTGTTAGTTTGTGATATCTAGGCTATTCAAGAATTTGGTTATTCCTGTGATATGAGAAGAATCTCATGGTTTATTATTTGTCTGGTTTTATAAAGAGATTATTGCAACATATATGATATGGCCTATGATTTAATCCTATGTCACAAGGTGCATTTTTGGGAAAAAAATGAAATTCAGCGAATCTAATATGACCAAAAAATTGTTGAAAACCGTTGCAGTTTGTCTGGAATTCATGTTGAGTGGAGTCGTCTAGGGTCTACAATGGTGGCATCTAAGTTTTGTCATGGTCGTGGAGCCGCATGGCCCAATATAACCTCAATGTCAAAACCTTAACTTGTAATCTAGCATTGAAGGAGCCTGCAAAATATTGAGACTAACTCCAAATGGATACTTAATACTTGATCCTTGCGGGGGTAAAATAGCGCAAACCCTATTGGATTACATTACATTTTCCATCAAGCGAGAGATTCATGGCAAAAATGAAAATCAACATATTGCCTTACGTTTCAAAAAATATGTGACCTTGCATATTAAGGTATAGGGTTTTTTAATTATTTAATAATATTTGTTTTTTGTAAATTTTAATGTTTGTATTTTATTTCGTTTTTATTTAGTTTTTTATTTTCATTTTATTCTTATTTTATTTTATAAAATAGTTATAATCTTCTAAAGTTTTTTGAATTTGATTTCTTTTATTTACCTTTTTAAATTAATATATTTTATTAAAAAATTATTAACTTTGTAAGATTTATTTATTTCAAATTTTATTTTTATTTATATTCTATATATTTATTTTGAATTATATATAATTATTTTAATTTAATTTATTGTTCGAATTTAAATTTAATGGCAATTTTTGGTTCAAACTTTATCCCTTGGCGAACTTGAACCGAATTTTATCCTCCTCGAACTTGAAATCGAACCTTGTGACCTGGATTTAATCTCATATGGTATCAGACACTGTGACTATTGAGAGTTCTGCAGAAGGCGTTTGAAAAGCAAACTGAGGCATGATTGATGGTATAAAACATGGTATGTGGTTGTAGAGGTGCTTAGCGCAAAGTGTGATTTGCAGCTAGAAAAGATAATTCTGTATGGTGTTGATTTGAAAGGAGGAAAGCATTATTTCTCCAATTTGAGTGTGGAAGTGTACACAACCAAAATAATAAATGGCACGGCAGAAAAGTTTAATGCCCCCTTGTATGAATTGTATACAACCAAAATAATCATTTGCATGAAACTGTATGAAGCACTATCATCTGCTAGAAGTTTAATATGCTCCGCATTAATGTGAGGCAGATCTTGGCATTGCTGGAGTAGTGTGTGGCTCCTGTGTTTAGGTGGTGGCTCAAATTGTACAGCAAAAGTTCCTTGAAAGCATGAAATAAAGGTTTTTTGTTTTAATATATAATTTTGTTACTATAAAATTCGAGGGCCTTTAAAAAAACTAAAGATGTGTCTAGGAAGGGATTCATTCAATAACTTTTGAACAAGGGGTGGTTTTTCTTGAAAATTTACTTGATTGCTCACATTAGAAAGCCAAAGACATTAGTGGTAAAAATTTGGTCTGAAGAGTTGTAGTTTACATGATTTAATTGTTTTCATGGTATGGGTGTGGTAAAAATGTCGATATACAAAACTTACTCTTGTTTGAGGTAGTTTTCGCAATTTAATTGTTTTCATGGTATGGGTGTGGTAAAAATAGTCAATATACAAAACTTACTCTTGTCTCGAGCCCTCAAAATTGACGGGGAAGGCTTATAGTTTGTGGAGGCATAAAATACTTACCATTTTGTAAGTATAGAGACCTTGACTAAATTGTTTTAAATGAAGAACCGAGACCCACTAATGATCTTGAAGACGATGACTTAAACATAAAGAGGCTCTAATAATTCAAAAGTTGTCAGCGGTGGACACATTAGTGCTAGAAGTAAGGAATTCCATTATAGCGTTAGTAGCATGGAAAAATCTTAAAACCAAGTATCACGCTTGAAGTTGGGCTAGCATTTTATGTGAAAAAACTTTTGTTTTATACTAAGTTGTAGGAAGGAGGATCAATCTCTGAGTACTTTTTGCAACGGATTCATCTTAGTGATCAATTATCAGCTACTAAGAAGCCAGTGGATGATCAAGATATGGTTACTTTGGTGTTCCATAGCTTGCCATCATCTTTTGATTCATTTGTTGAGTCCTTACATCTAATTGTGGAGACCCAAGAGTTTGATTTTGAGAATTTAACATTTATTTTCCAAAAGGAATGAAGGCAAGATTAGACAAAAGAATTTATTTTCCAAAAGGAATGAAGGCAAGATTAGACAAAAGATTCAACTTCAAATACTCTAGAGGGTGCATTCAACGCATGATAAAAAGGCAAAGGTAGAAAAACAATGTTATAAGTTCATCCAACGAATCATCTAAAGGTGTTAACATATCAAAGAGGTCGACATGGAAATGTGTTTACTATAAAGGCCATGAACATTAATATAAAGATTGTCAGAAGAGACAAATTAACTCGGCAAGTGGTCTAAAAAGCTCACATTATGTAAATGTTGTTGAAGGAGATGAATAAGAGGCAACATGCGATTTTCATTTATGGCATCTCAAAACTAGGAAATTGAGTCTACAATGAGTATTTTGACCAGGTGCATCCGAGCATTATATGTGTCACAAAGACAAGTATGTAAATTTCATTGATAAGACTAGTAGTGAATATGTTTTTTTGGATGATGGTTGGACTCACTATGTTAGAGGATGTGGAGATGTTCGTGTGATATTGAACAATATTGTAAGTTATACTTTCAAGAATGTTCGATATGTTCTTAACATGAACAAAAACTTGTTTATTAGCGAGATAACTAAGAATCCTACTTTGTGTAAAATTTCAAGGAAGCAAATGTATGGTCATTATTCTTCATGATAACAAGGTGATTGTTGTTGGTATTAGTAAGAAGGGATTGTATAAATCAGTTTATTCCAAAACAACAAAAGTACATGGAATAGCAACATTTGAGAATGCTAGTGTATTTTGGCATTAAAGGTATGGAAATCTAGATTATCAATAATGCACTTAACAAGAAATATGGTTGATGGACTTCCATATTTCTGCTAGCAAGTCATAATGTAGGTACAATTTCTCAAATGGGAAACAAATTTAATGCCCATTTGATAGTGAGAAAGCAAAGCATGCCAAAGGAGTCTTGGATCTAGCAGTACATGGCAATCTACATGGTCTAATGAAGATAGGTACAAAGTCTAGAGGAAAATATTTATTGCTATAGGTTGATGATTTTTCTAGGAAAATGTGGGGTTATTTTTTGAATAATAAGGAAAACTATTTTTTCTAATCTTGTAACATGGAAAGCTTTGGTAGAGAAACAAATGAGTGATCAAGTCAAACCTCTAAGATCTCGATCATGGAGGTAAGTTTGTTTTAAAATAGTTTAAGGAATTCTACAAGTGGGTATATGAGTTTAAGTCCTCACAACCAAATCTAGAAGTCTAGCAAAAACAGATCAAGTGGTAGTATGCCACGATGAAAGATGTTTGTGAGGGTGAATTGCCAAACACAATGGAAGGCCGACAATATACATGATTTGAGGAACAAATGGTGTTGGATGATGAGCAGGTAATTTTTCTCTTAATTTTTTTGTGTTGTTGGTATTTGACGCTACCACAAGGGTGGAATTTGAGGACTTTTGCATGGAAAAGGGAAAAATGATCATCCCATTGGAAGGCTACAAGTTTTTGCAAGTATGGCCACTAGTATGAATAAACTTACAACATTGAAAAATGAAAATCATGCCATTTATTGCTTGAAAAAAAAATGGTGTATTTATCTCAACTAACAAAAAGAAGAAAGAATCTCATCCAACAAGATGGATAGGGGCTTGGGTGTATCAAACGACTTGTTCTAATGACAAGGTGTTTTGATGCGAATGAGGTGCATCAAATGAAGTGTTCAAGTGAAAAAGTGTTTTGATGTGGTAGCACTCTATGATAATTGGATGCTAGTGATGTCCAATAATAGATTTGGATCTTTGAAAATGATATTGGTAATAAGCACTTGAAAAAGTGGTACTATCGAGTCATTAGTGATGGGACTTCCATCACTGGAAAAGATATAGGTGAGAATCATTAAAGTGGTACATATTAGGGCATTAGTGGAGGCTAATAGAATAATCATGTTGTACAAGGAATGTAAGAAACTTTGAGGATAGATTGTCTCATTAAAAGCATAGAGGACACTAACAAAAAACAGGTGAAGAATGAAACATTCAAGGCAAGATGAAACATCAAGGTACAACAAAGTGACCCTAATGAACCTAGTATTTACCTCCACTTTCTAATTTATTCAATGGTTGGAACAAATAGTTACACATGTACTCCGCGAGCGGAATGACGACCATATAGACACTTGGCAATATTTACTACTCTAGAAAAGTAGGGTTACACCCCGATTAAATTCAGATTTGGAATTTGATTAGATTGTAATTGAGTTAATACCACATTGGTAATAATTGTAAGACGATGGTGATTTATTAAGCACTACACTCACCAAAAGCTTTGGGAATGGGGAAAGAGGTTAGAGGGTGAGAAGCCCAAAGTGGTGAATTATATTCACTATTCCTTCCTCTACTAACAAATGCTTATTGTGCTAAAGTGGGTCCCTTTGGCATCTAATTATTACAAAAGACATGAGGGAAAAATGTCATTAGAGTAATGACTACTCATGGAGGTCATTTGAGTAATGACTGAAAATCACTTAAGTAAAAATCCCACAACAATAAACAATTCAATTAGACTCTTTGAGTCCAATTTTCTACACAAAAGCATATTATTTATTTAATGACTAAATCATTTACATTGTATTTGATTTAATCATTAAAGGGTGGGTGTTAGATATATTGGACCTTATTCAATATTGGTAAAGTATTGAATATGCCATATTATTATCTTACTATTAGCTTCTTGTTGGTTTTTTACAAGTTATAACTAGGCTAATCTCATATTTGATTATTCATGTGATATGAGAAGGATCTCAATTTGTTAAGTTATAACGAGGCTAATCTCGGATTTGACTATTCATGTGATATGATAAGGATCTCAATTTGTTAAGTTATAACTAGGCTAATCTTGGATTTGATTATTCATGTGATATGAGAAGGATCTCAATTTGTGTGGTTATATAGACAAGGTATTGTAATGTAGTTGATCAACCCATGATTTAATCCTATAAAATGCATATATAAATGGGAACTAAGATATCAACCCGGATAACTTGATCGATCACAAGAATTTTTACCAGCGTTATCTTTATTTCTATTTGTTAGTTTGAACTAGGAAATTCAAAGGATGTTCATTCATCTTTTTGATCATTTTCTCAATCGAGAATGGTTAAAGGCTAATAAGGATCGTAGAAGGCCATTTGAGAAAATATTGATTATTTTGACTATTCATTATATGAATGATCTTTTGAAGTATATTTTATGTTGATTGTACATCATTTAAAACGTATGCATAACTCGGAATGTGTTTACTATAGAGCCTCTTAAGCCCATTTGGATTGTTTTGCATATCTTCAAGTTTTATGCTCTACAATTGTGATATATGTTTGTAAGAACATATTTTTATTAACAAAACTCTTTGGATTATACAAGTGGCCTAAAAATTTATTTCAAACATTAAGGTTAAATTCAAAATTTGCATGAGATATAGAAATGATTATAAAGAAATCAAAATATTGAATATCAGGCAACATTCACTACTCCTCTCCCATACTAATAGATGCTTTAAGATGCTTGTGTGCTAAGACGGTTCCCTTGCCTCGTTATTATTACCATAAATATATGAGGTCACCTTGAGATGACTAAAGTATGCAATGATAAAATCTCCCCTAAAAAAAAAAAAAAAAAAAAACATGTTAAAACAAGAAAAATTAAAAAAAAAAAAAAATGTCTAGTATGACTATTTCTAGCATTGAACATTCATATATTGGGTTTTGTTCTTGGGATTGTAGGACCAACACACGTAATTAGATAATTTGATGTTTATGTAAAGGATATGGCCGCATGAGTTATTGAATTAATCATGATTTTTGTTGGACATGTCTAAATGATCTTATTGTAAGCTATATTAATTTTGGCTAGAAACAAAGAACTTACCTAGAAAGGGATTCTTTAATCAAGGGAAACTTGGAAGATCATTTGTTTTCAAACCTTTATGCATGTGTTTCTTGGATTATACATCTTACATTCAATGCTTGTATTTCTTACAACCAAGGTTACATAGGTGCTTGATTGTGGGGATGCACGGGGTGTGGGTATTAAGCATCGATGTGAACTCCCAAAAATTGGGTACGTGGGTGCGATGGTGTAGAGTTATGCAAGATGCATAATGTAAATACTATGGGTATGCTATGACATCAAAACTTAAATATTAAACTTGAAAATTGGATGTTGAAACATAGATTATAATGAAATCAAATCAAATAAATATTATTTGGCAAAAATCATATCTTACTATCATTGAATTATATATATTATATCATATTATCATTTATTTATATACTTACTTGTACCATTATTATTGATTTATATAATATCATTTTACATAAAACCATACATCAATATGTGTCATGACCCAATCACAAAACAATGTCCAACAACCAAGGTTGGGGGGCAAAGGCGGGTATGCGGGGGTGCGGGTATGCAACATTCGGTGTGAACTCCCAAAACTTGGGTACGTAGCTTTGATGGTGTGGGTGTATGCAAGATGTGCAATGCAAAAATTATGGGTACGCTATGACATCATCTTAAGACTTCAACATTAAACTTGAAAGTTGAAACACGAGATTATAATGAAAATTAGCAAATCAAATATATTATATGACATAAAAATTATATTGTACTATCATTGAATTATATACTTTATCTTATATTATTATTGATTTATATACTTGTATCGCCATTATTATTTATTTCTATAATGTATATCATTTTATATAAACTTATAAACAAGTGAATCAATGTGTCATGACCCAATCATTAAACAATATCCAAAATGTTCAAACATTGTTTTATTCTTATGTATTGACCTAAATACTTAGTAAATAGTTATCTTTATTACATACAAATCCCAGCGATGCAGTGGAAAATGAACTCGAAATGAAATAGTTGACTAGAACGCAATGTATATGCATTAAGGGTTAGAACAAAATCTATTTTTTGACATTTTTGTTTAACCATTTCAAGTTTTTGTTTAATTGATTTTCTATGGTATGTATATAGAATTAAGGGAGTTCTAAGTTTCGTTAGGCTGCCTTAGATGCATGTACGATCAAGTTTGTGCATCCAGATAACCTAGGGTGTTATTATTTCCTTTTGATTTTGTTAGATCATGAGCTATACTGCCTTCTTGCATCTACTTACAATCCCACTTCAAAGTGATCACTTGGGATGTTATCTTAGATAAGGATTCCAATTTAGGTTACATTTCTATTTTAACTTATATATGATGTTCTACAACATCAATTAAACTCCATTGTAGGTGTGCATGGATTAGTGTTTATGAACTTATGAAATGCGGGGTTGGTGACTAAAGTCCTATTTATGGTCCATATTTCCAAAGATAGGAAACAAGAAAGAACATGGGAAATATGAACATAAGTAAGAATCAAGGCTCGAATGTCAAGAGCATGTGGGAAAATCCACCTCCCCTTCCCTTCCTCCCCTACAAATGAATATAGAGTCCGCAATTTAAAATCATACATAATTTCACAAATTTAACATCATAAATAAGTGGGCTAAACACAATGATATCCAAATATATGTTTCATGAAATGAAAAGTTGTGGAACTAAATGTTACATGTAACATGTGAAGAATCAAAACTAAGAACATAGCCTATAGGCTCAAAATTAAAAACATATACCTGCTTCACCACCAATAGTTATGGATTACCATGCTCATTAAGGTGGATTTAAGCTCTACAAATTGTCTCAAGATAATTACATAGAATGCAAATTGGAATAAAAATATAAAATCTATACAACTTAAAGTTAAATATTAATTAAAAAATAAAGAATAAATTATTACATTACGAATTGAAAAAAATGAAAAGCAAATTTTACCCCAAACAACTCCAACCTTGATACTTTTTAAAATATGTTCTAGGACACGTGATGATTCGCCATGCACATTTGAGTCGTGGTTGTCCTCTCCATAGTTTTTCCTAATCCGCTAATCTTTTCCTTTTTTTGGTGAGCAACAAATGATAGAATGAATTGCACAAGATATCCAAAAAATGTGGCTATATGCGGCCTCAACCAAAAATTTTGTTGCTCGTAAGTTTTTAGTGTTGTCCATGATGTCTGCAGATACCCACCAATTTAGTTGCCTTCATAATGATAATAAATTGTGCATCCTTGATGTTTCCCGCACAATTAATGGCCTACCCTTTCATGGACACTACAATAAAATTTATAGTGTGCCTATATTACCATCTTCATAAAGCCCTTTTACATTATCATTCTCCTTAGGCAATTGTTTAACTTTTGTTTAACTTTGTACCCTTTCACCGATGTTTATTGCCCATCACCATCTCCTAATATAGCGGTCTTGCCAAGTTGAAGGAAATCCTATTAGCATAAAATGCATAGTCATCGCATATGAACTCGCTTTCTTACCTATATTTTCACATTTTTTCCAAGAGAGGCATCTCTTCCATAAAAGAGATGTGGTCGAATAGGCATCGTGCTTGAATGTTGCAATGCCCACTCCTCTTCGACACTATTTTCATTATGTTGATATTACTTTTGGACTGATACTTAGACATTTTGATTATGATATATTGATCAGTATAGATGATAGACTATGCATATATTTGGACTATTGACATGTTGTGATTCACATTTTGATTATGATACACTAGATGACATTGGTAGACAGTTCGATATATGTTGATTTGCATTATTTAGATTTTATACTTGACATGTTATACTTTGGATGTTCTGAGTAGAATTATAATCTCATGGATGTTAGAATCAAATTATTTGATATGTTGATAGATGATAGAATTACTTAATTTCGGATGATGAGTATTGATTTTTATATGTATATTTGTCTCGATGTTGTTAATACGGTCGTGAGGCCAGAGAGGTATTTTGTTTGTGTTGCAGGGCATTTTATCACATACATCGAAAGGGGATAGGGGAACAACCACGGAAAGATGTCGGGTGTTTTGCAACGTGGAAAATTTGACAACTTGTGTAATGTTATGTTGTGTTGGTTTTACATGCCTAGTTAGGAGGTTTCCCATGGGGTGACCTCACATTTGTGGCCATGGGTGAAATGTTTTCCTTTTTTTTAATTTTGTGTGTTTTATTTGTGTACATGTATTTAATTATTGGTAATTATAGTCACTTTATTAACAATTATTATTATGTCTTAACTAGTTAATCCAACTTAATTTGTTAACTAAAATAAGGATGTGACTATGGGATAATTATGAGGGTAGATGGTCCTTGAAATCTTGTTGATGTAAGTTAGATTTGTGTTGGTTTTGTGTTGTGTACTCCCCCAACTTCAAAATTTAGAATTTTATTTGGGAGGCTTTTTAGAAGACTTATAGGACAAGCTAAGTTTGTCTCATGCCTCTTAAATTCACTTCCAACAACCATACCTATGGTATGGGGTTAATTTTAGACTTTTTTGTATTTTTGAGTGTAAAAAGTGAAAATAATTGCATTTTCCTACTTACCACAATTAATTTGTCCTTGGTATGCATGGTGTGCAAGTTTGAGTGTCATGTGGGTTTGTCATAGTCTTACATGTTCATTTATTATCTTGGGCATGGTGTTTGAATTGTGTGTTGGAATGGAGGAATGATGAAGTGGCATCCTACATGGAGCCACCTCATCATCCTCACATCTCATTTCTATTTATTGATGGAATTTGATGGAATTGGGGTTACTTGTTCATTTTCTTTCTCTTGCACTTTTGGATTTGGGAGCTTGTTGGAGTTTCTTTTGGAGTGTGCTTGGCTTGAAGGTGTCAAAACTTGTGGAGTGAAGTTCTCTTGGAAGCTTGATGGAGAGGTAGGCTCTCCACCTTTGTGTTTTTCTTATTATATTTGTAGATGTGAAAAATTGTGTTTGTTAAGTTTGTATGAGTGTTGTGAATGTGGTTGTTTTTGTGTTGGGTAGTTTACCTTAAGAAGGGAGTGGGAGATGGAAGCATGGGACCATTGGGGGGGAAAATAAGTTGTGAGGCATGCATCTTAGAGGGAGTGTGATTGGGAGTTTCACCTTGGGGAGTGAAAAGGAAAACATGGACATATTTTTGCATACTTGAAGGGGAGAGATAAGGATGTTTTTTTGTTTGTATTGTGCACATGGAGGCTTTAGGTGAAACTCACTTGGGAGGAAAAAAAGGAGGTGGTAAATTTGGTTTGATATCAAACCTATGTGTTGTTTGAGAAAGTTGTTAAATTTGTGGAATATGTCATTTTAGATGTGTGAAATATTTTTGGAATGTATATTTTTGTGGAAGCCATGCTTATAAAAGTTGTCAAATGTTGCTCAAGATCCCTCATTGTTCTTTGGTCGAGGATCGGGGCCAATAAGGGGATGACTTCTCCTCTTATTGGATTAAAGGTTGGGCAGAGAGCATTGCCTATTCCCCCTTCCTTTGTATTGTGATCCTAACTTTTGAAAGATTGAAGAATGTAAGATTGAAGCTACAAGTTGGGAGAAGACATGCAAGAAGACTTGAGTTTTGTCCTTGTTGAAGAACCTCTATGTTGTATTTGATCATATTATTATTCCCACTTTGAGTGGAAGTTTGTAACATTTGTATGATTGAAGGAAAGTTGTAATATTTCATTTATTCCAAGTTGAAATGAGTTAGTGAATGTAGAAAGATCTCTTGGTTGCTTACCTTGTTGGAAAGGATTAGACTTAGTGAAAGAAAAGGATTTGAAGTCCTTGCATTGTAAAAGAATGATTTGGCAAATTGGTAGTTTCCATAGGTTTATTTTAATGTTATAGTGAAAGGAAAGCTTAAGTTGTTTATTTGTCTTGAAATGAAACTCTCCTAAATTTGTAAGCATTTAAAGTTGCAATATATATACATGTATATTTGGAAAAACAAAGATGTATTGAAAAGAAGTGTGTTGAATTCTTGTTGTTTTGTTGGCAAAATGGAATATGTGAAATAGAATGAATTGTAGAAATGTTATACTCAATTTTTACATTTTATTGCAAAAGGGAAAGATAGAGATTGAGTTGATTTTTTGTATTTGGAATTTAAAAACTAGATATACTATCACTTTACCCACCAATGAATGGAAAACATCCTCATTAAAATTAATATTGCATTAGAAATCAACTTAAGAAGAAAAACTATGAAAATAATGTTTTGTTGAAGGTTCTATTTTCGGGGAACAGAACCGCCACCCTATGCATAGCAGGGGTTTCATAACCGCGACCCAACACAAAGTGGCGATCAATGAACCGCCCCCTAAGCATGGCAGCGTGGTCATAGGATGTTGGCTGCGTAGGGGCGGCGATTTCGTCTCTTTTACGGAAAAATAATTTTTGTCCGTGAAAAACCTAGTTTCAAATTTAAGTAAAATCTAAGCTTAAAAATACAACAAGGAACCTTCCAGCAATAAGGAATCCACTAAATTTAAAAGTTCTAGCCTTCCAATCTCTTTTTGACACCCAAATGTGTAAAACTCATGGATTTAAAAGAAATGGGGTTTCCCAATAGTTGAACTCAAAAACAAAAACAAGTAAATAATTTTATTAAATAACAAATAGATACCTGGTATAACAATGGGCAACATTACAATGAAAAATCTTTACAACTAATATCAAGAGAAATTTTGCCATGGTTGCTCTCCTTACTCTCATGGCTCCTCCTCCTCTTCCTCAACCTGCAAATAAGAAAAGAGCAAATGAGGTTGTTTGAGGAAAATAGGAATTAAAAGAGAACCATAAGGAAATTTAGGGCAACCTAAATCTAAGGGCTAGGATTGATTCAATCCTATGGCCCAAATTAAACCCTACCTCACTTAAGGGGAAGGTATTTTGTGGGAATGTAACTTGTAAATAAAAAGAAACAACATGGGTAATGGGGTGAATGGGGCCACCTAGTGGCTAGGTAAAACAATTAAACCTTTGAGTTAGAAAAAAATATAACCATGGTACTTGATAACTAATTTAACTAATGGGACTTAGTAGATGCTTAAAAATATAAATATAGCTTAGGAAGTAAGTTATTATATTTAATTATTAATTTAATCCCGTTGTTCACAACCTTGTGTAGAAAGTCTCTAATCGAGGAATTTATTAATTGAGAAAATGCCTAACCTTATGAAACACTTTTAAACAAAAAAAAATTATTACCGTAAACTTGACTATTAATTTATTAGTTCTTTGTTTTGAGAGTAGAAAATTGTGGGTGTTACAAATGTATAGGCACCGATCGGTTTCCTTTGTAAGAGAGAAGGGGAGGTTCATGAATGCTTGCATAAGATTTTTCTCCTTCTAAAATGAAACTCAATATTTTGTGTTTAGGCCAAAGATTATGTTTTTTGGATTTAACCTCGTGCAGGCTTTAGCCCTAATTTGCGCTCTAGTAAGTGAAATTACACTCCTTGCAAATTCACAAGAGCCTCCTACCATATGATATACTTCCAACCACATCAATGTAATGTCCCCTTTTGAATTAGTTCCAATTGAAGACTTCTTGCCATTTTTTTGCCGTGGCCAAGAAGAAATTGAACAAGGAAAGTTCTTGGGTTTCATTTTTGTTTTCTTTCATTGCCATTAATGTTTTTCTTTTGTATTTTCATCCCTAAGGCAGGTTGGTTGGGTTGGAGAGCTCCCAAAATGAAATTAGAAAATAAAACAAGCTTCCTAAGAGGTCGATCTTGGGGTAATTCACCCCTTAGACCTTTGACGCCACCTAAGGTATAAGAGGAGTCGCATAGACTTATTTTCATCATCAATTTTGGCATATATATTTTTCTACTTGGTTTTAGGCTTGATTACTCTAATACAACTCCACTAAAGGGTGAAAATCCATCAGTGTGACATCTAAGGAAGATGAAACCCTTCCTTGTGGCATATTGGAGAACGAAAACTCTCCAAATTGGTAGTAGTGAAGGCAAATAGTGAAGACCATCTTACTCAACTAGGGCATCAAGGAGAAGTCATTCCAAGAGTTTTGCATTGTTTGAGCCCCTCTCCTAGGGAGCGGATGGGGTTAGAGTCTTTTTGGGTGCCTCTAGGGCACGAAACTTCATTATTATTTTCTATTATTAAAGTGGTTTCAAGGGACCCATACCCTATACATGAAGCTAAGGCTAAATCCTCATATTTACAATAGGCTTCATCAACCAAAAGCAAACAAATTTAAGCAACTAACGATCATAGACCAACAAGACAGTGCATGCATATATAGAAATACTATATATTAAGCATATGGGATTTTCAATCCCCAAATGATAATATTTCAAAATCCACTCACCACGAGAAAAACTATTTCCACCCCGGGATAGGAAATAGTCCTCGATATTACCCATGCGACCTTTTTACCTTTCCTTTTCTTTACCTCATGCCACTTGCCATTTTCTCGATGAAACCACCAACATGAGATCACTTGGATTTGTTGAAGCCTCCTGAATGTCTGATAAGGATTCCTGATCGGAATTTGATTTATCAGAGGAGTGTCCTCTTTTCGTTCTGCTTACAACAATAGCCCCTTGAGATTCCTTCGTTGTATCCATCTTCCCTTTTTCCATGCTTACCTTTGCTTTGTCCTCAGTATTGGATTTACTAGGGCTCTTCCTTGAACATCGTGGTAGACACCAAATCCGGATCCAGAGATCCCCATCCGCCAGGTGAGGCCGAACCACCCTTTTTGGTTGTTTTTATTCAAAGGACATGATGCTTGCAAATGCCCCGGTTTCTGCAAATTCTACACCGAATGTTGTATTTTCATAATCTAAAGGTTGGGAATGCTGAAAATTTCCAAATTTCAAATTGATTCGATCTAGAAAACCCTTACTCAAATCGACTTCCACACATATGCGAGTGTAGGAGCACAGACCCGAATGAGTTCTGTCCATATCTTCTTTTATAAACTTGCCCAAAACATTTCCAATATCCTCCTAGTGCATACCAAAGATGCAGAGGAAGGTTGGGAAGTCTAACCCAAACAGGGGTTTGGAAATCGAAAGAGTGTTCGAGATCAAAATATGGGAACCATGGAGTCAAAAATAAGCCCACATTACCCCAGAACCATAGTCCTTCTAATAGGCATCATTGGTATTTCTTTGCTCTCTAAAATGAACCACAAAAAAGCCTTTGGAGCAGAGGGAAATTTCACACTTGTTTGTCCAGTTCTGGAAAATCCACTGGTATAAGGTGGAAGAGGAAGGCCATAGCCCATTAAATCGGCAAATTATGGCATCCCGAGATAGGGTTTGGTAATAATCCTCCACCTCCTGGTTTTCAATGACCAAAGATGGGGTTTCTTCTGCAAGATCAACCAAATATGCCTAACCACCTGGGATACTGCCGCCATTTTTCCCAAGGGCATCCTTAAACGGAAACAGAGGGTCAGAACCCCTTCCACCATAAGCTCCACCCCATGAGTTTCCATTCGTTGCTCCACGAAACCCACCCGAAACACCATCAGCCGCCATCTTAGATTTCTCACTACGAAGAGGTGGGTTAGGGTATCGATTTCAGTAAGGCCCATAAGCCATCGCACCTCCAACATAGGTCAAATTCCCACCTAGAGCTTCACTTGAGCCGCCTCCATGCCATGCAATCTCCCATGGATTCCCTTGCTCATCACTGCTGGTTCGATTCACATTTGCGAATTTTTCGCATTCGTCGAGTTAGTCTCCATCTAGAACTTCATTATTATTTGATATTCAAATTTCTCATAATTTAAAAGGTTGGTATCTTCCATATTTCGTAATTGTTGGGGTTTGGAGACCTCATTTTTAGCTATTTTTGTGCACTTTGCACTCGCTGTCCTAAAATAAATTGCAGCTGGGTCTTATTTCAGATTTGGCTCGTGATTTAGCTTGGTAATGATTCTATTTATTATATATAATTTGGAAAAGTATTGGTATGTTTAATTTCATCTTATTTTATGGGTGTTTGATGCCCTAACATACAAATTTCAGTTCGCTACTAGGGTTTCAAGTAATATTGGATCTGTTGTTTTAAAATCAGATTGCATTCAATTTGGGGTTTGTGTGATTTCCTTGTTTGTGTGTTTCAACCCTAGAAAGCGATATTACAATCAACATGTTACTAAAGAGGAGATCTTGCATCATGTTTGAATCCCACTATCACCATCCCCCAACCTGCTCGAAGCACCTTCCCCTACTTAATAGATTGAAGCCGTTCGGAAAAAAAAAAAAAACAAACAGCCCCTCAAACAAGCCCTAAAATTCTGGCGTTCAATCTCCAGACTTCTATCCACTCCCAAAAGATCTATTTTTGCTTTTGGACATTGCCAATCAGTGGAAAATATTTCAACACTTGCAAAGCCTCTCCAACCTGGTAATATCCCTTCTTATCAACGTGTAACTATTTTTTCATAAAACAATGAGGACAAAGAATCAGGAAAAGTGGGTTTTATTTCAAGATTAATTTTGATTTGGAGGGAAGGTGAGTGTGGGTTAGGTTGGTTGATTAGTTTAGGTTATGTTTTTTATGTGAAAAAAAAGGATATGCAGTCTGCCCATAGACGTGGATTTGGACATATCTGGCATGCCTGATACGGCATATGGCGTTCCCCTGCTGTTTCCAATAAGTTAGCCTCATCAAGGTCAAACCATTCAATAGCAGATTTAACACGCACACGTCCGAAAAAACCTTAGATTCTAGTAGTAAGGAGTTCTTGCCTTGCATGATAGCCTCTCTCACACTTGATATCTTGATTCTCTCTCCTAACTTGAAGGTTGTGATATGTATTTGAGCTTCCTCGACTTGCAACTTTCATTTACTTTTTAGATGTGCTTTTCCTTTTGTTAGATACTTCAAGAAACACCCACCAATGGGCTACACCATGCAGCACTTCATCCTTCAGTTTAGATTCGGATCTGAGGGGTTTCTATCCCACCAAAGTCACTTGAACTTGCACGCAGCCTCAACTTTTTATTTCTCATATTATTCAGATGGGCAGACAGCTGTTGGAATGTAATCCTCGCGGGTGTCATGAATCTTCATTAGACTCGACAGTAAGTGAAGGCCCCACTTACAATCTTTATCACATTTTTTTATTTGTATCCTCTGTAATAATGAACTAGAGTTGGATGGACAATTTCCTCTCTTACATGATCATCTATGCACTACATGTACAGTCCCATTAACTGTTTACTGGTAACTATCAAAACATAAATAAATATTTTATTACATTATTAGAGTTCTCTCAAATGTAGTATTTTTATGGAAGTTTCAAGTGTTTAAAATGGACCGTATTATAGCATTGCTTAAGTCCCTAAACGTCTGATGATAAGTAGATAATGGCTGGTGGTTTGCTTTTAGTTATGATGGTAACGGGATCTTGCCTTTTTGCCTAACATGTCATTTCGAGGTTATGTTGACGTGGCTTTTGGTCTTAGAGAATTGTCTAATCCAATAGGATTGGGGTTCTTGACTTTCTTATCCAATCTCTTTCTAAAGTAAACATTAGAAATTTATTTTCATGACTGAGTTATGCAATGAATTGCAGAATGGAGGTTTTTGCAACTGAGACATAACTTTTTTCTCTGCAGATATACCAATTTATGTTTTCATGCATAATGCAATTCTTAAAACAGCTTGTCTATATTTTAAGAAACAAAAACAAAGATTCGGCTTTGCTCCAGAGTTCAAGCTGAGAGGGGTAAGATTTGTTTTTAGTATTGCATAGCTGATCGAGGGTATTATAAGTTGCCTTTCAATTTCCAGACATGTCCTCCTTGAACTGGAGACAGTTATAGTTGACCAATTGTGTTCCCAGATTTGGTCTAATTGTGATCCAATGCTGTTGAAAAGGTGATTTGTCAATCTAACTTATGTTCAAGCCTGTCCAAGTGAGAGAGGGCAAACAATTTTCTGTCATGTCCTCCTTGAACAGGAGACAGTTATAGCTGATCTATAGTGTTCCCAGATTTGATCTAATCTTGTGATCCAATGTTGTTGAAAAGGTAATCTTTGCATCTAACTTCTGTTCAAACCTGTCCGAGTGAGAGAAGGCAAAAAAGTTTCAACTTGTAACATCATGCTACCAGTAGATTTCCTATTATGTTGTTACCTTATGCTCAGGTAATATGTTGTAATAAAATTACAATCATTTCTCTGAGGGAAGATGAAATTTAATTTTTAATTACTTAGTTGTGAGTGTGAAACAAAATTAGCCGTGTCATATTGTTCTCCGTGATCTAATATTGAATTGATGAAAAGACTATCTAAAAGATGTAATGTAAGGGAGTATTTTAAATTTGTATGAAAAGAGTTGACCTTTGTTGTATAGTAATTCCTGAAATTCAACTATTTCATTAGATACAGTGTCTTGTTTCTAGTAAACACAATTTTATCTGTTTGAGGGATTAAATCTTTAATCGCGAAATCTATTCTTATAATATAGAAAGAAATCCTAGCATTTGATTTACCAGAGATTTCTGGAGACAGATAATGGATCAGAACACGCAAATCTGAAGCTTTATTCTAAAATGCACCTGGAAGTTAGAGTCTTATGTGTTGACATACAAGTAATTGAAGAAGCTTCCTTGACCTTGAAGGCTTCAAAGAATTCTACCTGCATTTTTAATACTTTGTTAGGAAATTGACAAAAATTTAGATAACTCCTAGCTGTGGTTTTTGAATATGAGCATTAAATCCCAGTTTACATGGAAGGAAGGGTGATACTCTAATTTAACGATTTTTTTACCTTGGCATATAAGCATGGCAGATTTTGTATGCATAATGTTTTTGGGTTCATCAGTATTGCATTGAGCTCTGTAACGGAAGGATATGATTGATGGATTACTTCCATAAAAATCTACAACTCTTTGTTTTGTTTGATATGGCCCTTTCAAACTTGTATCGAGCTTACATGAGTACACATTTTTGTTATACAATTCTATTACTAGCAATCGCATGTGTTTCATGAGATGTGAACGCCGAACGGTATATGTTATTTGATTTAGAGGTATAGTTATTACTTTTGTACTTGATGTTGATAAGGGGTTCGATTGATGTTGTAATTGTAGAAATATAGTTGGTCCACTTAATTTTAGAAACTGATATGAAGCAAAAATTATTAAAAAAAAGAAAAACGACCCACCAAATCTGTGACCTCCAAAACTCGAAATAAAACCATATTCAGGCCAGAGAAGAGCACATTAAATTTCAGACCAAGATTTAGATAGAAAACAAGGGCAGTTAAGGCGCTACTACCGGATCAATCGATCGATAATCCGACACAGTAAGCAAATGCAACGGTTGCGTTGTGGGGAGGGGAATTGTGTTTCTAGTCTACATCATATTAAACTGGAGAGGGAAAATAAGTATGTTAGTCCACCAAGATGTTCTTAAGTATGACGGGCAGCTTTAAAAGCCTTGTCGTTGATCAGTCTAACGTCCAACTTGGGACGCTTCGAAATGGCCTCATTGGGGACTATAAGAGGGGAAATGATTAAGTGTTTTTGTTGCCTGGTTTTTTGCAGATTGGAATTTACTAATATGGACTATGTGATACAATGAGATAACAAACAACAAAATAAACCAGTCATAGTATAATAAGGGAAACAAAGGCATTGAATTCTATTGACATGCCCATGTGTTTTACATGAGAAGCTGAGAGGGTTGTGCAAGGTTCTATCTTGGCCTCTCAGAAGAAGTAGGAGATGGCCCAAGTTCCATGAGACTCATGATCCCTGAATCTTTATTATTTACAAAGCATGGGTTGCTTCTTCTTTTAAATAAAATTTGAGCTTAAAATTATATAGAAAGTCAGTTACACAATGCATACATAAATACCAGAGTCTGTAACGCTATCAGGTAGTTAAGTCAATGTATAATAAAACCTTCAGTGCCATTCTACTTCTTATTGTCAAGAACATGCCTAAATTTGAAAAACCATCACATTTGAGAGGGCTCAATGCTTTCATACAGTTTGTTTTTTAGCCAAAGGGTAGTTGTGTAGGGAAAGCCCTCAAGGCCAAGTGGAGTGAGTGGCAGAGTTGCTCACTCCACTTGGCCCCAAGTTGTCCCCACTGCAAATGGGGAGAGTTCATACCGAAAGAGGCATTTAGTGTCCATGGCTGAGTGGAGCCATGGACACTAAGTGAGATCCCTGGATGCGATTTCGGTTGGGTTGGGGTGGTATTGGTGGAGCCTAGATGAGGGGTGACTCCACTGGGCTTGAACCCTGGGTCAAGAGTAGACTCAAAGACTATGGTAGCCACTGGGCCGGCCTGTATAAATACTGGCACTCTACTAGATCAGATAATCATGAAAAAACTTCTGCTAAAGTGCAAAAGAAGAGGAGGACCACACCCAAGGGCAGGAAAGGCATGCTTTTATATAATTTGCTTCAGATATCTTACAACATAATAGATATGGATGCACTACGAACAAATAATTCAACTACAACATCATACATATATGCCTTTGGCAAAAGTCTCCTGATGTATCATCAAGCACATGGGCAAGGAAGCATTGGATAAAGTTACATAGAGAGTGTTTCCACTGAAACCAATAAACTGCATTACCAGCCTTACAAGAAAACTATATTACAACCAGAAAAGGAGGAAAATTTTTGAACTACTCAAAATTCAGCTTTTGCTCATCATGACAATTCAAGTGAGCAGCTCTTGTGACAGATCTGTCAAGCCTTGACTGTGAAATATGTTGCGTTTGTCACTTTCCAGACCCTGAGCCACTTACTGTACAAAGAGTCATGGAAAACATGAATCTTGGCTTCCTCCAAATCAATCTGTAAGCCAAGGGAATGCCTAAGTGGACATGATATTTGCAATTCTTATTTCTTCAATGTTTGTGCTGAGAACTTTGTCTCACTGGAATGCCAATACCCAAGGTTGCATTCTTTTGGGTTCCTTCCTTGTGAGTTGTCTTAAAACTACTACTGCAAGGATCAACATCCACCAACATTTGTACAACCTCTCTCATGTTGGGCCGTACTGCTGGGACTTTGTATGTACAGCGCACCGAAATTTTCAAGACTTGGATCATTTGTTCCTCAAATGATTTGGAAATCCTTGAATCAAGAACCTCAAAAGCATCTTGTTGTGAACATATTTTCTGTGAAATCCAGTAAACAATATCCTTGCTATCACCAAATTCAGGCTCAATTGGTTGTTTTCCAGTTACAAGCTCCAATAAAACCACCCCAAAACTATAGACGTCACTCTTCTCCGTGACATTACAGGAATATGCATATTTTGCGGTGAAATGGATGTTAGTATCATACCATTTGAGATGATATTCTTGTCCAAAAATATCACACTTCTAAGCCTGAAGGTTAAAATTAAGTATAAAACCTATTAAAATGTTCACAAGGAACAAAGATTTTCAGATTGTCTTATTTGATTTAATATGTGCTGGGAGTGTGAATCCTGACTACTTTGATTTCCAAAGATATGGTTGTGTGGAAGCCTATGCAGAAGACCTTATAACCATTTTGGACGAGTTGGGTGTGGAAAACTGTATGTTTGTAGGCCACTCTCTGTCTGCCATGGTTGGTTGCATGGCTTCCATCAAGAGGCCTTCTTTGTTCACCAAATTGGTGCTGTTTGGAGCATCCCCAAGGTAAAACAAGAAAAAAACAGTGCTCCCCTCCCCTTTATCCATTTTTTGTTTAATTTGCTTGCCCATATCATGGCTAATGTGGCTTAAAGGCTCACTACCTCCTCAGGCTCCTCTAGTAACCTCTGGCCCAAAATTAGAGTATATCAGAACTACTAATATCACCAACAACTCTATACATTTCAGAATTGGCTTTCACCCAAATCAAAAGAAGTGGTTTAATTCTAATATGCATATATAAAAGCAATGCTATAAATCATAATTGAGATGGAGATTTCTAACATCTTGGCATGTAGGACTTATCAAAGTGTATCCATATCTGTACTTAGATGACTATCTATATTGGTATTGTTATATAAATTCTCAACACTGAATTTGCTACAGGTTGTTAATTCCAATATTTGTTACAGTTATACAGGTGGCTTGATAGACCAAGATGGTGTTTGGGACAGTGAAGCTTGTCCATGCAGAAGTGCGGAATGTATGATATTACAAAAGCTGAAGTTTTGAGTTTAATGATGATCCAAGTGACATTAATATAAGCAACATACAATGGGAGGATGGCCAGATTGCTAGACTGAGACACTCGGCTATACCTAAATTGAAACCTACCCTGCACCAAATCACACTATTTTTAGAAACTGACATGAAGATAAAATTATTAAAAAAAGAAAAACAACCCACCAAATCTGTGACCTCCAAAACTCGAAATAAAACCATATTCAGGCCAGAGAAGAGCACATTAAATTTCAGACCAAGATTCAAATAGAAAAAAGCAGAAGTTAAGGCACTTACACGGATCTATAGGTTGTTAATTCCAATATTTGTTACAGTTATATAGGTGGCTTGATAGACCAAGATGGTGTTTGGGACAATGAAGCTTGTCCATGCAGTAAGCAGGCAGATTGTATGATATTAAAAAAGCTGAAGTTTTGAGTTTAATGATGATCCAAGTGACATTAATATAAGCAGCATGCAGTGGGAGGATGGCCAGATTGCTAGACTGAGACACTCGGCTATACCTAAATTGAAACCTACCCTGCACCAAATCACACTATTTTTAGAAACTGACATGAAGCAAAAATTATTAAAAAAGAAAACGACCCACCAAATCTGTGACCTCCAAAACTCGAAATAAAACCATATTCAGGCCAGAGAAGAGCACATTAAATTTGGACCAAGATTTGGATATAAAAACAAGGTGATTAAGGCGCTTACGGATCGATTGACTGATAATCCGACACAGTAAGCAAATGCAACGGCTGAGAGAGTGAAAGAAGCTAGAGGATTGGTAAGAGTAAAAGCTTTCCCTCTCCCAATGGAATGTAGTGGACACCTTCTTCTCCCGTTTTGCACCCATTTAAAGACGTGTATTTAAAGAAAATTCAGCATGTTCAAAAATCCCAATTATATTTGATATACCTTCATAAGTCCAAACACCAACAGGGCCCGAAATAGATCAGACGAAGGCACACAGAAACTTACCTCGGCTGAAGAAAATACCCATTGGGTACATTTTCCTCACTTCATTTGTGTAATTTTTTGAGTGCAGTCGGCGAAGAACAGTACCAAACACTTTTCAAACCCTAGCTTTCCTCAATAGCAAAACGGTTGTGAAAACATTGTTGGCTGTTGTTTCATGTGACCCTGTCCGAATTAAAAAAACCTGCTTGAATTCTGTAATGGAAGATAAGAAAATTCTATGCGCAGAAAAACCAGTTAGAAGGTTGGTGGAATAATTGGTCGCAAGGGAGAGTTTCGTTTTCCTTCCTGGATGTTAAGTGAATTCAAAATTTTAAATTTATTTTCACCGGTGATTTTGAACCGCACTTCATGACAGATTTAATTTCAAATTTATTTTCACCGGTGATTTTTGAACCGCACTTCATGACAGTTTTGAAAGACTTGGAAGGGCTGAGAAGGGTTCGATTTTGATCACTGCAAGTTTATTCCGAAATAATTCTTTCCCTTCCCAAATCTGAGTGAGCGAGACATTCAATGATGATCTGAGAGATTAATTTTGCGTTCTGTGCAGTCGAGGGGCCTTTGGAGCAGCGGCTATCCGTGACATTCTAAAGAAGGAGCTGAAAATGGACCAAAAACGAAAACTCGCGGATATGCGAAATGAGGGGTTTTTATAAGAGTCTTCGCGGTGGAAAAAATTGCATGCAAAAGTGAAAACGACGTGCAAACAACAGTCAAATTTAATCCCTTTGGAAAAACATCTAAAAGGCTGTCAAATTTAGCATCTCAGCAGAAACGTCTGGAGGTCCTCTACCATAGGGGAACGCCTTCAGCGTAAAAAATAAAATGAACTGATATTTTTTGACGTAATAATGCTATATTAGTTCAAATCAAAACAAGACAAACCAATTATAAAAAAATAGGCAACATGGGATCATGCCCTAAAAACACATCATGTCAAGAGGAGCTTAGGAAGCAAAACAATAAAAAGAGCTACAATCAATCAGTCCGCAATACCAACCACAAATTCAAAGCCACATTATAAACACTATGGAAGTTAAGCAACTAACACCATGAGGGAAGCAATAGGGGTGGGATCCTAGTCATCTAATTTACCCTGGGCCGCTATCCGACATGTAATCACCCCAAGTATGGGCTCTCAATTGGTGCTAGGCATTTTTCCATCTTGTGTTGCTTTTATAGTATCATGGCCATCAAATTGAGGGCCATCTCGGCAAAGCCCTCGAGAAGAGGTTCACAAATTCAATGACAAGAGTTTATGTCGACAGGGAGGACTCCACGTGCCCCGCTTTGCCGTAAGAGTTAAATGCCTTGGAGGTGGAGACTACCCAACACCGTTGTGAGAGTTGCTTCACCAATTACCCCCATTTTGGAATTCTATCTTGAGCAAGCAAAGAGGGAGAAGCACAACCAATATCAGAAGGGACATTGTTCCGAATGATCTAGTAAGGTGTGGAGATTGGCGACTTCTAGAGCCACTTTGTTTGCTTGAACTTAATATGCAAATACATAGAGATGAGCATAATTTTGTTAAAAGTAGAAAATTGTATGTCCATAGAATAGTGAGCAAAAATAGATTTCTTTCTTTCTTTCTAGATAAAGAAGAGAATTTCCCATTGGGAAGTATGCCAAATCTATGTGAATTTTGCAAGAAACTTGAGCCAATCTTTTAGGAGAATGTTCTACCAGACAAAAGGCCATGGACGAAAGGGTTGGAAGAAATCATGAATCCAATTCCATGCTTGTTGAACTTTGGCACAAAACCAAAATAGACTTAACAATCTCTATGTACTTGCAAAAGGGACACTTGGGCGAGGAATTTCTAGATGTGTTAAGGTATATTCAACGGGGCCATGATAAAGAAAATACCATGTAAAGTGTGTCAATTTTGGATCAAGGATGACATCCCACATGGTATGAAATCACCTCCATTGGGTGGGACAATAGACTAGTGAGACCTTCTCTCATCAAGATTTTTGTGCAAAGCCCCGATGGGCGACAACCATTCATACTCCTTATTGGGACTATAGTTAAGGTGGTGTCCACATACCACTTCCAATACATCCACCAAGGCCTAGCAAAAATGTTGTAATTTTGGGAAGCCTTTGGGTGGTGTGAATTCATAATTTCTTGGTAAGTCATTTGGTCATTGTTTTGGGAAGAAACATGGCCCTAGCCTTAGGCCAAGGCAACCAACCTCGAGAAATTTTAGAATAGATATCTTGCGCAACATGAATTCCCTTTTGAAAAACTTGAGAGCATGAACCTATTGTCAAAAAATATATTGGTAACCAATCAAGCTTTTTTCCTATCTCAAATGTTAAGGTGGAATCATACTAATTTAATTGTGAATGGCTTAAGCTAGTGAAATTTTGAGGGTAGTTTAATTGTTACACTAAATGTTTGAGCATTGTTCAAAGAACCTAAGGAGATTTAAGGAAATAACAAATCATTCATAGAGAGGGGAAAATGACCAAACATAAAAAGAAGAATATAAAAGAACATGAACTTGAAAAGGAAAACAAACAAGAAATCTAATTTATGTTGTTATTGATCTTATTTGACAAAGTGAAACCAATGGAGAAGGTAACCTCATGAAGGATTAGAGACAAACTAACACTACATGGTTATCAATCAATTTATTGAAGCCATACAAGAAGATGTCATCGATCAATCGAAACAAATATGAAGGAGCCATCAATATACATTTTTATAGTGTCCCTTCGAATAAAGATATCTCTATCAGAAGCACAAGGCGTGTATACAAGAAAAGTAAGTGAAATAAAGTACATTTTATGATAGTCGCGTTTAGACCAAACACTTGATTTGTATTAAATTGAGAAATAACGTTCCAAAATGGAAGATCAATTCCGTAAAAATCTGAATCGAGAGTTATGTTTATAATTGCTATGTGATAAAAGAAAACAAACAAGACTATTATATATCAAACAATAAGTGTTCACCACTTGATAACAAATGCAACATCAAAATACACTTCTAGGATATGTAGATAGTAATCTGCAGTTAATCGAAGATTAATATTTGAGATTTATATTAAATAATATGTAAAATTAAAAATGAGCATATTAGATGTACTTGTTTCTCAAACCATGTACTTAACTATCATTTATAATGTTATTAAGAATTTTTGTAAACAAAAACCTAACTAAAAAAATTGTAATCATTGAATTGAAATACTATGGAACAAATTGTTATAGCTATGCACTACCGTATATTTCTCCTTTGTTTTGTTTCATCTAAACCTTTTAAAACCTCCTGCCTTTAGAAAGTTTATAACTAATTTATAGAGGGTATAATTTTATAGTAAATAAAGCTTAACATACTTCATGTTATAAAATTAATCGAAGACAAAATGATCATAATAATATGAGTCTCTTTAAAAGACTTACATTAATCATAAATAATTGAATATAAGATTGAGGTAGGGGCCTACATGTTCTAACTCTATCAAGAAAGCCCAATAAGCCAATATAAAAGACATCATACTCCAACTAATCTGCAACATATTAAATGTCAATCTCACCATCCTCATCCTCATTTCATGCATCCATTAATTTAAAACAAGCCACTCCCCTATGCACATGCCTCATAGATCAAAATACTTCTATCAAAATTACCTAGTAAATCAAGTATTAATTAAAGTCAAAGCATTGTTGTCCTTATCACAAAAATATAACATCACCAAAATAAGCAAATGAGCATATTTCCCAATGCCACAACACTTTCCAAACAATGATTAAATATACCCAAACTTGATATTCATCATTCACCATACATCCTTAAATAGAAAATTTTGACTCAACAACAATATGATTCATGAAACCTTAATAAACACACAATAATCTTTTCCATTTTTTTCTTTAGAAGGTTATTTTAGGATTTTTTGGTGAGCTTAAATTTGATGTCCAAAATAGCAGTCATTTTGCACTCTTTTTGGTTGTAATAACACTCATTTGATTGTTAAATTGAATATTATAATTTTTTTAATACATGATAAAAACTCATATTTTAGTCTTGAAATAGAAGGTTCCTCAATACCTAAATGGTAAGTTAGATCAAAATTTATACCTAGTTTGAGCAAGAATAACTCAATCCATAATAAACCTAAATATCATAGTCATAGGCCTTCAATATTAAAACATGGTTTCTCACATAAATCTATTAGTAATCAAAACTCCAATAACAAGCAATAACATTCCAATAGGGAAAACTTTGGCCAAAGTAATGTTTCTAGCTATATGCACTATCAGTTCCCTTATCTTTATTTTGTACTAGTTAGGAATCATATGATGGTATTGGTTGTCATGATCTTATGATGGGTTGTATTTTTAGAATTTGGGTATATTACACATGGTTCTTGGTTTACTATTCTTTGTTGATAGTTATATATCTCTATTTGCCTTCCTCGTGAAGGGTTAGACCCTCTTGCTTACGAGAGGTGTGAGGAAAACCGAAAAGTTCGTGGTTGGAGGAAAAGTGATTTGATGATGTGTACTCGATATAGTTGCACATTTGAGATAGACATGTACACAGGAACTTTTGAAAGGAATGAATTATCATTATTATTAATACATGTACCAAACATATGAATACAATGTTGTACTTGGCTAGGGACAGGCTTGTTGTCTCATGTATTTGGTTTAGAATATGAAGTAAATCTTATATTAACCATTGTATTAGGAAATGATTATTGATCATACTTTGTATGGAAAATTGTGGAAACAATGTATAAAGTTTAAATGATATTTAATTGATCAAACTACTATTGAACTCTTAGAAATATGGTAACAAAAGGATGGTGTTTGATTATGACCTAATTGAAATGACCACGCTTAAATAAATCATCTCACGTTTTATTATCATGTATAATTCAACAAGCATGAATGTTAATTCTTCAAAATTGTGTTCAATCAATTTAACCAAAAGTAGGAAAAAATACCCTAAAATGTAGACTCCCAAAGCAACTTGCCGATGATATTAGAAACTTCTAAGAAATAAATATCTTTTAATTAAAAGACATTTTAATTGTAATGAAACAAGAGGCTGAAAATGAGGAATTTTGTGAAGAAAAAGTAGGTAAATATTTATTGTTATGTGTGTTTATAAATGTGTTGATAATACATTGTTTTCATAAGTCTATGTATGCATGTGTGTACGGCACATTGAAAACCGTAGAAACATACATACATATGCTTACGGGGTAGTTTCTTATGTTTATATAATCTAAAAACTTGTATTAAATTTGGATAGATGGTTGTTTTTCTTTTACGGGTATTAAAATGAACCATTGTTTAAAAATGTTTAATTGGTTTGCCTCTTGATGAGAATTGTTGATGGATGAAGTGGTGTACGAGATAGTTGTGTTGTGAAGGATGACAGATCTTATTTGTTTGTGCAAACTATAAGATTAGCTTGCATTAGCATAGCTGGAAAACTTTGGCCAAAGTAATGTATCTAGTTGTATGCATTGTCAATTCACTTATCCTTATTTTGTACTAGTCAGAATCATATGATGGTATTAGTTGTCATGATCTTATGATGGGTTGTATTTTTAGAATTTGGGTATATTACACATGGTTCTCGGTTTACTATTCTTTGTTGATAGTTAGATATCTCTATTTTCCTTCCTCGTGAAGGTTGGGCCCCTCTTGCTTGTGAGAGGTGTGCAAAAGGGAAAAGCTGAAAAGTTTTGTTGTTGGAGGAAAATCAATTTGATGATGCCCTCCCCTCGATACATTGCACATTTGAGATAGACATGTACACATGAACTTTTGAAAGGAATGAATTATCATTATTATTAATACATGTACCAAACATATGAATACAATGTTGTAGTTGGCTAGGGACAAGTTTGTTGTCCCATGTAGTTGATTTAGAATATGAAGTAAATCTTATATTAACCATTGTATTATGAAATGATTATTGATCCTACTTGTATGGAAAAATGTGGAAATAATGTATAAAGTTTAAATGATATTTAATTGATCAAACTACTATTGAACTCTTGGAAATATGGTAACGAAAGGATGATGTTTGATTTTTGGGTTATTTATCAAGTATCATTGTAATATTTAATTATATGCATGGAAAGTTATTTCTAAGTTAATTAATAAAATGTTTAAACAAAAAGATTTATTTCCTCTTCTTCTTTTCTAATTTTGACATATGGCCTAAGAGACATTGTGGAGTACAATTTAAACAAGAAAACGGGAAAATGTAGAGTTCAAGAAAGGAATGAACTATGGAGATTATTATGAAAGTGGGGCCTCGTCATTTTGTGCTTCCAATATTTATTGTTGCTATGTACAATCAAGCCTTAGCCTTGTGGATTTTCAAAGTGCATGTCATTTTTAGAGGGATTTTTCAATGACTACGGAGAATAATACCTTCTTCCAACATCTCCTATACCATCTTTTCAATCTCACTCTTTTGTAGATAAATGTATCAATAAGGTCTAATATTGGGTGGTTGGCTTCCTAGTACTAGTTGGATAGCATGATCATGATCAATTTTGCGAGGAAACCCTTTTGGCATCCCCAATAAAGAATAAGTTCCCATTAATAAGTTCTTACATATCCGATGGTATAGGACATTTTGATGGTTGAGCTTCTAGTGAGAATAGTTGTGCCAAAAACCCATCTACACCTTTATTAAGAATTTTCTACATTTCATGAGAAAATACCAATTGTGAAGCTTTTTCTTTCATCCTGTAGCTCAAAATTATTCCCATTAGAATTGAACTTTGTGAAAAAATCATAAAAGTTCATCTCAACAGTTCCCAATGTAATAATCCATTCAACCCCTAACACAATGTTTTCTCCCCCATGAAATGGCTTACATGAGGTTGATGCGGGAACATCGAGATCTAAACTATGTGTAAGATGTAAATATCATTATTTGTATGCATTCATAGTGTGAGGGTGTTTAGGAGGTTTTTCAGAGCCAATAAGGAGCCATTGAAGCTTCATTTGTTCTTAAGTAGGTTGAAGAAGTGTAGTTTGGATTTTCCTCCAATAGGTAAAATTTGAAATTTTGATGTGGTCAAAGTTCCTAAAAGACGGTGAGCACGATTTGGAATTATTTCAATAATTTAAAGAGGTAAAATTTTCCTCAACAAACTACAAACATGGATAGTTCTACATTGGAAAAGACTAGATAAACAATTTGACCAAGTAAAGGGTTGTTGAGAAGATTTGGGGAAGTTGTTTCAACCACTCCCAAGTTTAGAAATTTGTTCTATTATTGAGGAATTATACCCCATTAGGATTAGTATAGTAGAATCACAATAAATGGAGGTGAATGGAGTTGTTTGAGTATGTCTTTGTAGTGGAGCATAAATTTCCTTTATGAAATAAGTTCTCAGAGGAAATTTGTGCATAGTAGACTCTATTTTGTACAAATTTTATGTTGTATAAGAAGAATGAATGAATATTGTTGAGGTTTCTCATTCTCATGTGTTATATTGATGGTGGATGAGGTGTATTAAGGAAATATAAGTTGAAAATTTCTTGATAACATATAATTTTTTTGCAAGTGATCTTGGAATTAGTCATGTTTTCGACCGTGTTGTGTTCCTAGTGAAATTTTTATGCGGGCCATAGAAGCATCATCATGCCAACTTCATTTATGGAAGAAGGTGTATCAAGGTATCACATAGCCTCACCAATAATAATTGGGCTTTGAAAATATTCTAAAACAGGATAAGCCATTTTTCTCCTATTGGACTATTACAAACCCTCATCTAGGGTTTTAAATAAAAACTATCATATCTTTGTCAATAAGAAGAGTTAGGGTCTAAAAATGGGAACATATCATATAAATATGGTATAGTTTATGTTGAAAAAAATTTAGGCTTTTTCTAATTGCACATGTGAAATCTCCATGACACAGTTTGCTAGGAGAAGGTTTCAAACCGTTTAAGGCCTAATTATAAACAAGTAATACAATCGTGCAAATTTTATAAAGGATTGAGTTATAAAATTTTGTTGGACTCTTAAATAGGGAAAATGGTATTATAAAATATTGATAGTGGAGGATGAAAATAAGTATGGTGAAAATTATCACTAAAAATGTCTTATAACATGGCTAGAGACTGTGAAGACGAAGTAGTATACAAAGAAGGGAGATTATGATTCAATGAATCCCAACTAACTTTCTATTAAAGGGTGCATGTTAACATGAATGTAATGAGAGAAAACATGGTGATTTTATTGAATATGGTTTTTATATTCTTCTAGACCACTAAAGTGTCTTGTTTGACAGCTTAGTTAACAAAACAATGATGATCAAGGAATGGAGTTAGACTTATGAGAAGGAACAAGTATCTTGTAAAATTTATCGGGTATAGTTTTTCTTGTGAATGTATGTATGGCGTGTGGAGAATCCATGGTTGAATGGATTCTTGAAATATATTCTTTAACATTGAATAAGGATATGAGGTAGGGTTGGTTTTAGGCAGAATTTGTACAATAAATACTATTTGTAGTATATTGATCTTCTTAATTTTCAAGAATATTGTTATACCCATTTGATATATGTGTGATTGAATACTAAGATTCATATGATAGTGTAAACACCTATTTTTGGTATACCGCCCCTCTGTCATCTCACATTCACGCAATTTCCATTCACGCTTCTCTTTTATTAAATTAAATGAAATATCATCTATTTGCTCACCTTATTTAATTAATTATCAAATGGGCTCCATGTAGACCCATTTGATAATTCAACTTTTGGCATTATCCCCCATCTCTCACAAATTATTAAATCCATGGGTATTAATACACCCATCTGACACCCCTTTCTAAATGGAATCTATCATCTCACCTACCATGTCAATCATGCTCCCCACTCCATCTAATAATTCAAGCCGTGGTCCCCACATGATCACATCATATTTCTTAACTCAGGTTACTTTACTCAACCCAGGTATCATTTAACCTACAGTTTAACCTCACATCTAAGTTATAAATATGGGTTTTTCCCCCATATTTCAAAGGGGAACGGAAAATCTAGACGCTGACTGATATTTTTCAAGAAGACCTAGAGAGACCTAGGCCTAGAGAGGAGAAGAAAGAGCTTATTCAATTTTTGCAAGTTTGAGGGAGAAATCTTTGCCATGGATCATTATCTTGCCATATTGATGCCTGGTTCATCTCCATAGTAGAGTACAAGCTAACTCCTCTCGTCATTTTAGTTACTTGTCATTTTATATTTCATTACTACTATTCACGATCTATTATTACCTTGTGCGAGATGGGGGTTGACATCCTCCAAAGGAGTTAAAATCCTCTTAATCGGCACTGCTGTTTGAAAGCAACCCTCGCATATTGTTATCTAATCTTATCTATTTGATTTTGCAGATCTAGCTTCTTTATATCATGCATCTATCTTATTTGTGCCTCAGTAAATCCACATCTACATCCGAGGTCCTAAGCCCTCCATCTTTCGAAGTTGTTGGTGGCTCAGTGATCGCCTTCGCCCCACTCGAGAACAAAGTTTCCTAAACAACATTTTGGCATGCTCGGTGAGACCAAATCCTAGATCTAGTCCTTTTATTTGTTATTTTATTCATCTTTTATAACTTGTTTGTTTGCAATATCTTAGTATTTGTCGATTTCAGGTCAGTATGGTCACTCATTGAAATCACCAGGAGGTACGTGCTTTGTTTGTTTTTTATTGACATCTACCCGCATGGGATATAAATCCAAAAATTAACCTTGTTTTTCTAGTGGTTGTCACATCTTATATTTTGCATCTTTTGTTTTTTCGACTCACCTGTTCATGGGATTTAGTATTATCTTTCTCTGTTTGGCATGTCACTTACTTTTTGTAATTTTTCTCCGCCTTGAGGTAAGTAGTTTTATCATTCATTTTTTTGTAACAACATAAAATTGAAGTTTTGTTTTTGGTTTTACAAGTAGTATAGAGTTAATTTTTATTATTTAAATAATTAAAAAGAGACAATTAATATTAAAAAAATTAATTAATACAAAAGAAATAATTATGAAAGAAATTAGAATTAAATTATAAAAAAAATGCCATTCAATATTGAAATGTAATCCACATCCATGGAATGTCAACACCATAGTTAATTGTATATGTCCCGTTTAGTTCTCTTTTTCATGTGATTCGCTTTATGTCATCACACATGTAAAAAGTTGTGTCCATGTGTGGTATGACCCACCAATTTTAATTCACTCATCCTTTAGGTAGGTTTGACGAATCTATCATTTTATTAGTTGGGCTTTTATAGTCATGTCATTTTATTAGTTGGGCTTTTATTAGTCATGTCATTTTATTAGTTGGGCTTTTATAGTCATGTCATTTTATTAGTTGGGATTTTATTAGTCTTGTCATTTTATTAGTTGGACTTTTATTAGTCATGTCATTTTATTAGTTGGGCTTTTATAGTCATGTCATTTTATTAGTTGGGCTTTTATAGTCATATCATTTTATTAGTTGAAGCTTTTATAAGTCATATCACTTCATTAGTTTAGCTTTTGTATAAGCTATTATTTCATTAATCTAATTTATCTTTTCGACTCAATTGCTTCCTTTATATTATTTTATAGTCTATCGTTTAATTTTCGTCGCTTATTTACTCAAATGAAATAGGAACATTAAACTACAATTTTGTTAATTAATTATTTTATTTTTATTTATTTACGACGACACCATTTGTAAAATTTATAAAGTCATTTTTTTAACTACCTTAACTAATAGCATTTATTATCTTCTTGCAGGATAATGTCTATAACCTCACGACAACAACATTACATGTCAAAGACCAATGTTTAAATCAAACACACCACACAAAATACTTTTACTGACCTTATCTACAAACATGATGAGTGCCATTTTAGGTTACTCAAGCATGTCCAGCCACTGAATGTCACCTCCAAGTACGCCATCATCACATGCGATCAAATAAACAAAAAAAATAATCCAGATCCCCTTTCCAGTCGTGAACGATGCACTTTTAAGGTCACTAGATGTTCGGGTCTGTGATTAATACCTCTAAACACGTGTAATCAAATAACACTGATAAGCGATTCTCCAGGTATTCCTCATTTTTCTTTATTTTCTCTTTTCTGCATTGAACTTTCCCTTTTCTGAGTGATTGTCTGCATCAAATATCACATTTCATTTTGGTCTAAAATGAACCTTCTGCATCCTACTTGCTTACATAGATTAAGTAAAGGTTTTAAACTGTGCATTTCACTTATCACACACTACCCGAAACTCGCACAAACATAATTAACACATCAAAACATTTCACTCACCTGATTAACTAATTAGGACTTAAACACCCAACAAGAACCGTCTCATACATCTCCCAATCCATAACTACTTGAAACCAACCTTAGACTTCTTTAGGCACCTTCATTATCCATTTTACCTTACATCTCAAATTAATCATGATGATAAAAAATATTATGCTTGATTTGTTTGTCAACAACATACATAAACAAATGTTTCTCTACTTCACAACTATTGTCACTCTCTCTCGATTTGAGACAAACAAATAATCTTCTCTATCCAATGATAGTACTTCTTCTGACAATCTCACCCAACAAGATTCTAAACTCAAAACCACATCGTCAGTCACCCAACCTCCAGTCTCTATGGTCTCACCTCATAAGAACCATGTCATACAAAATTCTCCCCACCTTGACACCAACCCTTATATCCCTCGTCAAGCCAATCTTCCTAAACCGATCACACCACCATCTCCTGCTCCTCTAGATACACTTGAATCTCCTCCTAACCCCATATATGACTTCTTACTCCAAAATCTCCTACAATCTCTCAATCCTCCCAATCTCCTAAATTAGTGGATCGCATTCCACTCACATCCCATTTTGACAATTCCATTAATAGGCATGTCCACCATCTCAAACTCTTAACACATATATTCCCGCTTATCGTCATGCCCTTATCGCTCAACATCAACCTATACAACAATCCCAACCTGTAACACATGTTAGTCCTTACCAAGTAGCTCCCCAGACATTTACATATCCACACATTAATCAATTATCTTATCCACAAACTTATCAACCACCTTATCAGACGCTTCCCCAACTACCCACACACCCATAAACACATCATTCACCTTATCAAACTAATTTTCAAACCACACGACCAATCCGATCTCAACCTTACAACACCTCAAGTGATTCAATTCATGCCTTAATGAATCGGTTAGCCAGTTTAGAAACCCTTACCGTAGCATCCAAGAACACCTTATCCTATGAGCACATATGTAATGAACCCATTCATCCATCGGTTCCAATCAAACCCTACCCTCCTCATTAGAAACTTCCTGCATTTACTAAATTCAACAACAAGGAAGATCCCCAACAACATCTCCTCGCATTTAAACATGCATGTTGTCTTATTGCACATGATCACAATCTACTCCTTTGTACTTTCCCCATGTTTTTGCGGTCCCGCGTTGGATTGCATAAACAAGTATCCCACAACATTCCATATTCTCTTTCACCCAACTTGCATAGTTGTTCTTACAACACTTTTCTATCAATATCACACACAAAACCACTATCGATGATCTATATACCATTCGAAAGTATAAGACGAGCCCATCGCCGAATTCGTTTGCACGATAACATGATGTTATTAACCAACTATCTTTCACTATCCAAAGCAAACCGAACTCATCGAATTATTCTCGCGTTCTGTGTAAAACATATATGTCATTAGAAATAATCTAACACTTAATTCACCATATGTGGATTAATGTGAAATTATAATAAAGTAATTATTTAATTACTTTAGTTAGCTTAGTTGTTAGTGTGTTTTTATCATCCCTTAGATTGTGGAGGATGTTCTTTAGTTAGAATATTATTCTCGGATGATTTCCTGTAGAAGTTTTTTTAGGGCAATATGCTATTTCTGCATATTTGCTTTGTTTAGGAGATTTGTTCCATGTATTGAGGAAGAGATAGAAGCTGTCCAATATCTATAAATATTGCAGCTCTCTCTTTTGGTTGTAATGCTTGATTTTAAGATTAATAAAATATACAAGCTCTGTCTTATTTCTGTGTAAATGCTTCTGAGTTGTTCTATGTAATTTCTTATCATCAAAGTATTCAATTACAACATCTGGTATCAGAGCACGTTCAGATCCTGAACTGTGAGGGAGTGTAGGAAGTATTGAGAAAGGAGGATAGGAAGCTTGAGCAAGAAGGAGCCAGAGTTGCCCTAGGCCTCTTCACTGCCCCTCACCAACTCCACACATCCTGGTAGCAGATTCTGGAATCTTGAAGCAGTTGAAGCCACAATTGATGACAATCACAGGAATTGGGAAAATTGAAAACCTGTGTTGAAAGATACACGGTTTTTTCCTGAGCTTAATCCATTGTTCTTCGCACCAAGCACCTGCAACCCCCCGCTTTTTCCAACCTAAATTGGATCTGCATTTTCTAGAGACAAATATCCTAGCACAAGCTCTAAGGACACGAGCACAAGCCCAAGTGAAAGAGGAACCACCACACTTCCATGCGAGCTGACCTTGTATTGCATCTATCACCACGAGCGAGTCGTCCTGATTAAAGGCGAGGAGAACCGAGCGAGCAAGCTTCAAACGGCTTTGAGGAGGAGACTGAGCTCGTTCCAAAGACTACAACGTCCCTGCAATAACAAATTATACAGAGGCGTCGGTGGATAAATAGAGGCGTCGGTGGATAAACAGAGGTGACGGAGGAAACAAGAAAATCCCTCTGCCAGGTAAGCCCTATATTCGGGCTTCATATAAATATATATATATTTTAAAGTTTTAACAGTTTAAAACGTTACATCTGGTATCTGCGTTAAAAATCATTTATAAAAAAATTCCTTTTTTGGATGATGCGAAAAAAATCAGAAGTATAAAAAAAAAATTCCATTTTTGGAAAGGGGCCGGAAAAATAATTTTAAAACGGTCATAACTTTCAACTGGTACCTCGGATTGAGGTGCCATTTTTTTAAAGTGTGTGTTTTTTCAAGCTCTACGCTTTGGTCCAGTCAAAGAGGCCAAAGAGCCCAAAACTAAATTTGTAAGGGAAAAGAGGCCAAAGTGCCCAAAAATTTAAAAAAATGTGAAAATATTAATTTTTCGTAAACAAGAAGGGGGTGCAATTTTCTTTTTCTATTTACAAGATGTTTGTAAAAATGGCCGATAGTGCCGAAAAATCATTGTAAAAGGCCAAAAAGGAGCCCACACTCAATAAAAATCATTTTGGGGGGGTGTGTACTGATTTGAGGGGGGATTTGTTTCGTGTTTGATTCTCTATCTCTCTTTTCTTTCCTGCACAAATGGCTAACAATGTGCCCAAATTCTTTTTTCCGATTCACAACTCCTATGAGGAGATAATTATGTTGCATGGAAAATGAAAATTAAAACTCAACTTGAATTTGAGGACATAATTGGTGTAGTTGATGGCTCGATAACAAGACCAGAAAATGATATTGCTCAACAACGTGTGTTTGATCGTGCTAATCAAAAGGCAAAACTTATAATTCTGTTTGGTGTAACTGATGATGTACAACCTCATATTCGTCAAGCGACAACTACAAAAGAAGCATGGGATAAACTAGCAACTGTATATGAAGCTAAGAATAAAAATGCTATTTTGCAATTACAAACACAACTCCATTGTCTCAAAATGAATTCTAATGAGTCTATTGAAGGTTTTCTAAAGCGTGTTGCTATATTGAGATCATCTCTCCAAGCTTTGGAAGTAGAGGTCACTAATGAATCTCTTGTCCCTATTGTATTGAGAGCTTTACCAGCCTCATACAAAATATTTGTCACAACTCTCAATATTATGGGTCCAACTACAAGTTTTGAAGAGTTAGTGAACATGTTACAACATGAAGAGTCCATGAACAAACTGTAGAAGATGAGGAACAAGCCCTCTCTTCATTCTATAAGAGAAAGAAACAAATTCATACAATCGGTAGTAAAAGCACAAGCAACATTCTCAACAGAATAATCAAGGGAACACTTAGCAAAAGCAAAGGTCGATTTGTGGCGTAAAAGGACATGACTTAAAAGATTGTTTATATAACACATTTGAAGGGTTCGTTTAGTGGAAAGAAGCCAAATTTTCAATAATCTAGTCATGGTTATCAAAACAAACAACAAGGACAAAGGAAAAGTAATTGGAAAAAGAAAAAACACGCAAGACGGCAACATTCTTTCAAGAAGAAGATATCTCACCAGATGAAGAATTCTTATTTGCTACACAATCAACTCAAGAAATCAATTCACCACAGGCAATTTGGCATGTTGACTCAGGAGCAACAAGACATATGACCGGGAGAAATGATTGGTTCTTAGAGTTAAAGAATACACCTAACAAAGACTCTGTTTCATTGGGTGATGATTCATCGTACAAAGTACAAGGAATTGGAAACATCTCCTTACCTCTTGGATCAAGAAAGTGCACAATAAGAGATGTTCTATATGTTCCTGGATTGACAAAGAATCTACTTTCAGTAAGTCAACTTTTGGAGCACAACTTAAAAGTGGATTTTGATTGTACAGATGGAAAGAAGATGTGTTTAATCAAAGATAAGTCTAAAAACTCCAACATTGTTGCATGAGCTTCTGGTGTAGGTTGTATGTTTCAGTTGGATTTTGTTCAAACCAAAAATCAGGCCCTTGTAGCTAAGGATACATCATCGGCACAATTGTGGCATCGAAGATTTGGCCATGTAAGTTTTGGCTATCTTGAAACACTTCGAAAAAATAATATGGTAAGAGGACTGCCAAATTTCAAGAAAAATACAGACAAGTGCACAAATTTTTTGGCAGGAAAACAACATAGAGCTTCTTTTCAGAAAAATAGTACATTCAGGGCCCGTGGTAAACTTGATCTGGTGCATACCGATCTATGCGGACCTATGAGACCTAGTCATTCAGGGTTTCAATATTTTATGCTCTTTGTTGATGATTACTCACGAAAAATGTGGGTATACTGCATTCACACCAAATACCAAGCCTTTGAAACTTTCAAGAAATTCAAAGTAGCTTGTGAAAATGCAACTAGTAAGAAAATAAAAACACTCCACTCAGATCGAGGGGGTGAATACACCAATAATGAGTTCAAAGCTTTTTTGGAAACACATGGAATTCGTCGGCAAATGGCACCTCCATATACACCACAACAAAATGGTGTAGTTGAGAGAAGAAATAGAAATATAATGGATATGGTAAGGTGTATGATCAATGATTCAAAGCTTAAGTAAAACATATTGGGCGTATACGAAAAAAAAAGCAGTTTATCTCTTTGAATAGAGTCCCCACTTCCGCACTTAATGGAATAACACCACAGAAGCTTGGGTGTGGAACAAACCATCTATAAAACACCTTAGAGTTTTTGGATGCAAGGCAAGTATGCACATTCCTAAGAAAAAGAGAACTAAACTTGATATGAAATCAGAACAACTTATATTCTTGGGATACAGTGATGAAGCCTTGGGATACAGGTTAATGGATCCAAAAACAAGAAAAAATTTCACAAGTAGAGATGTTGAGTTTTTTGAAAATAAAGAAGCAGATGCTCCTTCCATAAACTCACAAAACAATCCTACTAAGAAAATAGAAGATGTTCTTGATGAAGATAATGATGATGAGGATAATTCAACTCCTCCATCTACAGGAACAACTAAACGTATGCCTAAGTGGTATACTAATCTAATTCGAGATGCTAAGTTGGATAGTGATCCTAACACATCCACTTGGGACCTAGAACTCATAGTATGACTCAAAATGAGGTAAACTTAGCCTTAATGAGTACAGTAATTGAATCAAGTGAGCCCACTATAGTTCAAGATGCCCAGTAGTCAAAACCTTGGTCAGATGCTATGAATTCAAAATTCAACTCTTTGATTAAGAATAATACATGGCAACTTATAGATCTTCCACCAGGAAAAAAAAGGCAATAGGTTGCAAATGGATATTTAAAACAAAGTACAAATCAAATGGAAGCATTGATAAATACAAGGCAAGATTGGTAGCTAAGGGTTATGCACAAAAAGAAGGCATTGATTATGAAGAAACATTCGCACCAACAACTAAGATCAAAACAATCAAGATGATATTTGCTCTAGCTGCACAATTTGGTTGGAAAGTTCATCAAATGGATGTAAAAAGTGCATTTCTCAATGGGGATTTATAGGAAGAAGTCTACATGACTCAACCAGAAGGTTTTGTCATACCATGTAAAGAAGGAAAGGTATGTAGACTCATAAAGTCACTGTACGATCTCAAACAGGCTCTTAGGGCATGGTACATAAAGATTAATGAGCATCTCATCAAACATGGATTCAAAAGAAGTCCATATGATCCTAATCTCTATCTCAAAAAGAAAGGGGGGAGATAGTGATCATAGTAGTATATGTCAATGATCTGGTCATCACTGGAAGTTCGGCGAAGATGATTAAAACAACTAAGGAAGATCTAAATCGATCATTCGACATGACAGATCTCGGGCTTCTTCATTATTGTCTTGGACTTGAAGTATGGCAAAAGGAAAATCACATCTTTGTTACTCAACTAAAATATGCCAAGACAATGCTCGAGAAATTCAGAATGATGGATAGTATACCAATGGCTACACCTATGGAGACAAGGCTTCAATTGTCTCGCACACAGATCCATCAGAACAAGTAAATGTTACTCTTTATCGACAGTTGATTGGGAGTCTCATTTACTTAACTTATTCTAGGCCAGATATCAGCTATGCAGTCAGTTATCTTTCTCGATTTATGCAAGAACCAAGGGTTTGTCACTGGAAAGCAGCAAAGAGGGTACTGAGATACATCAGAGGAACCATGGACTTTGGCCTAGAATACAAGAAGAATGATAACTTCTTCTTGACAGGATATACAGATTCAGATCATGCAGGTAATGTTGATGATAGGAAGTCCACTTCAGGATTTGTGTTCTTTTTGGGATCTGGACCTATTTCATGGGGGAGCAAGAAACAAAATTGTGTTTCAAGGTCTTCCACAGAAGCAGAATATCGCGCAGCAGGAGGAGCTGTCTGTGAAGCGATTTGGCTCAGATGGATACTTGAAGGATTGGGAATTCCACAGGATCATCCAACAATCCTACATGTAGACAATGAAGGAGTAATAAAACTTGTTCGGAATCCAGTTTTTCATGAACGCACCAAACACATTGAGGTGCAGGTACATTTTATTCGTGAACAAGTTTAGAACAACAACATTCAGCTTCAGCATTGCCCGACAGAACATCAGAGTGAAGATATCTTCACAAAATATCTTGCACATCCTAAATTTGAGGCATTCAGAGTATTTCTCTCCTGTTCACTTCAGAATATGATGAATTAAGGGGGGGAATGTTAGAAATAATCTAACACTTAATTCACCATATGTGGATTAATGTGTAATTATAATAAAGTAATTATTTAATTACTTTAGTTAGCTTAGTTGTTAGTGTGTTGTTATCATCCCTTAGATTGTGGAGGATGTTCTTTAGTTAGAATATTATTCTCGGATGATTTCCTGTAGAATTTTTTTAGGGGCAATATGTTATTTCTGCATATTTGCTTTGTTTAGGAGATTTGTTCCATGTATTGAGGAAGAGATAGAAGCTGTCCAATATCTATAAATATTGCAGCTCTCTCTTTTGGTTGTAATGCTTGATTTTAAGATTAATAAAATATACAAGCTCTGTCTTGTTTCTGTGTAAATGCTTCTGAGTTGTTCTGTGTAATTTCTTATCATCAAAGTATTCAATTTCAACAATGTCATCCACTTTACGGATCCAATCATTCGAACCTTTGATGAAGCTTTCAAAATGAATCACAAGCTCAAAACCCATGCCATTAAGTAGGGTCATCTTAAACTAAGTTCAATTAAATCAAAATTTTAATCCACTAAACCATTCACACATAATGACGAGTTCAAGGTGTGGTCAACACACCGTGGTCATTAAACCCTCATCCCCATCTACATCATGCACATTGTCTCAATAACGATCTCCTCAATCAACAACCAGCTACACTCCTTTAGGAGAATCATACGATTCTATATTTGATAAGTTGATGAGCGTAAACTCCATCCAACTTCCTCCTATACGACCCGTGGACAACTCGCAAGCCAAGCCTATTTGGTATCATGAGGTCCACTATTGCAAATATCATCAAGTCAAAGGTCACAACATTGAGATATGTCATTCCTTCAAAGATCGTGTCCAACAACTTGTAAATCAAGGGGATATCCAAATTGATAGCTCCACTACGTAAATTAGTTAACCACCAACCAATCACGTCACACTCTTTACATCTCAACTATCAACGCTTGTATGGTTGACATTGTCAATCAAGATCCCATCTTATGACCAACTTTGCATGTTCTCCACAGTGGACATTATTCCCATCCCTTATTTAGAGCCTGTCACACCTACATCAACTTTCACTATTTTCCTGAACCTACACCTTCTCCTATCCTTATCACATCCACATCAAATTTAACTATACCATCCACTTCAAACATACCTCAATCTACCACACTAGATTCATCCTAAGCACTTATTTCAGCCTCACTCATATCCATGCATATCCCTACATCTCTCCCATCTATTTCTTCACCCACATTTGCCTCAAATAGACTCACATTACTACACCTACATTGCTCACAACCATCCCAACTAAGCTCAGTTCTACAACATGCACCCTTGCAACCCCACCTTCAACATCAACCCCTTTAGCAAACATATCATTCTTACCCCTAGAAACATTTATGAAACAACCAGTCCCTTCTACTTCTACATCCGAAAATGCTCTTGCATTTCCTACATTACCCATACCCATAAGGTCTACTCCATCGGTTATCACACCATCCACATCTCCGCATATCCCAAAAATGCCTACATCTTTATCTATGCCACTACCCCTATATCTATTACACCAACAAATCCACCTATCCCGACCTTGACATATGTACCTATATCTTCGCCCATGGCCACATTATCCAGTCTACCCCAATACTCTTTACCTAATCCTTCTATCACACCAACCAAATCCTCTCGATCTGCAACCTTATCTAAGATACCCTTTGGATCATCTACTGAACCAACACATCCACCTAAATCAAATAAAGATGATTTACCTTCTCCTCTACAAAATCAACTCTTCTCGTGTACAAAGCCGAAAAAATCCACATTTCACATAGATATCATTAATCGTATCATACAAACACCTATCTCTCCATTAACGTCCTCATCTTGTTTTAGGACATTTTCTCCATTAATAACCACACCACCGTTATCAGATCCTTTGGTTGAAATTATAATCATTCTGCTAGAGGTAAATCTTCTTGGTTGAAGTCTAAGGCTCAGGGAAAATATCCCCGATAGTCCCCTGCACCTCCTCATAAACAATCAGATTCTCTCTCTTCTCAACAATCCAATGCCACAATATCTATTTCAGGATCAGTTTCTCCATCTACGACATCTTGCAATGGTCAATCCACATCCAAACAATACAATCTTTAAACCAAATTTAATTTTTCCTCCAAAACATGAAATTCACCTATCCCATCTACATTCACTTTTTCTCCTAACTCCAAGCTACGATATCCTATCAAAACCCACAAGAGTTACCTTCCCCATGATACTTCAATGGGGTCTTATGTAGATATCCTTCAACATTTAACTTGAACATCTGTCATCACACTTCCTCCCATTAAATCCTTTAATCCCTATGGTCCCAAGCCATCATGGTTCAATCCTAATTACAGTTGCACTTATCATCATACCCCAAGCCATGACATCAAACATTGTAAGGCATTTCGGTCAATCGTCCACAACCTTATTGAGAAAGATGATTTCCTCATTCAGGGGAAAGTTCCTTCTCCATCTACCTTGAATCCAATTCATATCCCATTTGTTAGATCTCCCATGATTCCTTCATCCACATCATCCCTTAATATCCCTCCTGCACACGACATTCCTCCTAAGGAAGGTCCTCCATTGTTCATCAATACCACTTATCTTACTAAGCACACTTGTGGTCTCCAACCGTTTATCCCATCCAAATCTAAAACAATCTCATCTAAACTCTTTCGACATCCTTCACATTTAACTTATTGGGGGAACAACCTTCCCTCGCCCTTGAGCATCTCATCTGTACAATTCCTTGTTACTAGGAGACTTCGCTCTTTGACATTGTTTTGTCTACCTCCTTCATATTCATCCAATCTAAACTATTTCTGCCCAAATCCTCACTCATTTTAAGTCCACCATTGTGGCCATGTTTATGCCCCTTTGGGGGCATCATATTTTTCATTGAAGTCCTCTTTTGAGGCCATCTTTGTCCTTCCATTGAGGGACTATTTTCTCGAATTCCACCATTGTGGCTATATTTATGCCTCTTTTGGGACACCATCTATTTTCTTGAAGTCCACCATTGTGGCTATATTTATGCCTCTTTTGGGGCACCATATATCTTCTTGAAGTCCACCATTGTGGCTATATTTATGCCTCTTTTGGGGCACCATCTATTTTCTCGAAGTCCACCATTGTGGCTATATTTATGCCTCTTTTGGGGCATCATTTACTTTCATATAAATCCACCGTTGTGGTCATATGTTCGTTTCCTTCAGGACATAGTTTTATTTCCTCTTTGGCTATCATCTCATCTTATTGCAACTTCATTGTCTTCCCTCTCGTGGTGGTAAACTAGAAATGTAACCTCTTAATACATTGCACTTGCGACCAATCTACTATTAACATATCTACCAATGAGCACTTAGTTACATCCTTAGATTATTCCTCCCTCTTTGGCCCTCTGCCATTTTTCATTGTAATGATTTGAATTATGTGGTCCACCTTCACTACTTTGATGTGACCTCGTAACCATTACATCCATCACCTTCTCATTCTCCTATTGCAGCCATGCGAAGGGTCCAGGGTGTCTCTTGTACATTCCTTATCCCCTCTTAAGTGGTTTACTTAGCTATTCCTAGCTCTCCCCCATGTGAAGCTCAAATTCATGTATGCAAAAGGAAAAATCAAAGTTATCAAAAAAATAGACTAATCCCTCGAAGGATAGCTATTCATACAAAAAGAAAAAAGAAAGAAAAATAAAAGCATACAAATCAAAATCAAAGCAAAATCAAAAGAAATAGATCGATCCCTTGAAGGACGGCTATCATATTATTCTTGTCATCCATATTATGTATAAAGTAGACCATACCCTCGAAGGATGGCTACTCTGTTATTATGACATCTGGAAGGTTTTCCACATTGATCAGCCTTCCTTTATCAGCATTTTCAGAAAGCTCTCTGCTATTGTTCTTTCCCTTTCCCAAAGTGGGGCATAGACTTAAGGAACACCACCTTTGGAGATCCCTCTTCCCATGTACAAGTTACATCTCAATCCCTTTGTCATGTCAACATTAGGATTATGAGCATCTTTCATCCATATTTCCCTCATGGTCTTTTGGTATAAATAACTATCGTTTGTTATATATTAACACTGTTATTAGTTGCAAGTGCAATGCATTGAGTGGTAACCTTTCTTTTTTATCTCCAATCTATTTGAAACATAGTTTCCATGTACGCCCCGCTACAACTATGATCCATTCATCTCATCCAAATCATCTTTTATAAAAATCACATTGAATTTCACACTACTTAATTTTATATCTATTAATCATTTCCATGAATGCATTTGCAAACATACTTTTTGGTTTGTGAATTCTACTTGATCATTGTTGCAGTTTGTGAATCCTACTTGAGGATCCTTCTCAAGGCAAATTCGTTATCCTGCAGCTCCTTATCTCTCAACATGTTCAATAATGTCTTTGATCCATTACTCCTTGCTCTTCATTTCCACTCATCACCATTTGTCTCCACATCATCCTTCTCACCTTTCTGTCCCCTTGCACGATGCCAAGTATCTTACTTGTCTTTCCTCTTGAGTTTCCCTTTCACTCTTTCACTTTCAGTTTGACAATCTTATTTAACCATCCATATAGCTAGAGAATCTTAGTTAAGGTATATCTTCTTCCTTGGATCCTCCTGCTGTAGAAGCTTCTTCACCATTTCCTCTTTCAATAGATGATGATCACCGCCACAAATGTCTTTCCGCTCCTCCTTTTCCTCTTAACAGTCTTTCATCATCACTCCCGCCATGTGGGCATCCCAATTAAGGATTTTCCTTACACTCTCCATCTACACCTGCATATGTTCCTCCATCCACTCATGGCACACTCCTTTGTTTCATTTTTATCACTTTGATATCACCTCCTTTCATCTCTTGTTCCATTTATATATACGTTGCTCAATCTTTTCATCATCCTTCTTTTTCTTCGGCTTGGCAATCCTACTTAACCATCCCCGTCGCAGGCAATCTTACTTCAAATTTCCTCTTAAGAATGGTTTGTCGTCGACCCTTCCATCTCCCATCATATCTTCCTCATCTCCGTATCACCTCACCTCTCATCGTACCCATCCACTCCAACCAACCCTTTCACACCTAAATCCCATACAATGTTGTCTTTCTCCTTCCATGTCGTCACTTTGTCGGTTTGGTGATCTTACTTAAATATTCTGCAGCATGGTGATCTTACTTAAGAGTCCCTATTGAGAATGATCAGTCATCTTTCACTCACCCACTACCCCACATTCTCTCCATCTACATTTTCTTGTCATTCCCCATCATCACATTCTCTTACCTCCTCATCCATTCTCGCAAACACCACTTCATACCGATCCCTTTTTCATCTCCATCATCCATCGTTGGGTAATCTTACTTAACCATTGCTTCTCCATTCATTTCATGTCTTGTTTCTTCATTTTTCTCTCATTCATTCTCATCCACTGCATCCTCTCCTCGTCTTCATCTTCCTACACATCGTTATCTCTCTTTTCTTTACTCTTTCCACTCCATCTTCTAGAGTTCTCCCACATATCTACCCCCATACTTACCCGTCATTGTCATTGATATTTCCCTAACATTCTTTCATCATCATCTTCTATTCTCATGCTAGTAATTATCGATGGACTTCTCCTAAAAATCACTCATCCCCATTCTGCACAACCTGAATCCTTTTCTTTGACCTCCTCCATTCTATCTTCATTCCTTCCTTCCTTTGTGTCCTCTGATCATTATCGGAGGACTTCTCCTAATGTCCCTTCATTGGTGTTCCCCCTCCCATTCTTCATTTACTTTTTGCCTCGTCTCATCTTTTGTCCCATATTTTCCTACTAATCATTATCGGTGGATTTCTCCTAACATCCATTCACTGACATTGCCTCTCCTATCCCTTCCTTTCTTTTTCCTCACCACCCCTCCATCTTCTAGTTTTCCTTTCCAATTTCTTTAGTCGCTTCATCATACACCCTCTCTTTATTTTTCGTCATCAGCATATCCTCATCTCATGCATCTCCATTTCTTTTCCAATTGATGTCATTCCTCCCTCAATATTCTCTTTACGTTCCTTGTGTTTCTCACTCTTTATCAAATATCTTCATTCTTGGTTCCCTTCCTTCTGCACAATTTTCTTTGTTATCTTCTCCTCCTTTCTAATCTTCGTCTTATTTCACTTCCTCTTTATCGTCCTCCTCCTCATTTTACCTCGCACTTCCTCCTTACTTCCCCATCGATAACCTGACTCTTCAGTGTTGTCCCTTCTCCTTTATCATCTCATCATCCACATGCATTTCCATGTAGTCAGTTCCATATTCTTTGCCTTGAATTTCCTCACTATGATATGTTTCCCTCAATTTTCTTTTCTCTATCATCTCTTTCATTTTCCATTACCTCTCTACTTTCCTCTGCTTCATCCTCCTTCACACCTTTCATCTTGAATAACTCTCTCTCTCTTTCATAATTTCATCCTCTGCTCTGGTATTTTCTTTTCTTCTATTTGATTGTCCTTCATTTCCCCATTTCTCTATAATCCTGCTTTGTTATCTTCTACATCCCCTTTCATTCCTTCTTTTCTACTCCTCCATCTTCGTCCCTCTATTCCATATCCCTTTCGCCTTCATATTCAATATTTCTTGCTCTTCTCATAATCAACCAATTCTTCTGCCTAATCCCTTTTCTCTTTCTCAACATCCCTCACATTTGGCATTCACGGTCAATGCCAATGTTTCTCCGTTTATGTATCGCCATTTATCCCTTTCATTATCGTTCTTGTTCTTCTCTTTGCAACATTGACCTCTTCTCTTTTTGAGAACCCTGTCACATCTTTTATATTCGTCTGTCCTCTTGCAGGGACATCATCATATCCATTTCTAGAAATCTCTTCCCATCTTCCTTTGACATTTTTGTCTTGGAAGATACCATAACGCCATCACCTATCTGATCTTGTTCTCTTCCATGAATATTTTCTCTACTTTTGTTTTGTCACAAAAGTATCTTGACTTATTATCCTTCTTATCATACTTATCAAAGAAATGAGACTTTTTGTCTTCTTCACCTTCTAATTTTCTAACACTTATGCATATTTCCTATGAAACATGATTGTCATTATATTTATCACCCTTTTAGAAACTTTTATCTCACTTTTCTATCCTATCTGCTCATCCTGTCCACATTTATGAATATTCCCCTAGGATATCTTATTTCAACATCCATCTATGTCTTATGTTGGGGCACCTTCTCATCCTTATACTTGTCAACGCATAGAACTCACTTTTTGTCCTTCTTGTGCCCTATGTTGGGGCATCATTATCTTCATCCACGTCCCTTTTGCGGACGTATGATTTTTTTTTTCACGATTCCTCGCAAACAAAAGATTGTGCACATCTTTCACATTCAATTGCACATATTTTGATGTTTTCATATGACCCATTGGTCATCTTGGTTTACATCCATACTGCAATGGTCTTCACCCACTCATTGGTCTGTAGAACGTTGTCGTCTGTCTCCATTGAGACCATAATTGTCCTCTACCGATGTGATATTGAAGTCACCACCATACTTTTTTCATTGTTATTACAATCTTTTTTTGCGGGGCATCTTTCCTTTGGTCATGTCTTCATCCATCTTCAGACACATATCTCATCTAACCCTTTTTTTTTTGTCTCATGGCTTGCTATCACAAACCACTCAACAAAAAGGGGCAAATGTAGACACCTATTTTTGGTATAGCGCCCCTCTGTCATCTCACATTCACGCAATTTCCATTCTCGCTTCTCTTTTTCTTAAATTAAATGAAATCCCATCTATTTTCTCACCTTATTTAATTAATTATCAAATGGGATCCATGTAGACCCATTTGATAATTCAACTTTTGGCATTATCCCCCATCTCTCACAAATTATTCAATCCATGGGTATTAATACACCCATCCGACACCCCTTTCTAAATGGAATCTATCATCTCACCTACCATGTCAATCATGCTCCCCACTCCATCTAATAATTCAAGCCATATTGATGCCCAATTCATCTCCATAGCAGTACAAGCTAAGTCCTCTCGTCATTTTAGTTACTTGTCATTTTATATTCCATTACTACTATTCACGATCTATTATTATCTTGTCTGACATGGGGGTGGACATCCTCTAAGGGAGTTAAAATCCTCTTGAAACTGCACTGTCAGGCAACCCCTGCATATTGTTATCTAATCTTATCTATTTCAGTTTTACAAATCTAGATTCTTTATATCATGCATCTATCTTATTTATGCTTGTAGATCCACATCTAAATCCGAGGTCCTAAGCCCTCCATCTTTCGAAGTTGTTAGTAGCTCCTAGTATCGGCCTTCACCCCGCTTTTGAGAATGAAGTTTCATGTACAATTTGTACGATAAATATTATTTGTAGTATATTGATCTTCTCAATTTTCAAGAATATTGTTATACCTATTTGATATATGTGTGATTGAATGCTAAGATTCATATGATAGTAGGAAAATTTCATTATTTTCATGAAATATCTTATACATCGCAATGAGATGCATGTTTGATACTTTAGTGAAAACTGTCATTTTTAAGATAATGACTTGTAGTTAAATTTCTCACAAGTGTTTGGGCAAAGGATTTTCAATGAAAGTGGGATTGTGAATAAAAGAGCATAACATGTGGATGTAATATTCTAATAAAATTTACCCTCCTTGTTATTTGTATAAAGGATCTATAAGAGAGTGTATAGACAAACAATTTGAGAGGAATCTCTCATCATTTTGAATAATGAAAAGAAAATTGAATTCCTCACTTTTGATGATATTTGACTATGAAAGAAGGTGTTTCAGAGGTACAATAACATGAGTGGAGTTATAGGTGTTGAAACATCATCCAAAGGTTTGAAAGGACCTAATTCAATTCCTCACATTGTTAAGATCCAAATCTTACAAGAAGATAGGATTGTGTGTGATGTATGAACTTAATTTTTAAGTTTAAGATTCCTATCAAGGTCCCTCTAGTAGATAATCTCCCATATATAACTTAATATTATGGCAATTTCATGAATAACTAACTTTACCTCCGTCAGAACCATGAGTTGAAACTCTAGGGCTGGATAAATGAAGCAATTTACGAGGTAATGCCAACTATGATTGATGAAGTTATGAGTACTTCCAGAGTCTAGTATTGTCACCCTTTCTTTCTTTATGAACCCACCAATCTTGAGGGTTTGGGGTGCTAAAACCTAAAATTGCATGGCAAGAAATTTTTGGTTAAGATTATTTAACCTCAATATTGGGAACCTCTTCCTCTTCACCAATTGCTTCCCCCTCATCTTCTTCCTCGTCAGGGACCTTTAATGTAGAATAGTTTTTTACGGGACACTTATGTACCTTATCGTACTTGTTATCACAACTTTAACATAAACCTCTTATTAACTTTGCTTCAATTTTTTAGGAGTCAATTATGTCAATTAGGGGAATGATGGTGACATAATCATGTGTTCATTGTGAGTATTGAGACCCTTTCATTTTTCTATATCTCTTTCCTCCAAATGATGAGAAACTATCATGGATTTTAATATCAAACTTGTATTATAAAGGTAGACAGTAAGTTGGATGTTATCCTTGATTCCACCCAAAATATATCATTTAGATGATCCTGTGAGATATCATGTACTTTTAAGGATAGATTTTAGAAGCTGTTGGATATCCTTGGTTGCCCTTATTTTTCGTAGTTTGGCTATCTGGATAAAATAGTTCTTTGTAACACTATTAATGTAGTGTGTGTGGAGCTCATAAGTGAACATAGACCATGTAATAGGGAGATCCTTATTTTTCCCTTGCTCGCACATCCATCTATACCAAATGAACTTTTATGGTTCCAAATACAAAGATGTCATTACCACCTTTTGTCCTCTTGGGATTTGATGTAGATAAAAATCCATTTGGTTAATCCATGTGATCAAAGAATTCCCATTGAACTTGTACAATTATACTTTTGGAATCATGTTCCATCACTAGTAAGAAGGTCCACATGTTTGTGCAAAGGACCCCCTCGGTTGGTGTGATTTGGATCTGCGAGTGTGCATTACTTGAGGAGCTCATGTTACTTGAACGAGAATTCATACTATTCATGCTTGAAATAGTTAACATCAACATTTTCTCATTGATTCAATCCATGTCTTCATTTCACCCATCATTGTGTGGTTGAGGTTACTTTCTACTGCTTGAAGATTACAAATGAGGTCATCCTTACCATATTATTAACCTTTACTTGAAATTGGGTGACTTCTCTCTCGATATTTTAAAATCTAATGATTCAAAATCTATTTATTCCTTATTTGGAGTCATTCCTAAGGTGGTTTGACCCTTCCCTTGGCCTCTAGTTGATCTCATTGTCATGATGTAGGGTTTGGGTCTTGGGACGTAAAAGGATTAGTGTAGGAATTTAGGGTTTGTGTTTTGCATGGGTTTCATAAGGTTATTTTCCAAATGGAGAGAAAAAATAGAAACAAACCATAAATAATTGTTGGCAAGATTTCTGAAAATATAAGAAACTTAGAAAAATCAAAAATTGCAACCTATGGAGCAAATTTATGAAAAACCATAAAATGGATATAACTTGTGAAAAACAAGAAAAAATGTTGAAATTTGGACTGAACATTACTTGACTAATTTATTTACTTCATTTAAACAATTGAATAAAAACACTACCTTTTTGGAGATATAGCCAAATCTTCAAAATTAGGGTTTTGACCTAATTCTAGTCCAGATCGAAGCTTTGATACCACTTGTAATAAAATTACTTAGATAGATCTGAATATAAAAAATATAATACAAAATAACACCAAAATATAGAGAATGATCACAATATTCAAGTAGAACTAACTAGCCACTTCAAGGGTAACCTCCAAATCATACAATAAAAATCAATTGCTCAACCTAATGATCATCTACTAGTTACTAACTCATATATATACACACACCTTATGATGTTATACAAAGCACCAAGGCTAACCTACTAAGCATAAGAAAGTAGAAATGAATGTGACATGACATGATAAGAGATTATGTTATCCACAAGTCTTCCATCCATATCTTGATATATGACCTAGGATTAATGGCATAGCACCACAACTATAATTTTTACTAAGAGATGGAGTTATTTGACAAATTTAGCTCGTAATCCATAAATAAAATATTCTTCTCGCATAATCAAATGAGATTTTTTTGAATAATTTTAGTTACATACCCATCAATGGTAGTTTGCATCCAATGGTCTACAGTTTGGGTCAATTTAGTGTTTAATTTGCACATTTTTTCCATCTTTTCATCCGTCCATTCATATTCTTATTTGTACTCATGCCTACAAGAATAATATTCCACTTGAGATAATCATTTGGCTAATTATTTTGAAATCTCACACCAAAATATCTCATGAATGTCTCCATAAATGTGTTGTAGATTGATTATTTATGCGGGAATTCCCATCACGACCTCTTCATCTTCCATTAAACATTTATCTTCTCTTATAGCCATCATTTTACATTTCACCGTCTTAGTAGCCATAGTAACATTTTCAAGTCCGAAAATGGAACCGTTGTCAGAAAAGGTCCTTAACATCACCGATTAGGACTTACTGACATGTTCTAGTCTAGGGAAATTCATAATAATTCATTTAAACAATGAGTAACAAATATAATAGAGTATAACATACAATGCGCAATAAAGATATAATAGAAACTATTCAATGAAGATATAACCAAGAGACGAGAACAAGTACTAATAAACTGGAATGTGTATTACTGAATTGAGAACTCAAACATGAATTCAAAATGGAAATTGACATCAATATTAAGGATTCAAGATCAAACTTCTACGCGGTGCGCTTACATGATTTTATACAATATGAAGTGACTATTGATTTACCAGTCCCTTCTTCTTATTTACCTTGATAAAGGAGGCTCTTTGAATATTCTATCTATACTTAGAGAGCATTACATATTCTATATTTTTTCTTTTATATACTAGGCACATACATTAGGAATTGCGTAATATACAACAATATACAAAATATATATTCAAGTGAGCTTTTAAACCCCTATACACTCCAAACATTAGTTATCTCTTGTGTATTATGCTTGGACCTTAATTTTTCCACCCACATTTGTTGTTTATACTAGCAATTGCATGTGAGTTGCAAATTATGCCAAAAGGGTTGTTAAATTAAAGTTAGTGCGTACTTTTATTTTGTGTAATATATTTATAAATGTTATTGGAAAATTATAGTGTAAAGAACCATCAAAAGGAAAACTCTTTATCATCTTCATTGGATTGATTGTAAGTCCTCTCATACACTAAGTAAGCACATTGACACAACCACCACAATTTTAATTTGCTTTTTGATGGGATTTTATAGTTTTCTAAAGGTAGTTAACAAGGCCTAGAATGTCAACGATGTAGACATAATGATCAATTATGGGCATAATGATCAATTATGGGCATAATGTTATAATAACACTCATGTCATTGAAGTAGTTATAGTCCTCATTTGCTAAAATTGCATGGTTCTATGTTAATGAAACATAAATGAAGATTACATAGCCAAGGTATGTGTAAGACCATTGCATACATGAAATATTTCATGAGCATACTTGTAACAGCCATGCTTTTTCATACTTTCCAAACATGGCATTCCACAAGGTCGTACATCTCTTGGAAATTTTTTTCCAAACCATTTATGCCCCTTGTGTATGCTTTCACATATTAAATATATGTCTACAAGGGCATAACTATTATAGGTCTCCCATTTTGGCATAGGCTCCCAAAATGCATTTGTTGAAAAACTTCCAAGGTCTTTTCAAAGCAAACTCATTTTGTGCATATCCTGCAATCATTGCATTCCATGTGACCAAATTTCTTTCATCCATTTTTTTGAACAATTCACATGCCTTGTGCATGTTTCCACATTTTACATACACATTTCCCAGTGCACTTACAACTACAACATCGACTAAATCCCTTTTCCATTACACACTAGTGAATGTTCATACCCTATTTTAAACCTACTCTTTCAACACATTGTCAATGTTTTGTGAGGATGCCCAAAAAATCCTAGATTTTCTCCACACTATTCCTAGAACTAATCAAATGGGTACCTATTGGATGTAGTTGGTGAAACAAGGACAATGCTTCATGAAGATGGTCATTTTTTGAAATGACTACCTTTTTTCTCTCACCATAAAAACCCAATGAAATACCCAAAACAAATACCTTATTATGACCACTACTATAACAAAGAACGCAAATCTCACTAAAATTTATCTCCTTCATGAATATAGCGGATAACGAGAATTCACAGAGGTGCACTTTACTTGTTCCAACTAATAAAAAAATTCATTAAAATTGGTAACATCTAAATAGAAAAATAAATAAAAAGCATGTTTTGTTCTTTGTTGTAGATAGCATGTGATGAAACTTTTGAATTCCCATTCCAAACCCCATTTTTGTCATTATCACCTTGTATTGAACTAATATTAGCATTATTATAAATAATAATTTCATGTACTTAAAGAGAAGTTTTGTGCATAAATCTTGGTTATATTTCATCTTTCATATGCTTCATGGGATTAATTGATATAAGTGGTTTTTGTGCTAACAAGTGTGAATGGAAGATATTTCATAATCCTAGCGTAGGACTCGCATAACCTAGTATGGGAATCATACAACCTAGCATAGGACTCACACGACGGAGTGCGGGACTCACATAACGGAGCATAGCACTCACATGATGGAGTGCGGGACTCACAGTGGAGCGTGGAACTCACCTAGTCAACATATGATTTACACAACTCGTAGAGACACCAAGTCAGCATCAATTCCATCTAGGACTTGGATTGTTTAGGTAGAAACTACCTCTTTAGACATACAAATCATCCAAGTCAACATGGTTAAACTAGCAGTAACAAGTCCTCATTTTTTCGCAACATTCACTATGCAAAGAACTTGATTACTTGAGTTGTATAAAAATCCAATGATCTCAACATTAGTTAAGTTTTGTTTACACAAACTTCAATTCAATTCAAAAGATGAATGTGATCAACAAGTCATATGCAGGATGACACCTCAACTTAAAGATTACCAGTTATGTTGTCATTTTGATATAGATATGTTTAGTTAACTATTGTATGTAACCTTTGCATGTATATTAGAATAAAAATTTCTCTTGAAGAAGAACTTGACTTCACCTGGTATATAAGACGTACACATTAGGATTATTAGGAGATTCACGTTTTGGAAAGAAAATAAATGTATTGAAACATTATTGATAAATAAAAGCGACATGATTCTAAATTCAGTTGTGTTTCTGTGAGTAATACATAAGAACCGGACAAAGGAAGCAACAAGGGCCACTCCTCCCCAATGTGACGTTGTTTATTTTTTTAATTTCTTTATTATTCAAGTAGTTTGATTATTTTCTAGTATTATAGTGTTTACATTATTTAAATTGTTATTTTATTTCAGCATGTTTCAGTTCTTTAAAGTTATAGAGTTAGGAGTCTTTGTGATTTTTTTTTCTCTCATCAAGTTTTGATAAGATAAGATAGATTCTTAGTTAAACAAGTTGTTTATTCTTCATTAATTTAGTTGCATGATCAATATAGTTTCAACCATTCTTTGTTGCAAATAGTCTTAGACACCGCCTTGGTATTGACAATTATTTAATGATTAAAGTGTGAGTATCAACGACACTCATCACTTTTTGGCGCCACTTGAGGATTTCTAAAGGTGTTATCAAAGATCAAGGTACTAGTTTGTGTGCTTTCTGATAATCTAGTAAGTTTCCATTTATAAATTATTTTTCCATACTTTTTCTTTTGAAAATAAAAGGTCTTGTAGTGACAACAAGTGTCTTTTTTGGGATTTTGGAGTATGTGGAATATGGTGATCAAATAATCACTTATACTTAAGGAATTGTTAGCAAGCATGCCATAAGTTTATGTTTAGACCTAGAGATCATAGAGGTAGGTTTGTAAGAGTAAACCTAAATAACCCCCTCAAAATTTACCGGTGGAACTAGTTGAGTAACAAGAGAGGATGGTGGATGGAGTAGAGAATCCTAATGGAGGAAACAATGGTAATCCACCACTAGGAAGGACATTCACTTATCCCATAGAATTGGATCCCAATGACCAAGGCCCTATGAAGAATATATCCCCCTCAATTCTACCAACTTTTAGGGGTTTAGTCTCGAAAGATCTTGATCAATTTTTATTTGAATTCAAAGTGTTATGCCAGACCTATGATTATACCTCTGACACTCAAAAATTGAAGTTATTTCCCTCAACCTTGAAAGATACAACCATGAGATGGTTCATGGGCCTAACCCCCAACTTTATCCATACTTGGGAAGAGATGGAAACAATTTTCTTGGACAAGTACCAAGATTATTGTAGGGTTAGAGACTATAGGGAAGAACTCTTTAGGATACAATGAAGGAAGATGAAAGTGTAGAAGATTATCTTGATCGATTTTCTTTTCCTTCATAGGAGGTGTGGCATAGGCCTAGACATTACCCTTTTAAAAACAATATTTCTTAAAGGATTGGATGAGGACACTATTATGTCAAAAAAGTAGCACCTTGGGATAATCTCATGACATATCCATACTTTTTGCTAACATGGGACCATCTCTCAAGTTTTGGGACTTGCTACTTGAGATGGACCTTCGGATAAGGCTGATTTCCTCTACCTAAATCTAATGCTAAACTACTCCTAGAAGGAAAATGCAGATAACTAATCCTAAACTAGCCATTCCAAGGGAACATGGAGGGAGAGAGAGAGAGGGTTAGAAAGATGCATAAAGGGAAATCCTAAGCTAAAGGTGGTGATAACACCATAAAAGGAAGTGTAAATATCATGTTGAGGGAGAAGAAAGAAGAAAAATGGAGTAGCAAGAGGCTAGAACAATTGTGACATAGTCCTAAGGCAACATTCACCATCTAATCCCCATGAAACACAAACAAATAGACCTGTAAATGAACAAAACATGCACAAAATGCAACAAAAATGGAGAGGTAAGGGAAATACAATAAAACATGAGCAAGGGTTGAAGAAACACCACAAAACATATATTTCATTGCTTCAAAATATGCACAGTCCATTTACATTTGATGCATAGAGGCATTGGAACACTTTCTAGGCCCAAGAGAAGGCTTACAGCTCATGGAAGTTGAGAAAAAAATTGACAAGGTTTCCCCACATCCCAAAATATCCCCTTCTACTTCTCAAATGAGAAGTTTACAATTTATAGAAGAAGTGAGAAAGAGAGAGAGATATATATTGAGATAAATTCCTATATTTCCCCCTTCACCTACCAACAAAATTCATTAAATTATCTAAAAATGGATGGGAAGCCTACAAAACCCATTCCCCAATGTCCTTTGGCTTGTTGGAGAAGAAAAGAGACCATACTTCATTAAATGCGATGGTTGGTCACGCTAGAATCCATTCTTTTGATATTGTGAGATTTTTTTCCCTTTTTCTCCCACCTTACCCTACCAAAATCTGATTTTTATGAATCCATGGGTGAAGAGGATGAAAATATCTTTCCAAAAAGTCCAATTTCTTGAAAAATGGAGCACCTAAGAGAAAGATATGGCCATGCGGGTTTCTAGAGTAGCTTAACTCGGGGACCCAAACCCTCATTACTTTAAGCTCCATCGGGTCTAAATTCCACTTACTCTCCTTTCCTTTTCCTTAGTTATGTGGGCTTTCTAGACTTCTTTGCTTATTTTCTTTCCTTCTTTGCGGAGGTTCTTGAGATGCTCCAACTTCATTGTTTTGCAGTCTTGGTGATTCGCATTCCCGCACTACACTCTCCATCACCTTGTTCTGTAGGTTTTGTGAGTTTTTTTACTCGCGGGTTTGTGAGCCCCTCCTTTGTAGTTGTGTTGCATTTAAACTTTGGGCTACTCTTCAACTTCCCTTCTTTGTGGGTTTCTAACCCCCAACTACTGACTCATGACCCCACATTACTTCTTTAAAATGTCATGTCATGCAACCCCACATAACTCTCCTCTTTACTTCTCCTTATTTGCGGGGTTTTCCAACTACTTTGCTTGATTTCTTTTAGAATTAAAGTGATATCATATTTTCACAAAGAAGGTAGCTATATAAATCAGATTTTCGAGGTAGCTTTACTTGGTTGCTTTTAAGAAGTAAACATTTATATAAAGTAAATCAACTTCCCAATTTTAACCATTTTTGTAAATTTTTGAATAAGTGTTAAACTGAAGCAAAGGTAAATGCCTTTAAATGATTCCAAGTGCCCAAAAAACATGAAAATACTTGTTTCTTCATATTCTTCATTGAAGACCCAAGAAAGTGCTCAAGTCCAATTTTCTCAAGTTGTCAAGTTTTTCGCATGGGGGTATAAATGGATAATAGACACTCAAGTGGATTTTAACTTAATGAGAAAAGGATATATGAACAAAATTGAGTTTACAAACATTATTGATCTCTGTAGAAATTATTCTTGAAATCACCCAAATATGTGTAATTATAAAGACATGATTGTCAATGGAGATATATCCAAGCTAAGAGAAGAAATTTCAAACTTAAGAACAGATCTCTTGGTACATGTTAACCAAAATAAGCTCCCCTTATTTTTGGGTTAACTTACTACCTTTTGTTCTTCAGTCCAGATTTTAGACATTTAAAGCATTCAAAGGTTTCTAGAAAATGCTCCATCAAATAGAGAATTTCTTCCCCTTTCCAGAAAGGTAAAGAACTCTTTCTAACTCCTTGTATTTTTTGAGTTATGGCTCAACAGAGTTAGAAGGGAAAATTTTCCCAAGGCAGACCTACGGGGCTTGGGAGAGATGTTTGCCAAGGAATCTCGGACCGGCGGGGAATCGGAGGAAAAAGTGAAAAATTTCCCTTTTGTCAAAAAGGTAAAAATTAAGTGTTGAGTTGGCACATCAAAAAGCTAATGTGGGCCGGCGGACCTTCGGAGGCAAATGAGATTTTTTGACTTTTTGTCAAAAAGTGTAAAATGGAAAAAAAGGAGCCCCTGCCTCCACCAACCCCAATGGATGCCACATCATCAGAGGATTTGCAAGAGAAAATTTCAAAATTTTCCTAAGCTATTTTTTTGCCGAAAACCTAAAGGAAATACTCGGAGGGGCCATATTTTTGATCCGAACTTCATTTTCAACAATCTTCGTACCAATGGAAAGATCTAAAGATTCTCTTCATCATGGAGTCTTCAATTTTGTATTTTGGTGAAGATTTGGGGGAGAAATTTGCAAAATGTGTTTTGGCATGGAAAAGACAAAAAACCAGTTCCAACCACCAGATTTAATGAAGTATGGGTCATTTTCTTTAGTATGCGAAGTAGATACATGGAATTATGAGCTTTTGCATCGAGCACATCAACAGAGGAAGAATTAAAAAAAAAATTGAAAAGTGGTTGGAGAAGATCCCACATTTTTTCCTCTCTTCTCACGTTTTTTCTATACTGTAAATAGAGGCACATTTTCAAGGAGTTAGCTAGAGATTGTTCATTTTTCTTCTCTGTCTCCCCCTTCTTTTCTTCCCCAGGGTCAAAATGGAGTTGGAACCTCCTCCCCTTCTCTGTAATCACATTTTTTTTCCTCTTTCCCATGAAATGGTGCAATGTGTAAATCTAGAGCAATAAAAATGTGGTTTTGTGATGCATTTTTCCATCCTTTGCTCATTTTTGGTTGTTTCTTCTTGCCTCTCATTGTTACAGGGCATTTGTGCATGTTTGAATGTCATTTACAGGTTTTAGAGCTGTGTTTTTAGGGATTTTGGAACATATCCTATATGAAGTCCATCTCTGGTCTGTGATGCACTTGTCCATCCTCTCCATTGCTCACCTCTCTTTGTTTCCATAGCAGTTTTGATAGATGATCAACATTTTTCTTCTCTAGTGTATCACTTTGTTTTTTAGTGTAGGCTCTATTTTTTCCAGTTTTCTCTCTCCTTGTCTCCTTGGAAGTTAGATTAGGATTAGATTATCTTGCTTGCACTGGAATAGCTTGTGGCAGGTAGTTTAGGAAGAGGAACCAACCTTCTCTGGAGGATCATTCCCATTTGCAAGTCCCACAGCTTGGGGAATGATCCAATGTTATGCAAATCACACCAAATGACCCTGCCGTAGAAAAGTAGGTCCATAACTCATTTGGGGGTGCTGTGATTTTGCACTAATAATTTTGGCACGCCGGTGGGACCTTAGAGGTCTTCACTTCATTACAACAAGATCGATGTGCACTTGTTGTAATTTCCAGCTTTTGAGAAGCAACAGTTTGCACATCTAGCGACTCCATCTGGTAAATAACTCATTCTTTGAGTTGCAGACATGTTTTCCATCCATTTCCATTCACTCTTCTTTCCATATCTTTCATTATTTTCCATCATTCCATGAAGTTGTGCAATCATGACTTCATTTCCATCATGGAATTCACATTCACAATAGCAGCAGTACATTCCACCTCCAATGTGCTTTACAACTCCTTCAAATCAGCATTTTGAGCAGATTCAAGATCAGCATGTTTACTCCTATGAGCAGCAGTGTCAAAATTAGTTTGGCTATGGAGCTTTCCAAGAGCAAGGGTATGCAAACAATGAAGACAATCAAATGCAAGATGTTGGTTTATTGGAGAAGATCCAAAAAATGGAGATTGGCATGGTGCAATCAAGAGCAACAGCTCAAATGAAGGCATTTAGAATTGGTTGTAGGACTCCTTGTCCATGGGAAGGTCCTTTTCCAAGGCACTACAGCCCTCAGGAGAAGTTGGACTTCATAATTGATATTTTTCCCCAACTTCCACAATGTACGAGGAGATAAAAGCATCGAGAAAAGTCCGAATCAACCTTGTCAATGGGTAAGTCATTCAACAGTTCCTTGTATTTCTTCTTCTTCATCTCAAGCTTTACCATTTCAACAATGTCAAGTTTTAAACCTAGCCAATGTTGCTCCAGTTGTGAAAACCATCCCTCCATCCCTTAGTCTTCCATCTCATCTCATATTTTCTTCTCTCTTCTCTTCCAAATCTAAATCCCCTCCACAAGAGCAAAAAGAAACACCTTCCCCTCCAAAGAAACAAGAAGTTCCATCCCTCCCACCACCACCAACAAATGCACAAATGATTGAATCCCAATTTGTTTCTCCTCTTGCCTTCCCAATTCCATGTAGGGAAGAAGAAATTACGAAAAATCAGTCATGAAGGACAGCAAGAAGAATAAGTGAAAGAAGAATAAATGATTAAGAGTTTAGTGAACTTGGCTCTCAGATTCAGGATTACAAAAATTCCTTTGTTGGTTAAGCCTACTAGAGGAGGTAAATGTTGAAGAACCAGAGGTGGCCAAGGCTGAGTTTGTAGCAGCAGCAGTGGAGCAAGAAGATCAACCTGTTTGCTCATAATGTAGTGTCCATGTTGGCACTCTACTTGAAGAAAATGTTGGTCCAATTCAAGTTGCACAATCAGCCATGGAAGAGGAAGGAAAATCAGCTCAAAGTCCCATTGGAAAGGAGCAAATGGGTGAGACCAAATCAGAGTTTATAACAACAGAAGAAGAAGGCATCATTGATAATTTATTGCTTTCATTTGAAGGGCCTGTTTTGGTTGATGAATCCACCATGGAAAGGAGCTCTAAAGAAGATCTTGCAGTCCCAACTTGTCCTCTAGAGCAGCAGATTGAAGAGTTTGATTTGGAAAACTTCATGATAGAGAAAGAGGTCATTCAAGAGCAAGATGGTCTTCAAGCAGCAGAGGAAGGAGAAGCTGCTCCAAATCCAAAAGAAGAGGAGTACATTCCAGTTGTGGAGGAGAAAAATGCAGGTCCAAGAGCTTTGAACACAAAACAGGCTATAGAAGAACCTTCAGTTCTTCCTTCCACTTCATCTCTCTCGAGCTCTAACATTGGAGAAGAGTTTGATATTTCAAAATTCATGTTGGAGGATGAAAGAAACCATGGTAAACAAGTTATTGATCAAGAGAACACCATGGAGGAAGTTGAACATTTGCAGCAGGACAGCAATGAGGTAGTTTATCTGTCTGATTTGGAGGATTGTTTTGATGGAGAAGAACCAGTTGAAATCACATTATTTTCTCCTCCTTCATCCACCTTCCAAACATGCATACCTGTTGTCATGGAGGAGAGCATTCATTTGCAGTAGTTTGTACCTTATAGCAACCTTTTGGAATCAAGTTTGGAAGATTTAAATCTTCCATGTTCTTCATAAGAGGAAGAAGAGAAAGAGCAGAAGGGTTTCACCACTTCTTCCACGTCATTCATCTAAGAAGGTCTACAAGAGGACTCCATTTTTGGAGTTAAAAATCAAAGAAATAGGCACATCAATCAGACCAGACCTTGCCCAATCAAGTATTTGGCTTCTTTGGAGCCAAAGGAGAAGCCACAACCAGTCATGCTTGCTTTAGGGCATGAGGATGAGCTACAAAGTACCAAGGATCAACTGCCATACCTCTTCAATCTAAATGTAGAGCAACTAAAAGAGGTATTGGATTTTTCTTCAGTTGATACTTTGGTCATTTGGGTGGAATATCATCCTGTAGTTAGTTTTTCACTCATCCAACCAGCCATGTTCAGTGCCAAATCAGTTGCATGGCTGCCATTTTTGAGGAAGGGAAGCTATTTCTCCCTGCCAGTTGCAGGTTTTTTTTTAGCTCCCTTTGTTCTTGGTTAGAGTGGTGTAGGTAGGTTTTTTTTTATTAGAAGAAGTGCTTTTGCACACTCTACATGTTCCATTTGGAGCATGTATGATTTTAAGTTTGTACATAGTTTTTAGTGATGTTGTATTTTTCTTGCACAAGGTATCATTGGTTAGATTTTGGTGAAGTTCAACTTCAAGTTTCAGTGGGTTTCCAAGTGATTCAGAGGTCAAATTTTCAGAGTTAGATCAAAGAATTGGTTATCAGGCTTGACTCCATGCCCAATGGATGCAAAAAGGCCAGTGATCATTCATCTAGTAGGCTAGATGACCCCTGTGAGTCGCCAAAGTTGTTAACCAAAATAAGCTCCCCTTATTTTTGGGTTAACTTACTACCTTTTGTGCTTCAGTCCATATTTTAGACATTTAAATCATTCAAAGGTTTCTAGAAAATGCTCCATCAGATAGAGAATTTCTTCCCCTTTCCAGAAAGGTAAAGAACTCTTTCTAACTCCTTGTATTTTTTGAGTTATGGCTCGGCGGAGTTAGAAGGGAAAATTTGCCCAAGGCGGACCTGCGGGGCTTGGGAGAGATGTTTGCCAAGGAATCTCGGACTGGCATGGGGAATTGGAGGAAAAAGTGAAAATTTTCCCTTTTGTCAAAAAGGTGAAAATTAAGTGTTGAGTTGGCACATCAAAAAGCTAATGCGGGTCGGCGGACCTTCGGAGGCAAATGAGATTTTTTGACTTTTTGTCAAAAAGTGTAAAATGGAAAAAAGGATCCCTACCTCCGCTAACCCCAATGGATGCCACGTCATCAGCGGATTTGCGGGAGAAAATTTCAAAATTTGCCCGAGTTGTTTTTTGCCGAAAACGTAAAGGAAATACTCAGAGGGCCATATCTTTTGATCCAGAGCTCCATTTTCTACAATCTTGGTACCAATGGAAAGATCTGAATATTCTCTTCATCATGGAGTCTTCAATTTTGGATTTTGGTGAAGATTTGGGGGAGAAATTTGCAAAATGCGTTTTGGCGTGGAAAAGACAAAAAAACAGTTCCAACCACTAGATTTAATGAAGTATGGGTCATTTTCTTTGGTCTGTGAAGTAGATACATTGAATTATGAGCTTTTACATTGATCTAAATCAACAAAGGAAGAATTAAAACACATTTTGAAAAGTGGTTGGAGTAGATCTCACATTTTTTCCTCTCTTCTCGCATTTCTCTATAAAATGTAAACAGAGGCACATTTTTAAGGAGTTAGCTAGAGATTGTTCATTTTTCTTCTCTGCCTCCCCCTTATTTTCTTCCCTAGGGTTGAAATGGAGTTGGAACCTCCTCCCTTGCTCTGTAATGGCATTTTTTTTGCCTCTTGCCCATGAAATGGTGCACTGTGTAAATCTAGAGCAATAAAAACGTGTTTTTGTGATGCATTTGTCCATCCTTTGCTCATTTTTGGTTGTTTCTTCTTACCTCTCATTATTGCAGGGCATCTGTGCATGTTTGAATGTCATTTACAGGTTTTGGAGCTGTGTTTTTAGGGATTTTGGAACATTTTCTATGTGAAGTCCATCTCGGTCTATGATGCACTTGTCCATCCTCTCCATTGCTCACCTCTCTTTGTTTCCATGGTAGTTTTGATAGATGATCAACATTTTCCTTCTCAGAGTATCACCGTTTTAGTGTAGGCTCTATTTTTTCCAGTTTTCTTTCTCTCCTTGTCTCCTTAGAAGTTAGATTAGGATTAGATTAGCTTGCACCTTGCTTTGGAATAGCTTGTGGCAGGTAGTTTAGGAAGAGGAACCAACCTTCTCTCGGAGGATCATTCCCATTTGCAAGTCCCACGACTTGGGAGTGAACCAATGTTATGAAAATCACACCAAATGACATTGGCTTAGAAAATCATATCCATAACTCATTTGGGGGTGATGTGATTTTGCACTAACATATAATTCAATGCAAAAGTGGATAGGAAAAAATCGATAACAAAGTTCCATTGTTCATATATTTTCCTATATGTATGGATAAACATGGACTTAAGGATTGTCCATTAAATAAAACCAATGTTTGTCTTGTTTTTGATTTGAAACATGTAACTGATCAATGTGGATTATTACCCTTGCTTAAGAGTCATCTAAAACAAAATACATAGAGTGAGCTTGAAGTTAACTATGTAGCTCAAAAGCAAGGAGGTAATTTTGCTTCAAATCAAAACCAACATTATGCCCCAAAACCCAATGGTTTCTAATCAATGGAACACACCATGGTCCTATCCTCAACCTTGGAATCAAAAAGTTCCACAATAATGGGGTCCACAATGGAATGTGCAGCTAACATTTTATCAGTAAGCATGGACTCCAAAATATCAAATTTCACCATCATTCTAACAATTCAATCCTCAATATCAATAACAATGGAATGTTTCTCAAGGATCTGGTCAACTGTTTTATAATCAATGGAGACCATAGGGACAACAAAAGCCTTGTTAAATGAGCCAATAGCTTCTACCCCAACAGAACAATTAGTCCAATCTCAAATTCCAGCTTCAAACCGTGTTTAATCCAAATAATGCTAAGCGGGGTAATCTGTACATTGTTGAAATTGAAAAAATACCATTAATAAATTCTATTGAGTGTGATAACATCTTTGCTACGCTTAGGAAATATTACTTTAAACCCTCTTCACTAATCATAGAATAATTTTTAGAAGAAAAGGGAGGACATGAAGAGACAAAACCTAAAGCTACTTTCGAAAAGTGGTCTAACTCACTTCCAAAAACACCATTTTCATCCAAGTTCTTAAATAAAGACAATACCCCAAATTAGGATGCACCTGAATTAGATTTGATTCAGGGATTGAATAAATTAAGCATGGAAATCCCTCTTTTGCAAGCTCTCAGAGATATCCCAAAATTAAACAAAACAATCAAGGAATTATGTGTCAAAACTCCAGGAAGGAAGAGAAACCAACCAAGGACCATACAGGTCGATGGTAAATTGGCCAATGTATTAGAAGGAAATATGATTCCTCCCAAATATAGTGATCTTAGGAGTCATATAGTCACATGTTATATTGGAAATGTGGAAATTCCAAATGTTTTGATTGACTTAGGTGTTGTAATTAATGTAATGACTACAGATACCTTGTCAACACTATCTCTTCCTGATTTACAAGCAACTCTAGTGGTCTTGCAAATGGTTGATCAATTTGTATCTAACCCCAAAGAGTCATAGAAGATGAAACAATCACAATTGAATCATGTGATTATTTTGTATACTTCTAGTTATTAAAACTAATAATAAGAAAATTGGATATCCCTTAATCTTAGGACACCCATGGCCAACAACCTGGTGCAACACTTATTGATCGCAAGACTAGAGATATGACAATCACTAATGGGCATAATGAAAATAAAATATCTATGTATCCACCTGTAAAACCTTTTTCCATTTCATGCAATCAATGGTGTATTGGTGACTTAGAAGAGACTGAGGATGTTGTGTCCTCATTGGTTGTGGTAATAATACAAGAACTCTTAGATCAAGTTCAAGATTAGGATTTCTCTAAACTTAATTCACAAGCATTAGAGGGAAATAAAGAGGAGATCTTATATGAAAACATGCGACCATTAATCTACCCTTTTACAAGGAACGTTGACCTTACTGAGTGTGTTTTTCATAACTTCTTTGAAATCCATAGGTTTTTACCTCATAAATTCCCCTTGAACTCAATTTTAAGAGAATATCCAATGGTAAGTTATCTCCACCCAAATACTAAACAATTACCTATCTTTCCAAGGAAGGCATTGATAATTAATAGTTGGCCCACTAACCCATAAGAGAATTCCATGTTTATACTTTTATGCTCCCATCCTCAATATTTTGTTTGGGAATACAATGACATGAAGGGTATTCATCCTAACATTTGCACACATCATGTCTACACCATCGTCTAGACCAGTTAGACAACCCCAAAGAAGGATAAACCCCTTGAGAGACATTGTGAAGACTAAAATTGAGAAACTACTCCAGGTGGGATTTATTTATCCAATATTAGATAGTCATTGGGTGCCTCCATTGGTCATAGTACCCAAGAAAAATGGAAAATGGAGGGTGTGTGTTGATTATAAATAATTGAATAAATCTACTTATAGAGATTATTTCCCTTTACCCTTCATTAACCAAGTTTTGGACAACCTATCAGGGAAAAGATATTTTTCATTCTTGGATGGATTTAGTGGATACAACCAAATAACAGTATCACCAGAAGACCAGGACAAAACCACATTCACTTTTCCATGGGGAACATTTGCTTATATGGTTTTACCTTTTGGTCTATGTAATGCTCTTACTACCTTAGAGAGATAAATGTTAGCAATTGTTACCAATCTCACTTGTGGTGTGTGTGGAAATTTATATGGATGACTCTATAGTCTATGAAACTAAATTCTAGGAGGAAATGAATAGCTTAGATAAATTACTCTCTAGATGTGGAAAACATCAATTATCTCTCAATCATGAGAAGTGTATTTTTATGATGGAGCAAGGGATGGTTTTGGGACCCTATATTTCAATTGAAGGAATCAAAGTGGACCCGAGACAAATTCAATATCATTGTATAACTCCCATTGCCCAAAATTGATGAGGTAGGTGCGAAGTTTCTTACGACATGTGGGTTATTATAGGAAATTTATCTATGACTTTAGAAAAATAACCTCTCCACTATTTTCACTTTTAACTAAGGATTTTGAATTTCAGTGGACATAATTTTGTCAAAAATATTTTAGCATCATAAAAGAGAAACTAAATAATAATTCAGTTCTTAGGAGACCAAATTGGAATCTTCCCTTTTGTAGACACAAAATTATGCACTTTGGGTATTTATCTAGTCCTGATTACATACTACTATTCATATGATTCCTAACTAAGAAAAGTACTAACTAACCCATGTCTTTGACCACCTTTCTTTGCTTTTTATTTCCAATTTTAGTCTTGCACCCTTACTTGTTCATTCTACCTTTTTATATCTAGGAATTTAGCATTTTGGACACTAGCACCTAGCCAAGACACTAGCGCTACGCACCTTCATCCCCTCTGGGTGCCCCTGACCTCAGTATACTTTGTTCACAACTTTTGGGTCCTTTCTAGCCATTTGAGCATCTTATCTTTTTGGTAGTCGGCTTTTTTGGAGTTAATTATGAAATTCAAACAAGGGAATCATATAAATATAAAGTTATGTGATCATAATAAAGGACCAAACACTAAACAAGGGAATCATGTAAATATAAAGTTATGTGATCATAATAAAGGACCAAGCACTAAGCATTATCTATCACCACCCAAGGTTACATCCATTAAGCATCTAAGAGATCCATTGCATCCATCTAGCACCATCCAAGGAACACAAGGGATGGTTATTCTACATACACACTTCATAGGACTTACTTATATCCTATTCATGTGAGTTCATTATATTCCATGCACACATCTATTACATTTATTTACATCCAACTTATTTTCTCGCTATCAAGTGCGACACATATAAGAGCCACCTAGGGCATGATTCCGCACACAAACACAAAACTACATTGGTTCTAAGATATAGTGCAATGCTCAATCGTAAGATCACCATTGTGATAGTTGAGGACAGTCTAAACCCTCATTATGCATCTTTCTTTTTAGGATTTGATGTCTATTTGAGGGTTTTATAGGTCATTATTTCATTACGAGGTTTTACGGGGACTTTGGTGATCATGATACGACCTCATAAAGAACCAAAGGTGAACAACAGTGAATACCTCATGACCACTCAGATGAGGTTTTTAAGCATTTCTATAGACAAACGTGTCCAAAAATAGGCCTAGGGTGCCCCCTGTCCCCTCTCAGGGTGCCTTAGTTCATCATATTCCTCAATCTCTACATTTTATTGAGCTTCATTGTGACATTCAAAGTGCTCAGCATTTTCTAGCTTTCTAGCTATGTGCACCTTCAAAATCTCTACAAATCGATAACACTTTATACTCTCTCTTTACACTTAGGGTTTCATATTTTCTTACTGAGCTTGCTTGGGTGAATTTTTATACTTAATTATTTACTCATTTACTGCTACAATAACAATCAAATTAGACATGTAAATTCACATTTTAGCTTAATCACCTTTCATATTTAAATTGATTCTTCCAATGAGCCAATTGGGGTTGTTTTGGGTCAACAAGAAGAGGGAGAGGTAATGCATGTAATTTATTACATCAAGTAAAAATATCTCCCAACTAAAAATAACTATACTACCATGAGAAAAATATTTTCTCGCAATTGTTTATGCAATCTGTTGATCTCGGAAAACTCATTCCCGCACGGGTGAACACGAGAGGCCAACCACCAAAGAACTCGAATGATAAAGGGCTTAGGACCTCAGATGCAAATATGGATTCTAGATATGGGTGTAGAGAAAATAAATCTATAAATAAAGAAAATAGATCTGCAACATGGAAACATATAAGATTACATGATGATATACGGGGACTTCGACAAATCGAGATCATAAGGAAGCGTTAACTTCCTCGGTGGCTGTTAATCCCCATGTTCATAATAAAATAATGAATATCAAATGATAAGATGACATGCCAAAAACTATAAAAAAAAATCTGCAATATGTTGAATAACAATATAAATATGATACCAAACTAGTATCCCCTGATGAGAACAACCGATTGTTTCTTGGCGAGTGATATGAAACTTGTAGAGCTTTACCTCCAAATATTCCACAATATGATGCGAAATTTCTGAGACAAATAAATTTAAGCTTCAGAATTTCCAGAATTTTCTCCTCTCCCTTCGGAGGGGGAAAGAGTTCTATTTATAACTTGAATTAAGATTAAAATAAAGGATTACAAATAATTATAATTTGCAAAATAAATTTTGATTAAGAGGACATGATGAAGAGGTGATTTGATGGTGGGGTTTATGATGTGAGAAAAGGAAAAGATGTGATGTGGAGTAGGGACATGATTAGGTGTAATAGTGAAGTCATGTGCTCACTTTACACTATTGATTTTTTGGATTTGTTGTCGGAGAGGAGATTTTTGAATTATTGATTTTATGGGTGGGGTTCATATTTTAATAATTGAAGAGATTAAATTTTTAGGTGGGAATTGATTTTTAGGTGAGAAGTGATTTTGACTTAAGTGGGGAGCATGTGGGGTTATTGATTTATATATATACTTTTGAATTATTTAATTATTAAATAGAATGATATGACTTATTTAACATAATATAGTTTTGGCATGTGATAAGATATTAATATAGTTATAAGATTAATTAATCGAATGTGAATTGTTGGTAGGAAATGAGACCGAATAAGCGTCTTTGGAGGAGATCAAAAACCGGGATGATACAGAATTTGGTGTCTACACAATCAACAAATTTCACCACTACATCACAGGGTATGAGGTGATCATTCATACAGACCATTCTGCCATTAAATATTTAATGAACAAACCCTTGGTTCAAGGTAGAATTGTTAGATGGTTGTTATTATTGCAAGAATTCAATATTAAAATTATTGATAAACCTAGTAAAGAAAATGTGGTAGTTGATTTTATTTCAAGAATAACTATTTCAGGTACAAATGAATAAGTGAATGATGATTTCCTAGATGAGCACTTATTTGTTGTTTCCACCAGCTCTCCTTGGTTTTTTGATATGGATAATTATTTGGCCATAAGGAAGTTTCCATCTTTTCTTATACCCAAACAAAGAAAACAATTAATCAAATAGAGTGTAATGTATAAGTGGTTTGATGGAATGCTTTTTAAATATGGAATTGTTTATGTCTTACGTAGGTGCGAAGCGAAGATGAAATATTTGACAAACTTAGAGCCTGCCATGATGAACCATTTGGAGGGCATTATTCAATCAAAAGAACAATTCATAAATTTCTAGAACCAGGTATTCTTTGGATTTCAATGCACAAGGATGTCAAGAAATATGTGTGGCAATGTGATAAGTGCCAACGTATGGGAAACCAACATTGTCAAATGAAATTCCTCTTCAACCCTAGATATTTTTGGAACCATTTGAGAAGTGGGGATTGTATTTCATAGGATCAATTGATCTACCTTCTCAAGGGAAGGAATATATCTTGGTATGCACATACTATGTAACAAAATGGGCTAAAGTAAAAACTCTCCAGTATGCTAGAGATGAAATGGTGGGAGATTTCTGTATGAGGATATTTTTAGAGATTTTGATCACTAAGGTCAATTATTTCAGATCAAGGACATCAATTCATGTCAAACGTAATTAGTTCTTTTGTGAAAACATATCAAGTAAGACACAAGAAGTCATCCCCTTACCACTCTCATTTTAATAGTCAAGTTGAGGTTACCAATAGGGAACTAGAAAAAATCTTGACCAAAACAATAGATGTTTCAAGAAGGAATTGGGTGCAAAAAAATCATGTAGCAGTATGGGCTTATAACACAACTTGGAAAGCAACTACAAGATTTAATCCATATGAGTTGGTCTATGGGAAGAAACCTATCTTTCTAATAGAATATGAGATATAGACATAAAAAATAGATGCTAAAGTAGGAATTGAATTTTCAAAGCCACAGAAATAAAGAATTAACTAGTTGAACGAGTTGGATGAGATGAGACTTGAATCATTGCATCAAACCGAGCTAGTCCAACATCAGAGGCAGTTATGACATGACCGACACATCAAACAGAGGAAGTTTTAGAGAGGAGATTGGGATCTGCTATTTGACTCAAAATACAAGGATTTTAAGGGGAAGCTACAAACCAGATGGATGGGCCCATATCAAATAGAAGAATTCTATGGTAATGGGATTGTGCAACTTGTTCCAATTGATGGTGAAAGGAGGGTAATGTTGGTTTAATGGTCATAAAGCGTGTTTATATCAACAACCAACATCTTGAGAAGAATTTAAAATGATGTTGCAAGCCAATTCAACTTTGAATTGTTTGGATGAGGTCTCCTTGTCCAAGTTAATCCAAGTTAATTATTCTTGAAGATGATGATAAAATTGGGATGGTTGAAAACCAAAAATGACGGACATCTTCCTATAAAGGGGTATTTGAAAACCACAAATGGTGGCCATTCCTACCAAAAATATTAAAAATATATTGTTGAAATAAAACAAAGGTGGTTGCAAACCAGAGGCGGTGGTCACCTCGTTCAGAATCATGCCATGTAGAATTATACGAACAATAGCTTTGCATACAACATTGAGGGAACTTGTGACAAGTGAAAGGTGATAAGGTATGTGTCAACACTTCTTTTTAAGTTACCAAAATTGTTAATTATGATAGTGTTAATTGTTATTTTATTCAAGGTATTATTCACATGTTTCCCATCACCTAATGCACACTTCCCATTATCTCTCACAAACTTCCCAATTACTACTCGCATGTTCCCATAAATTCTTCATTCCCTTCATAATTATAACAATTATTTTACCTCCATATCAAATCCAATGCCTCAAATATTTTCCCATACCATTTTTAACCTCTACAATGCTACTTATCACCTTCATTCTTGCACCCTTAACACCTCCATTCCTGCACCATTATAACTTTTATTCCTACACAAGAATAGGTGTTAGAGTCCGTCATGAACCAAAAAACTTTACGGATTTATTAGAAAGGCCAAGTTCGTTGCTATTTTTGATAAGGAAAGATGGTTGGACTTCATGCTCATGTATGAAGAATTCAATCCAATAATAACATAGGAGTTTTCTAGAAATCTCGGTGATGAATATTCATGGATAAAAGGTACAAAAAAATTGTTCGGTGCCTCAATTATTAGTGAAATTTTTGGCATTCCTCGACATGGAAATTAGTAAATTTTAGAGCTCCATACTTTGAGATAATAAAGAGATTTTTTTGTGGGAAAAAGGAGAAATTATAATTGGTTTTTTGACAATATTGGTAAAACAAAAGGTATAAAAAGATCTAGCTTTTCATAATCATGGGGCTCTGTTGCAAAATGGGTTAGAAAATATTTCACTTGTGAAGGTCAATATGAAATAATTCTTGGCTTTGTAGTGAAAATCCTAATACGCTTGTGTCGTAGAGAGGCCGAGGAACTAAAAAAATTGACCTTCCTAATTTCTTGCATGCCTTTGTTTCCTCCTCCATAGAAAAATTCCGTTGGGGGACTAAACACTTGAAAATTTAGGGGTTGATTCATCTAATTTGCAAACACCACACCATTAAAAAATGAAATGGGATGAAGAAATGACTCAATCTATAAAAGAAACATGCTCGAGAAGGATGAAATTCAACCCAAACGTAAAACCCCTGAAACAGAGTCTATGATAGAAGCAAGACCCAAAAATAAATTAAGGTCCTCTAGGACAAGTGCTAAGCATCAAGTAGAGGATGCCCCCTTAATGGAAGAAAAGGAAGAAACAACCACAATTAGGGCAATGAAACCCACACCTCAGGATTCCCCATCTATATATCCATCTCCTCCAAACCCTATTATGGAGGATCAAATTATTGATCTAATGCCCATTATTGAAGACTCCTCATTAGTGGTTAAAGGAAAATGTCTATGTTTGAAGGTGAGCCTAGCTCACCTTATGATGAGTAATCCCTTACCCCTAGTGTTGGCCCTCTCCAAAATTGAATTTGAGTTGCAATATACAAAAGATGTGCTACAAAATTTGTAACTTTTCCTCCCAGGAAAAGATGAATACATTTCCCAATTAAGAACTGAAAAATACTTGCATATTTAGCAACTCCAATAAGACTTGGAAGGTAAAGACAAAATAATTTAAGAAATTCAACATCCTATTGACAATTTGACTACAGATTTTTAGCTCTAAAGTATGAGAAAGAGGAAAAAGAAATCATAAGCACCACAGAGTAAACATCTCAAATAGATTTTGTTTTTCCCCAAATTGTGGTATTAAAAGGAATGGCAAAATGGATGAGTCATTATTATGAGTTAAGAAAAGTAGAGGATGAAAACAAAATCTTGAAGGAAGATAAAAATTTCTGAAAAATAATATGGCATTAATATGCCAATTATATGAGAAAACACTTGCTTGTAGGTCACCTTTAAACTTGTATGCTTTGTTATTGAAGGGATAGTTTTATAAGTGACAAATTTCTAGGGTTCGATACAATGAATCCTTATAATTTGAAACTAATATGTAGTTCATGGCCACATATGCAACCTCAAATACAATTGGGAGGAATTTTTTGTGTGAATTCTATGTCCACAAATTTCTATTTCCGAACAAGTAGAGATTCCAATAAATCTGTAAGTACGAGAGGTTCAATTAAGATCATTTGTCTCCACACTCTGACATCAAACAATTTGGAGGGAATGGAGAGGGAATATTACAAGAGATGATACCAATTCATGCCTTCTCATAAGATATAGTATTTCAGCTCCTAAAATATTCTTACAACGTTATCATGCTCGATTCGAGTGTCTTGACTTGTGAGTGGTATAAAAAACATTTCTACATGTGTAGAGACTTGAGCATATTGTTTACCGAATTTTAATATGGCATTCTTTGCATGTCGAAAGAGGTGGCACTTTCTCACATAACCTTAGGAGGTAATTTATCCTACCAACCTCGGTGGTCATTAATAAGGGCCAAATAAATATGTAGAATTATGTTGGACATAAAACAAGATTGGGTAGGTATGCGGCTTACACCACCACCGATATTGGCTCCAGTCCCTCGGTGGAGTAATGATTAAGACCAACCAACAACAATCTATGACAAATGAAGAAAAATAATGATTGAGCTTAGTGGATACCATAACCCATAAGTGGAAATGTGCACTACTTTTACCAATGAGTATAATTGTACTAGGGTTGTAGAATCCTTAAATAACAATGGATGAATCTATAGCAAGAGGACTTGCTAATCCATAAGTCTAGGGTAGTGATGAGCCTTTTGAATTCCCATTCCAAACCCCATTTTTGTCATTATCACCTTATATTAAACCGATATTAGAATTATTGTAATTAATACTTTCATGTACTTAAAGAGAAGTTTTGTGCATAAATCTTGGTTATCTTTAATCTTTTATATGTTTCATGGGATTGATTGATATAAGTGGTTTTCATGCTAACAAGTGTGAATAGAAGAAATTTCATAAGCCTATCTGTTTCACTCGAAATGCTTCGTTCCTTATAGAAACAGAGATAAGGTTAGGGTTAGGAGGAATAATTGTAGAATGTCGAGATGATGTGCGCATACCGTAGAGAAAGATCAGGTGACTGCGAAGAACTCCTTTTTGTCTTGGAAGGACTACTGCAAATAAGAACACAAGACCACAAGATTTTGATTAGATAATAAATGAGGGAATCGCTTGGGCCTGTGAAGTATGAAACTTCCTTTCGAAGGTGGTCGGCCCTCGCTAATATGAATTAACACAAAATCTGTAGAGTACCAATTAAATTGTTTCGTGGAACCGGGTAGGAAAAAAAGGCTGTTTTCTTGGTTTTGATCAAAGGAACCGATGCGGTTACCTATAACCGATGGCGGTCACCGATAACCGATACCGGTTGGTTCTAGGATCTTCGGGCTGGTTGTGGTGTTTGTAATGGCTGGTTTTTGGATAGTATTGAGAAATGGGATGGTTAGAAGCTAAGGAATGATAGTTAGAGGCAATGGTACGTTAGATAATGGGTTTCGAACGGATTTGGGAAGATTACAATTCCAAAAGCACAAGAAATGTTATAATGGAGGACATGCAAGATATAACTTACTGGTTTTTTTTTTTTGATGAAGGTGCAAGTTGATCTCCTTTGCTGCCAACTCTTCTGGTTTCTTTACTCGTCTCTGCTTGGTCAAGTGAAGTTCTGGACTCTGCCGATCGCTTTGGACTCTCCTTTTATTAAAAATCCTTCGACTGATCTCCAAAATGAAATTCCGATCCGTTGTTTTGGTTTGGGAAGCCCATTTACAGGGAACCGATGGCGGTTGCGTAACCGACGGCGGTCGAGTAGGAACCGGCATCGGTTAGGAAAAAGTAGGCTATTTTTAGTAAAATAGCCCACCTTCCCTGCTTTTCTCCCGAGAGATCAGTTGCGGGCTTGGTCAAGTGGCTAGAAGGTCGGCTTTGGGTGCGAGTAAGGAGGCATTAGTTATGGATGTGAGTCTAGACCAAGTCATGGGTCCTAATTAGGTTAGTTTAGGGTTAGGGCTAGGTCATGGTGAGGTGGCCAAGTGAGGTGGTAGGTAAGGCGATGTGGATTTATCAATTACAAGGTAATTAATAAATAATTGTGTAAAGTTTAGGTAATGAGGTTAGGTTGCGAAATGGGATGCGGGTCACAAGGGGTCGTGAGACACGAATTTGGTGTCTACATTAGCCCCTTATTGTCGTGTAGCTTGTTCTGTAAAGCTGCGCGGACAATAATATGAAGTGGTTTCTCATGTTAAAGATATAGGTAATCCCCCTCAAATCTATCACAGATTGAGTGAACGGGAAATCAGGGATAGGGTTGATAAAGGGTATATGTGGTAGAGAGGATGGTAAGGTGATGGTGTAGGTCCAAGGAAGCAGACGCATGTTGAAATGCAATAGTACGACTAGGGTACATGATTTGACGAGCAAACCAGCAATGTATAGGCAAAGGTCGATAGTTTATCCAAACAAGGGTGATATAATCCTGGTATCCAAGGCATAGGAAGTAGCTCCGGTGGTATATAATGTAAGGTACAGAACGTTTAGGCATGTTCGGCAGTACCAAATGGTTGGTTTGGTTGAGATAAACGTCACGGTCTAGGTCTAGGCAAAGTTGGTCGACAGATCAAGTCAAGGACCCTAATCATGCTAAAACACGAACAAGTGAGCTCGATTGAACACAAGGTACAGGATGGATGGATAAAATAAAACGTTGGTCGGGCCAAATAGGTAGGGCGAGGCCTTGGGTCGGGCCAAATAGGTAGGGCGAGGCCTTAGGTCGGGCCAAGTGGGTAGGGCGAGGCCTTGGGTCGGGCCAAATAGGTAGGGCGAGGCCTTGGGTCGGGCCAAATAAGTGGGGCGAGGCCTTGGGTCGGGCCAATAAGTGGGGCGAGGCCTTGGGTCGGGCCAAATAAGTGGGGCGAGGCCTTGGGTCGGGCCAAATAAGTGGGGCGAGGCCTTGGGTCGGGCCAAATAGGTAGGTTGAGGCCTTGGGTCGGGCCAATAGGTAGGGCGAGGCCTTGGGTCGGGCCAATTGGTAGGGCGAGGCCTTGGGTCGGGCCAAATAGGTAGGGCGAGGCCTTGGGTCGGGCCAAATAGGTAGGTTGAGGCCTTGGGTCGGGCCAATTGATAGGGCGAGGCCTTGGGTCGGGCCAAATAAGTGGGGCGAGGCCTTGGGTCGGGCCAAATAAGTGGGGTGAGGCCTTGGGTCGGGCCAAATAGGTAGGTTGAGGCCTTGGGTCGGGCCAATTGGTAGGGCGAGGCCTTGGGTTGGGCCGGACCAGGGAACAAATGTTGTGCAACAAAGGTGGACAGAGGCGATATTGGTGAAAAAGAGGCAAGGAGTAAGGAACGGCAAAGAATGGGGTAAAAGAGGTATCAAACCGACGTCGATTCATCATGACCGATATCGGTTAAGGGACCGATACCGGTTTCCTAGGGCAAAAGGAAACCGACATCGGTTTAAGACGAAAAACCTATAAAAAGAAATATACGGCCTGTCATTGTCACTTTTGTTTTTTGTAATCCAAATTTTGACTTTTATAGATTATGGTGGGTAGCAGAACTGCGAGGTGTACGTGAGCGCCCTGACACAGTGGTGATTACACAGAGAGAGGGATCGTCTGCAGCGTTTGGTTCAGCAGCTCCAAACGCAGGTGAATGAGACAAGAGGATTGTTAGTGGTTGCGGAGTCACGGGCGGCGAGACTAGAGGCTGGAGTTCTCCATGCGAGAGGGCGTATTTATATGTTACAGGAGAGATTGGCAGATCAGTGGGCGGTACCAATAGCCGCGGTACCTTTGAGGACAGAGAGGCCCGGCGAGAGGGGTCGACGATCACGAGCATCACCTAGTTCGGGATGAGTTGTGATGGTCTGAGTATATGTTAGCGAGGTATAAGAATAAGGATGCCGACCTGCGTGTCGATGATAGAGAAGATGTATTTGTTTAACATCTAAATAAAACTGAATATGTATGTTGATTTGAGTTATGATAATAATAAGATTGTCGGTGTTTTGATTTTCGGTGTTTCGAAAAAAGGATAAAGAGAAATGTGATTAAAATAAAAATACACAAAAATATTTATATTCACCACACAAGATAGGTTATGGTAGGGGATGGTCGAGCTAACCTTGGGAGACCCCATGTCTCCGAAGTGCTGCCTACATAGCCCATTGCACAAAGCAAGGAAGGGCCTCAGACCGATGTAGTTCTCCCTTAGGATCAGGGAGGGGTGATTTTAGGCAATTTGGTGTGGTTTAGGCAATTTGTCGTTTGGTAAAAAAATTGATGTTGGTAGGGTAATGTTGTTGGTGTAGGTAGGATAATATTGTTGGTGTAGGTATAGGTAAAGCAAAAGGTTAGCATACCCAAGTAGTAGGGAATAGTGTCCTGATTAAGATCAACACACAATTCTAGATGCGAGGCAAAGCGGAAAGAGTGCTCCGTAGGTGAAAAGAGCTAAACAAACCACACAACGTAGAACGAGCCTGAAGCCCTAAGTGCCGTGTATAGACGAGAAGTCCATAGTTGAAAAGAGTTGTATGATCACAATATATCAGGTGTACGTTACGTCCCTTGAGTTGAAACAAATGGTGAGGTGATGTGGATGATATAGCTGAGGTACAAAGAACTTGTTACAACGAAAGAGAACCTACCCTAAATAGACAAGTCCATGACCCAAAAAGTTCTTTTGTATGAGGCTTTTATTTTATTAAATGTAGACTGATCGATGCGGGAAGTCTATAAGGGATATTGATTGTATTATTCTTGAGGTCTTCACGAAGCTGATCAATGCGAGAAGCTTCGGATAAAGGCTGACTGTGTATAGCTGTCCTTCGGGGGAGCAGTCTATTTATAGTAGCAGAGATGATTTTAGTGCATAGCTGTCCTTCAGGGGAGCAGTCTATTTATAGTAGCAGCAATAGTTTGGCATATAGCTGTCCTTCGAGGGAGCAGTCTATATTTAATTTTAGATAACTAGATGTTCTTTTGGCGTGAAGCATCTAGTTTAGTAGGAAGTTTGACTCAAGAAAATCCCATAAGAATACGGCTTATTTTAATACTTTGAAGTCATGGACTAGACTAAGAAGGGGAAGGCATCGTAAGGGGAGGTGAGGGGTGAGCTTGATTTTATTCGGAGATATAGAAAACAAAGTGTATGTAGCGGTAAATGAGCTCAAGGGACGAGCAGTAGGTAGATAAGGAGTGATATAACACTAGATTCAACAGTAGAATGGTCGAAGATGCAAGGCATTAAGGGGTTCAGGCTCAGGTTTACCATTAAGCGAAGCTAAACGATAAGTGCCTGATCCATAGGTGTGAGTGATTATATAAGGCCCAATCCAATTGGGAGCAAATTTTCCACGTTTGCTCTTTTCTAGTTTGGTTACATGTTGATTCTCTTTGAGGACAAGATCACCAACCTTAAATGTACGCTCATGAAGTCGCTTATCATAAGCACGCTTGATGCGTTTTTGATAGATTTGGAGGTGATCGAGAGCTGTAAGACGTCGTTCGTCAAGAAGCTCTAATTGGGCTAACCGCTCTTGGCGGAAATCATCGTTGGTGAGAATATCTTGAAGAGATATTCTAAGGGAGGGTATTTGTATTTCGAGAGGCAAAACAGCCTCGGTACCATATACCAATGAAAAAGGTGTGGCATTAGTGGAGGTACGAATGCTAGTACGATAAGCCCAAAGGGCAAAGGGAATGTGATCGTGCCAATTTCTTCCAGATTCATTGACGACTTTCATGAGGATTTTGGTTAGAGTTTTATTAGAAGATTTCACGACCATTGGCTCATGGATAGTAAGGCGATGAGAAGCTAAGTTTGATACCAAAGTTGTCACAAAGGTCTCAGAACAACTTATTTTTGAAAGATTTACCATTATCTCGTTATTAGCGATGAGGAATACCAAAACGCATGAGATAATGTGATGGTTAATGAATTCGACAATTTTTTTTTTTTTGATTGAAATGAGTGGAACGGCCTCCACCCATTTTGTGTAATATTCGGTCGCTGTGATTATCCAACGGTGACGTTGTGAAGAGGTCGGGTGAATCTCACCAATAAGGTCTAAACCCCATTGTGAGAAAGGCCAAAGATCTCGTGCGACACTGCATGGGTGGCTAGGAGTATGTTGAAGATTGGCATGTTGTTGACACATGACACAGCGCTTAACATATTCGTAGCAGTCGTTATTGAGAGTAGGCCAATAATAACCTAGGCGAAGGATTCGTTTAGCCACGGCAAGGCCACTAAAATGTCCACCACAAATCCCATCGTGTACTTGTTGGATGGTATAGGTGACTTCTGCGCCGGTTAGACAGCAAAGGAGGATGCCATCAAAGCCACGTTTATAGAGGAGTCCTCCCATGACAACATAACGCGAAACACTTTTAAGAAAAGCACGTTTTCCGTTACTAGTAAGGTCATGTGGGAGAACCGAGATCGTAAGGTAGTCGTGAAATTGGTGGTACCAGGTATCCTGCGAATTAGTAGACACAGTATTTATCATGCAAACTACCGGGGTTGAATAGGATGGTGCAAAAAGTTGCTGGACCACAACGAATAATTCAGAGTCAGTTGGCGCGGCGGGAATTTGCGAGGCTAAGCAAGCCATAGTATCCGCAAATTTGTTAGTGGAGCGGGGAATGGTTTGTATAGAATAGTGGGTAAATAAAGCTAGAAGTGAATCCACATGGTGTTTGTACTTCTGAAGTTCCTCGTTTTTACATTGGTAGATGCCCGTAACTTGATTGACTACCAATTGAGAGTCGCCAAAAATGTTGATAGATTTGATACCTAAGTGTAACGCAACTTGGAGACCTAGAACAAGGGCCTCGTATTCCGCTGTATTATTAGTGCAAGGGAAATCAAGTCGGAATGAAAGAGGCATAGGTTCAGCGTCAAGAGGGATGAGAACAATGCCGGCTCCTCCGCCGCGCTGGCACTTAGATCCATCGAAGAAGAGGGTCATTTGATACGACACTTCTCCGAGCGAAAGAGTGGCGATGAGTTCGTCGGGGAAGGTAAAATTGGTAAATTGTTCCCCAGGTAGAGGGGCCTCCGCAAGTTGATCTGCAAGAGTTTGTCCTTTGATTGATTTCTGTTGTATAAACTCAAGGTCGAGGTCGGCGAGGAGCATGAGCCATCGAGCGATGCGTTGGTTTAGGTGTGGTTTGGCGTACATATAATGAATGGGGTCTGTGTTGGTGATGACGAAAGTTTTGTGATTCAGGAGGTAATGTCGGAGTTTGGTGGCGACGAATGATAGGGCCAGGCACAATTTTTCTACATGTGTATACCTAGTCTCGTAATCCACGAGGGTACGACTTATATAGTAAACGGCCTGCTCTCGGCGTGCCGGGTCTCGATGGGCGAGCATAGCTCCTATAGCATGGTCAGTGGCGGAAAGATAAAGGTAGAAAGGACGGTCGTCCTGGGGTGGGATAAGCACAGGTGGCTGCAAGAGATATGTTTTGAGAGCTTCGAAGGCTTGGTGACACTCCTCACCCATGAAAGGCAACGTCCTTTTTTAGAAGGTGATGAAAAGGGTGACATCGATCCGAGAGTTGGGAAATGAAACGCCGGATGGATTGAAGTTTACCCTGCAAACTACGCAATTGTTTAAGGTTTTTGGGTGGGGGCATTTCTAGGATAGCTTTTACTTTAGATGGATCGACCTCAATGCCACGTAAAGAGACGATAAAGCCCAGAAGTTTCCCCGAAAGGACACCAAAGACACATTTCTTTGGTCAAGACGGATGTAATATTGTAATAAAGCATCAAAAATAATGGTTAAAACATCGAGATGTTCACTGCGATGTTTAGACTTGCCAAGAAGATCATCGACGTAATCTTCGAGGATAGTGTGCATAATGTCATGGAAAATGTAGGTCATAGCCCGCTGATAGGTCGCACCAGCATTCTTAAGGCCAAACGGCATTACACGGTAACAGAAAGTTCCCCAAGGAGTTATGAAGGCAGTTTTGTGTTGATCGGCAGGGGCAACCAAAATTTGGTTGTAACCTGAAAAGCCATCCATGAGAGAAAGCATTTCATGACCCGCAGTGAGATCAACAAGTTGATCAATACTTGGGAGGGGGAAGTCATCCTTAGGGCAAGCGAGGTTAAGATCCCGGAAATCCGTGCATATCCGAAGTCCCCCCGTCGCTTTCGTGACAGGTACGATGTTAGAAATCCATTGAGGATAGTCAATAGGCAGAATGAAGGAAACAGAAAGGAGTCGTTGGAGCTCCTCTTTGACCAAGAGAGCAATGCGTGGATGCATTTTTCTCAATTTCTGCTTGACTGGTTTGGAATCGGGGTTTAGAGTGATGTTATGGACGGCAATGGTAGGATCAATTCCTGGCATGTCAGCGTAAGACCATGCGAAAGCTTGGTTGCGAGCACGGAGAAAGGTGGTAAAGGCGGCTTGTTCTGATGTGTCAAGTGATTGTCCGATCTTCACTATGTGAGGATCTTCCTCCGTGTGGATGTTGATTTCTATAGTAGATTCGTTCAGCATGGTTTGAGTTTCAGATGGTAAGGCACGTTGAATATAAGAATCATCCGCGCCTAGGTAAGTGAGGATGGAGTCGTCATCCTGGCATTCAACAACATTAATCAAAGGCGAATCCTCTTCGATCATGTCTGGATACAGAAGGGGAAGAGAAGATGGGTCCTCATTATCGCGTTGATAAGTGAGAGGACCTATGAAGATAGCATTTATGAAAAAAAAAAAAAAGTTAGGAGGGATAGATCTGTGGTCCATCGATTTCGCGTGGGAGATGATGGCAAAGTGGGTGATGATGGTTCGGTAGGGGCAACGTCTTCTTCTTCCAGGATACAGCTGACAGGAGGTGTCTCCTGCGTAGGTGTTTCGGAAAAACCAAGACCACTGCGATCATTATGTTTGCGTGTGGTGATGGGGATGAGAGTATGTCGGCCTTGTTCGTAAAGGCCAAAACCAAAGCCTTTCCACGCACAGCGAGTCAAGAAGGTGAGGGCGAAACGACGATTTGTCAAGTATTGAAAATCGGATTGGAAGGGAACCACGCCAAGAGGAGGTTCAGGGGTAATGGAGGATGCGTCAACACCCCCATATGTTAGGTTAGTGCGACAATGGGGTGGTCCGTAAGAGATTATCTCCCCCACGCGACGGTCGTAGGTGGGGTGTGCATGTAATTGTCCGTACTCTGCGGGGTAGGGAAAGAACTAACGTTATATGGCGATACTCCCCCAGCGTAAGGTGATGAAAACGTCTACTAAGGGGTCGGAGGTTGGGATGTTAGTCATGCGGGAAGAGAAGTGGTTTGTGCGACGGTGGTTTCATCAGTTGTAGGTGCAGTTGAGGTGGACGGTTGAGGTATATTGGAAGAGGATGGTTGGGTTGAATGTATGGGTGTCTTAATTGGTATAAGCACATCGTTTGGGCGGTATAACATATTGCAAGTTTTGAAGGGGGGAGGATCAGCTTTTACAGTGTAGGACTTCCCCTCGTACTCAAATTTTATACATCGATGTAATGTTGAGGGAACGCATCCCATGGCCCGGATCCAAGGACGACCTAGCAATATATTATATTGGAACTCTCCTTCAAGGACATAGAAGAGTTCGGGTAAAGTACGTGGTCCTACGCGAATGTTGAGGATCACGGTGCCCAATGTAGAAGTAATAGCATCATTGAATGACCGCAACATGATGGGGTTGGCACACATGCAACTAGAAGGGATGTTCATTTGTTGGAAGGCTTTTGAAGAGATGATGTTTAAGCTAGCGCCCCCGTCAATCATAACCCGACGTACTCGAATGTCCCGGACGTAAGCGGAAATGAAAAGGGCAGGGTCAGGGTCTTCTATACCAAAGTCGATAATTTCATCTTCCGAGAAACTAACTGCAGCGGCTTGTTGTTTTGAGACAGAAGTGGTGGGGGAGATGGATTGTTTGGTGAGAGAGGAAACGTGATTGGGTGTTAGAATGGAGGCCACAGGCGGTGGTTTCATTGGGTAAAACCTCTATCCTCAAGGATCTCAACGAGAGCTTGTCGATGAGATTCAGAAGTCTGAATGAGATCATATAGTGTCATTTTTACGGGCGATTGATGAAGCTGTTTGATCATGGTTCGGTGGGCAACTCCATTAGAGACGGGATAGGCGGGTCCGCGAATAACCACTTTAGGTGGTGGTGTAATCGGGATGGTTGAAGGAGAAAGAGATGTCGTAGGTGTGTTTTCTTTTGCTTTCCCATTGTTTTTCTGTCCTCGAGTAGCGACACTAATCATATTAATCTCGTAGACCTGAGATGAAGAAGATGGTTGGGATAATTCATGGTCTTCAAGAGGTGGGGTTGTAATAATGATCGATCTTGGTGAGGCGGGGACAGATGGTATAGTAGAGGGAATTGACGCTAGAGGTCTCTCCCTTCGTAAGTTGTCTTTCTTAATCTTTCGATCCGGAAGAGGTGACTGGCGAAGGATGGTTTTTAGAGCTTTGCATCCTTCTACATCATGTCCAGGTGTGCGGTGATAGGCGCAGATTTTAGACTCATCATAATCCACAGGTCGGGGCTTAGACGGGTCATAAGGTCTAAGTGGGGGTAGGGAGATGGTCGCATTCTCCACCAACATAGCAAGGATTTTGGCGTAGGATCCTTTGAGTGGGTCAAAATCAGAAGAAGATGAGGGTATTGATTGTGTGGGTTGTGGTAATGTTTGGGCGTGTTTAGTTCGTATGGGTGGTGGTTTAGTCGAGGGGTGCTGACACATGTTTTTCACTAAACGTGGTTTCTTGGACACAGAAGTTACGTTCAGCTGGTTAGATGATGAGGCTACAGATGGCATGGTAGCGGGAAACAACCACGGAGAAAGGGGAGTGACAGAAAATAAATCCTTTGATGATGGGATTGGTTTAGGGTTGATAGGTGGACCGGATACACGGGGTAACGATGTTGTGATACCCTTTGATCTCTGTATAGGTGTAAAAGGCGTAGGTCGTTTTGCAGAAAACAAAGGAGGTATGATATATTGATGTAAGGTGGAGGGATGAGGTCCCAATATGGAAGGTGGGTGTGAAGATGAGGGTTTTGATAGAGGCCCGGATTGCGTTTGTCTCCTAGGTGGCGGGGCGGGTTTATTTTGGGATAAATCGAGTCGCTTAGGCGGGTGTGTTAGACTGGGCATTGGTGAGGTCCCAAGCGTAGGGGAAGATCTGGTTAAGTTGATAGAAGTGGACGGGGAATTTGGTAGAGGTGAGGGGGGTGAAGGCGAGAACAGGGTATTTTAAGCTTCTGTAAGCACTTCGGGTAGATGGTGGAGACATCGGGATCAGTCATTTGCATTTGAGTAGAAACAGGAGTACTCAAACGTTCCCATAGGGCCTGTCTATCTTCTGTGGAATGACAGTCTCCAGGTGTAATTTGTAATTTTGGTACAGAGGAAAAGTGAGTTGTAATTCCAATCCATTGCGGGTGTGACACAGGAGGCGGATGAGGCACTGTATCAGTAGATGCTAAGAGGTCGACGGGTTGTTGAAAAGATTTAGGTGATGAGGGACTAATAGGCAGAAGGGCATGTTGGAGGGGGTCTGTCATGGCTAAAGAATTTAATGATGTCGGTGCGAGAGATTTCTCATCTAAGGATGTCAAAAGGAGTGGCGTACCCTCCTCTTGTGCGGCAAGAGTGGTAGAAGGAGACGTCTGGGAAATGGATAGATTAGACAACATCCGCCGTGATCCAGAGGGATGTGGTGTAAGAAGACTCATTAATGGGAAGGGAAGCCTGGGCAGCTAACTCTTCTATGGGTAAAGGAATGATTTCGCTTTGGCTTGATGGTGGTAAAGGAGGTTCGGGCTCCTGTGTTAGTGAAGAGGCTTGATTCAAAATTTTCTCGATAGAGGCTTTTGGCTGGGTATCGAATACTGCATGGATCTCATGAACACTCTCCTCAGCTAAGATATCTTGGTTTACGTTGCTGCTGGACGAGTGATTCGGGAATGGCTTGTTGAAAATTTTCAGATTTCGGTTAGCAGGGGCGTTAGGATTATCGAGTGTTATATCCCCTGCATCAACCATTTCCTGCACTATGTTTTTCAACATCTTGCAGTTTTCATGACTATGTCCTTTTACGCGGTGAAAGTTACAAAAGTCATTTTCTTTGTACCAGGAAGGTATTGCGCGGGTGGAGTCAAACCCAGAGTGAGGTTTTACAGGGGGCAAGGTGATAGCCCCAGCTTTGAGCAATTTCTCTAGGATGACGCCATAAGTTTCTCCCAAGGGAGTGTAATTGGTGGGCTCAGCTTTGTATTTATAGGTGGTTTTTGGTGGAGTATTGGACGGTGGTTGGGATTTGACCATCACCGCGTGGACAGCTCCTTTTGATTTAGAAGAGGTTGACGCGTGAGGAGTGGTGGTATTTGGTTTATTGGTAGAATCAGGAGTTCGGAAAGTGGAGTTCTTGTTGCGCAACCGCAATTTCTCTTCCTCTAAGGCTCGAATTTCTAATTTTCGAGCCATAGTAAAGGCCTCGTCGAATGTACGGAAAGTTTGAATTTGGAGGGTAGGGGAGATGTGCTTAGCGCAGGCCCGCGTAAAGAGTTCGATAAGTTCGGTTTGAGGCAAGGCATACGTAAGTTGGTTGATAAGGCCCCGCCATCGTCCAACGAAATCTGCGATAGATTCGTCTTCGAATTGTCGGATGGCATAGAGGTCAGTGATAGATACTTTCTTGGCAATGTTAATGGAGAAATGATCCAAGAAAGATTGGGCTAGTTGGTTAAAAGAGAAGATTGAGTGCTGGGTTAAAGCACTGTACCACTCCAAGGCAGGCCCTGATAAGGACATGGGAAAGGTGCGGAGTAACAAGGCATCATCATGGGCAATCAAATAACAAGCATGTCTAAATGATCGCAAGTGTTGTTGAGGATCCTCTTTACTGTTAAAACGAGTAAACTTTGGCAACTCCCATTGAGGCGGATAAGAATGAAAGGGGACAGAAGGGTGAATGGGCTCCCGACAAACTTGCTCGTATGTCAAGGCGCTACGACTTCCTGAAACGGAAGCCTCCAGGTTTTGCATTTTGTCCATCATTTGCTTGATGAAATCTGTGGTTGGATGAGATGATGGTGCCACAGAATAGGGGTGTCCCATATAAGGTGTTGAGGTCACTGGATACGTATACGGGAATGAAAAGGTAGGCGGAGCTTGAGAAGGAAAGCTCGTTTGAATAGGTGGCAGAGAGTAAGTCATGAATGGAGTGGTCTGAAAGAGAGATGAGATAGGGGCAGTTGGTGGTAGCGATACGTGGGGTCCAAGATTAACAAAAGGAAAGCTAATCGGGGTCGTATGAACCTCTCGCCGCCGGATTGGGAGACGGGGCTAAGCGATGCAGAAGTAAGGTATTGTTATCGGGAGGAGTAGGAGCTAAATGAGCAGCTATACTAATAGGCATGCCCATAAGGAGCCGACCATCAAAGCGATTTGGGGGTATGAGACAAATAGTATTGTACAGCGCTGGGATTAGCATCCAGAAATTTGGCAAAGTCCTTGTCTCCTACAGGAATTTGGGGGATCTCACTGGTGTCCGTAGGGTTTCCTATAGAATGTGAAGGGGGTGATTCAGGCAAAGAAACAGAGCAAGCGTGTGAAACCATGGCGGCGGCTTGCTTCCGAGTGATGACAACCATGACTGTAAACACACAGGAAAGTTTCAATCTATCAAGGACAAAAACAACCTCAGAATGGTGAATTTGGCAAGTTGCTGGTTTGTCAGGGGCTGAGAGAGACAGTAACCGATATCGGTTTGGTAACCGGTGTCGGTCACAGGGCAAACGACGTCGGTCCCTTAACCGATGCCGGTGTCAAAAATCTAGAATAAGAAGATACAAAGGGGTTGCTAATTTGATTTTTAGCAACGTTGAGTAGTTTAGCAACTTATTGATCACAGAAGACAAAGTATGACAGAGAAAACAGGATTTGAAAACAAGCAAGAGGCACACGCAAATGCAGAGATTAACCTTAGGGTTAATTTTAATTATTGTGGGCTTATGCCTTTAGACGTAGAATGATGTCAGAATCCTAAACAAGAGACTTAGGGGAAATGTCAAGTTGTTTTGGCTTATAAGGTTACCTCAATCGGGCGGAGGAATACCGCGGAAAAAAGGGGGGATGTTTGAGCTGTTGTGTTAATTGTGAAGTGATTCGGTACGTGTTGTGCAGTGAAACTAAGGTTAATTTCCTGTCAATACCGTGGATATCACCCCCACGTGTACGACCTGTTACTTAATCTATGTTCACTAGAATTGAAAAACAACAGGCAAGAATGCAATGCATGTGTTTTAAAACCCAAATCGAAAGTGATATTCGATGAAGCAAAAGAGATGACTTTTACTAATGCAAGATGCAAAAACAAAGCAAGTTCTTTTACCAGAATAATAAAATACCCTGTGAATATCTCTAGAAGAAGAAAACAACAAGTATGCTCCCTATAATAAAAGCAAGCAAGAAATAAAGAAAAACCCAAAATGGGTCCCACCGGGCGTGCCAAAATGTTTCACTCGGAAATGCTTCGTTCCTTATAGAAACAGATAAGGTTAGGGTTAGGAGGAATACCTGTAGAATGTCGAGATGATGTGCGCATACCGTAGAGAAAGATCAGGCTGACTGCGAAGAACTCCTTTTTGTCTTGGAAGGACTACCTGCAAATAAGAACACAAGACCACAAGATTTTGATTAGATAATAAATGAGGGAACTGCCTTGGGCCCAGGAAGTATGAAACTTCCTTTCGAAGGTGGTCAGTTCCCCTGCTAATATGAATTAACACAAAATACTGTAGAGTACCAATTAAATTGTTTCGTGGAACTGGGTAGGGAAAAGGCTGTTTTTCTTGGTTTTGATCAAAGGAACCGATGCCGGTTACCTATAACCGATGGCGGTCACTGATAACCGATACCGGTTGGTTCTAGGATCTTCTGGGCTGGTTGTGGTGTTTGTAATGGCTGGTTTTTGGATAGTATTGAGAAATGGGATGGTTAGAAGCTAAGGAATGATAGTTAGAGGCAATGGTACGTTAGATAATGGGTTCAGGAACGGATTTGGGAAGATTACAATTCCAAAAGCACAAGAAATGTTATAATGGAGGACATGCAAGATATAACTTACTGTTTTTTTTGATGAAGGTGCAAGTTGATCTCCTTTCACGCCAACTCTTCTCGGTTTCTTTACTCGTCTCGCTTGGTCAAGTGAAGTTCGGACTCGCTGATCGCTTTGGACTCTCCTTTTATGAAAATCCTTCGACTAATCTCCAAAATGAAATTCTGATCCGTTGTTTTGGTTTGGGAAGCCCATTTACAGGGAACCGATGGCGGTTGCGTAACCGACGGCGGCCGAGTAGGAACCGGCATCGGTTAGGAAAAAGTAGGCTATTTTTAGTAAAATAGCCCACCTTCCCCGCTTTTCCCGAGAGATCGGTTGCCGGGCTTGGTCAAGTGGCTAGAAGGTCGGCTTTGGGTGCGAGTAAGGAGGCATTAGTTATGGATGTGAGTCTAGACCAAGTCATGGGTCCTAATTAGGTTAGTTTAGGGTTAGGGCTAGGTCATGGTGAGGTGGCCAAGTGAGGTGGTAGGTAAGGCGATGTGGATTTATCAATTACAAGGTAATTAATAAATAATTGTGTAAAGTTTAGGTAATGAGGTTAGGTTGCGAAATGGGATGCGGGTCACAAGGGGTCGTGAGACACGAATTTGGTGTCTACACTATCGTAGGACTCGTACATGACCCTAACACAGACTCGCACAACCTAGTGTAGGACTCACACGACGGAGTGCGCAGGAATCACATAGCAGAGTATAGGACTCACACAACGGAGCACCGAAACTCACGCAATCAACATATGATTTTAAAACTCGTGGATCTACCTAGTCAACATCAATTCCATCTGGGACTTGGAATTTTTAGGTGGGAACTACCTCTTTATACATACGAGATCATCCAAATTAACATGGTTAAACTAGAAGTAACAATTCCTCATTTTGTGGCAACCTCCACTATGCGAGGAGCTTGATTACTTGAGTTGTATAAGACTCCAATGCTCTCGACATTAATTAAGTGTGTTTACGAGAACTTCACTTTCATTCAAAATATGAATGTGATCACAAGTCGCATGCATGAATACACCTCAAGTTAATGATTATCAGTTATGTTGTCATTCTAATATAGATCTATGTAGTTAACTACTATGTGTAACCTTTTCATGTGTATTAGAATAACAAGTTCTCTTGAAGAAGAACTTGACTTCACCTAGTATATAAGGTGTACACATTAGAATTATTAGGAGATTCACATTTTGGAAAGAAAAGAAATGTATTGAAACATTATTGATAGATATAAAGGGCATGATTCTGAATTTAGTTGTGTTTTTGTGAGTAATACGTTGCAACCAAATCAAAGGAAGGAACAAGGGCCACTCCTCCCCAAAGTGACATTGTTTATTTTTTGTTTCTTGATTATTCAGTAGTTTGATTATTTTCTAGTATTACAATGTTTACATTATTTAAATCGTTATTCTATTTCAACATGTTTTAATTCTTTAAAGTTACAAAGTTAGGAGTCTTTGTGATTTTTTTCTCTCATCAAGTTTTGATAAGATAGGACAAATTCTTAGTTACAATAGTTGTTTATTCTTCATTTAATTTAGTTGCATGCTCAATACAATTTCAACCATTCTTTGTTGCAAATAGCCTTGGACATGATTTAATAAAAAAACTTAATTAAATCTAATTATAGAGTAATTGATATGATAAAATACAATAAATATACAAATGTTTAGAACTTTAGCAATGCAAAACTATAAGTAAATGGGAGAGATAAATGATTTAGTTGAATCTTACGTAATATGGAACTAATCAGGAAGTGTAAAGTGTTGAACATGATTGAAAGCAGTGTGTCACAACTACTCTCTATAAATTTTGGAACTTGAGGATAATGTTGGACAGGGGCACCCGGTGTTGGACAGTGCATGGTTACGCAGTGACTATTCACAGGTGTTGATGATTGTTTAAAAGCTCATAATCTACTTTCTTCTATGTCATTAAGGTTTCACTGCCACTTCATGTTAATCACCTGATATTCACTTTTTGATCATTGAGGGTACCTGTAACCTATAAAAAAACCCTAGCTACATATATAACCTCACAAACACATCAAATCGGAATGAAATATGCAATATGTGAAGTTTGATTGACCCCAGCGGTCACTCGATGAGTGAACTTATGACCGAGTGATGCACTACATTCTAGAATTCATGTAGTTCTTTGTGCTCTTGTTTGAAATAGTGTCCTTCGGTTTCCCTCGTGCCAATGATGCAAAGATAGCAGGATATAGCTAGATAAGATGCAAATGTGTGATATGGAATTCAACACTTCCCCTTCCTATACAAGTGTATGCAGCCCAAAAATGTAGTCCCTTTGATGGTAGTGATAGTATGTAGATGAGATTTCCCCTTAGAATTTCTATCCAGAATAATAAAGTGTATGTTGTGTATATATATGGATCTCTTATTTGAATTTTGACATGAGTGACACAAAAGGTCAGCTATAAACATGGGATATGGATTAGAAAACTAGAAATTCCAACCAAAAGTGTCAAAATGTGTAAAAAAAAAAGAGGATAGAAGTGCCCATAATGAACATGAGCGCATCCGTGCTTAGTGTCAGAGTGGGCGCTAGTGTCTGTGGATAAATGACGAGAAATGTGAAAAGATAGATAGACAGGGATCTTTGTGACTCGACTACAACTAGGTACATAATCGAGTGGTGTGAGAGAGAAAGACGACAAAAACAATCAAAACAAGTAGATGGGTAAGGGATTGTGTCACTGGTGAATATTGTTCTTACTTAAGATCCATGCATATAACAACATACTTGACGATATAGTAAAATAGTAATATGTGCATGATTTTGTGTCTACATTTTCCCCCTTTATGCTATTTGAATGAAATTCAAGTAGTGTAAAGTAAGGAACATACCTATATAGAGTTTTGAAGAATCCATGTTGCAAAGTACATGAAAAATAACGAAACTTATAATGTGGCGAACCATGGATAAGTGTTTTCACCCATGTGGTGTAAGTGGAGATAGAAAAACCGTCGTAAGGAGCACTTGGAGAAATAGTTGAAATGATTTGGAGAATTTGGAGATTTTTAATTGTTGCCAAAGGAGATTGAAGAGGTAGGGAGTGATCAATTCCCAACCCAATTTTGTTTGTAAATGGGAGGATTTGGGCATCCTGCCACTAGAGGAAGAGTGTTGGGGAGAGAGGTCTAGTTTTACTCTCCATCCATGACTACATCCCCAAAAATTTCCAACCGTTGCAAACGTATAGAGACCAAATTTAGTTCCATATTTTACCTGATTGAACAACCCATATAGGAGCAGTATAAGAAAGGCAAATGATATTTCATTTCCCCACTCCTATAGTAACAAGTGTTCCATTTGCATAATATTAAATGGCTTCCAAGTTAGGTCATCTGGAAGTGATAAAAATGTAAAGTGACTCCTAAATTAGGTCATCTAGGAGTGATAGTAACTGTGATGTAGCTCCCAAGTTAGGTCAAGTAGAACAATAATAACTATGATTATTGCATTGATTGATTGATTTGAGTGATAGTAGTTTCTTGAATGAATTGTATCTAGAAAATTACTCACGAAGAGGTTTTTGTGCTTTGCCTCTAGATTAGGTCATTTGGGGGAATAAATTTGAAACAATAGGAAATATTGAATGTGAAATAAAATTATTATATCTTTGTTGAAATGAGATCAGATTAAGTATGATAGTAATGTGTTGGGAATGTCAATTTATTGTATTTAATCTTGAGAGGGATTATAAGATGATCCGATTGTATGCCCCCTTTCGGTGAAAGGGTGAGGGGCATATAAATGAGCATTGTTATGAAAGAAAAGCATATAATATGTGTGTAATAGTGAATGAGAGACAGATTGCCAAATTATGAGTAGTTATTGATTGGTACATATGCGAGAGTTAAATATGAGATATCTAAATTTATATGGTACGCAGTGCTTTAGAGAAAATAATGATATGGATGGCACAAATGACAAGACAAACGAAGTTACGAGACTAAAGATATGATAAAAATTGTGCAATGTGTATTAGTTATAAAAGTGGCTGCAAATAAGTAACTATAGTATTTCAAAAAAATGGAATTACTATATATAGTAATAGTGAAAAGTGAATAGTATTATCATTTGTATCGAGATCGAGTGAAATTTGGATCTCTGAGTTATGAGGATGCCATGTGTTAGAGTAGCGAGTTTGACTAGGTTTGAGAGACTAGCGATGGCCTTGGCCATCGCAAACAACCGATGAGTTGGTATGTATGATGATTTTGGAAAATGTTGTCGAATATGCTTGTTTTTGTCAATTTTAGGAAAATTTACTTTGTTGTATTTTTCAAAGTTTCGACACAGGTGGAAGTGACCGGGGAATTTTTCCCCCAGGAACACTAGCGCAGCCGATTCTGACCATTGGTGAATTATTTTGGGTGCCCATGACCTGCTCCGGGGTGTTTGCATCCCAAAGTAGGGTTTAGGCATTGAATGTTGTCTACTTTTTGTGATAGATGATGCTTCGATACAATTACATTTTGGTTGCCTCTTTGGTGAGATGAAAATGACCCTAGAGGATGTATACCAGATATTGCAATTCCATATTATAGGAGATGGAGTACAAGTGAAGACTAGAGTAGATGTTTGCAGTTAGATAAGGGCAATAAGGTGGTATTTTGCGGGCACACGAGTACGGGAGAGAGACTCATATCAGTTTAGATGTGATATTGAGATCCAGTGTTTTGTGGTTGTGGAAGTTTATTGCAATGATTCTAGTGTCATTGATGGCAGTGGAGGGTGGTGGAGTTGGGATATTGTACAAGATGCATGATATTTGTCGCATGATAGAGGAACATGGGACTAGGTATGCATGGGTGCAATTTTATTGGCCCACCTGTATAGATATTTGTATAGATTCACTCAGGAGGATCATGGGGGTGGACTAGGAGCCATGACTTTGTTGCACGTATGGGCCTATGAGCATATAGTGATATTGAGGCCACTTAGTGGGCCACAGGACGATTGAGATAGACCCAAGATATTTGTAGCAAGGTGGGTAGGCACCCATAGCAGGAGGATGGATACGACCACCTATAGGTTGATGCTAGATCAAATGGGCCCTGGGGCCATTATATGGAGGCCATATAAAGACTATAGAGGTTAGTTGGAGGATGGTGTGGATTTGTGGTACATTCAATGCACCATTTGGTTTGAGGACCGCTTCTTAGGAGTAACAAATTTATTCCGGGGTGAGTGAGTATCGACAATATAGCATGGACCATGATGTGCCCCCAAATCCATATATATGGTTGATATCTACTAGAGTGGCGAGATGACCAAGAGTAAGGTCGGGCCCGACAGGAGCACAACTAGTGCATCTGGTCTAGATGAGGCAGATGCAGCAATAGAGCCTATATAGGTTGATGACGCGGGGTACACCCAAGCCTACAGTGAGTGGTGGGAAACACATCAATGGGTGTTGTTATTGCCGGTAGTGGTGGATGCGGGTGATGGACAACAAGTTGGAGGAGTAGAGGGACAAGCACCTGCCCCGAGGTAGTACGAGTGGCAAGAGTGGAGTGTATGTGTTCTTTATATGTTATTTGGCTTTTATTGTTTGTTTATTAGATATTATGAATGTGTGTAGTAACTAATGGTGGTGTGCTTGTAGGTTATACCTATTGGTCTTTCATTATAGATTCATCGATACACACGTTGACACGGAACATGCCTCTAGATGTGCTTGTGGGAAGTGGTATGCTAGAGATAGTTGATGTTATTATGGGTGAGCATGCCCGTTTTTTCGAGTCAATGGCTATAACAATAGCCACGTGTACCGTGTTATTGAGAAAGTGCAATGAGGCTCATACAGAGACTGAGCGAGCTAGATAGGCCATAAGAGGAGGAGCTCTAGCTCAAGATGTTTTTACTATATATGTTGAGCTTGAGGCCAATTTGCGGAAGCGAGATGACCGAGATTGCTATATTATGGAGTCAGTTGGATATATATAGGGTTCAAGATAAATGGCGTAGAGTGAGCATTGAAGCTTCTAATTCTAAAGCTCCTGTGATTGTATATAGTGATAACGAGGATGATGTATGATGTTTTATATATGTTATAGTGATGCATGGGGGCTTCTCCTAGTGATTCTATTTTGCAACTTGTGATTTTTGGATGATACATACATATATATCATATGTGTTATTGATGTGCATTGGTATATGATGTGATGATTGTTGCTTACACTTTGAGTTGATATGTATTATTGAAATGGTTGTTTTGATTTGAAATGCATGATGATGTGGAAATAAATAAATAAGTAATGATTAGAATAGGATTTTTATTTGAATGAGAATGAAGAGCATAATATGTGATGAATAAAAATAGATGTATGTGATGTAATAAAATAGATAATATGAAAGAGAAATGTTACTTAGACAATATAAGATAATATAATAATAATGTGTTGGTAATGGTAAGATGGGAGAATGAGGGGGAAGAAGAGTGATTCTCCCCAGTGTGAGAATGAGGTTCATTTATAAATGCCCCCTCAACGAGTCATGTGTGAACCATAGCACGAGAGTGCATCATATGGTAATGAAATGGAAAGTGGATGTCATCTACCAGAGATTAAGAGGCCTACAAGGCATGGATGGAGCATGTGAAGCAACAATAGTGTGAGAATAAGTTCCAAATTGGATGTTAGAGGGAATGGAGCCAAGAATAGAAGGTGTGGTGGGAGGAAGTGTGGAAGCAAGGGCTTAGGAATCCAATGAGGTACTACAAAGCAATGTGTGAAGAATGAGAGGGCATGACCATATGTGGATTAGATGGAGGACACAGATGGATAATGACCTTAGGAGGTGGGCAAATGAATACTTTAGATAGAGGTGAAGGAGACAAGTAAGCAATGGTAGAAACATGCTCATGTGTAATAGGAGAAAGAGAGCGCTCGAGAACGACAAGAGTAGAAAGTAATGATACCTTTGTCTTCTAATTGTTGTAAGTGATCATGGAGAGCATAGCAGTCATTATCACAATGGCCATTGATGTGGTGGAAATTATAGAAAGGGTGGTCATGTTGGTGTTAGACGCGGTGAGGTGGATGATGTTGATAAAAATGTAAATGGATGAGTCGTTTATCAAGTAAGGTTTGCATAACATCATGTGGTTTTGCATTATGTGATAATTGCAATGGTTCACAAGTGGGAGATGAAGAATACTTAGGTGAATGCCAATGCGGTGGAGGAAGGAAGAAATTTACGCGAGAGACGGAGATGGGGACCGTGGAGGGAGATTAATGGATGGAAGAGGAGAAGAAGTAGTAGATGATGAAGTAGTAAAAGAAGTAGAAGGGGTGGTTGATTTAATAAAAATGTACTTTTTCTAAAACCTTAATTGTAGAGTAATTGATAGAAATGATGAAGTACAACTACTAGATATTAATTGACATAAAAATTAGTTAATAAAATATGAAACCCTAAGTGCAAGAAAGAGAGGAAAGGACTTAGCTGATTTTGTAATTTATCCATGACTGATGTTGACTAGGAAAACTTGAATGTAGAAGGAGGATCGTGTCATCAATGCTCTAGACAAATTATGTAATTGTCGGATAAGGAAATACTAGGGTAGTTGGACCGGGAAAGGGCACTAAATACCTCTATTGGGCACCCGTGACTATGTAGGAGCTCATAATCTGATTTATGGAGCGTTGCAAGAGTGTCGTTGATATTCGTTGTTGGTCATCTGTATGTCGCACCTTGATTCTTTGGATGTACTGTTGTTGGAATATGGTCTTATTAGGTGTTTTCATTGATGAAAAAACATTAATGAAAACTTAAATGTTATATTAGGGTCACATGATTATGTATATGATGCTAACATGATTGTTCATATGTGTTTGTGTTGAGTACGGTGAGATTCAAGTAAAGATTGTTTACTCTTGCAAGCCTATTGAGGTGCAAGGTGATGTAGATTGACAAGTATGATCTTCTTGGGTACTTAAGAAGCATTTTGACATGATGGATATAATTATTTGAATGTGCTTGGGAACTCAAAACAATGACATGGTGTAGGTAGATGTGGTTCACTATGTTATAGGTGCTCATTAAGAGTAGGTATGGTTACTTTGAGGTGTGACAATGTGGTATGGAGCCATATGAGCTCATGAAGTATTTTATATAGGCATATCATATAATATAAGGTATGTTTGGGTCATTTGTAGAGGTTTTATGATCAATTTTTTTATTCTTTCAGTTGACCCTAGCTTCTACAGTGAGAAACAAACATGCAAACATAGGTAAGTCTTAATGACTGGAGAGATTGAGGTATGTATTTGAAATTATAATAATTTAATATGTTAGAGGGATGTTTCATAGTGCTTTGATAAAAAAATTAGGTTTTCATGATGTGAATTTTCCAATATATGACAATTTGTGTGAGACGCTATAAAAAACAAGTGAAATTCCAGCTCGAAGTTGAACTTCTTATGCTTGTTGTGAATTGTGTGATTTGTATTGGACCTTTTTGCTTTTAGGGATGATACTATGGTTATTTCATAATGTTTCACAAAACAATCAGGTCAGATGATCATCAACATTTTATGAATGAATGTTAAGAAGATAAAGTGGTCTAAAACCCTAGTTAAACCCTAGCTAGGAGCAGTTTGTAGAAAGAGAGGTATAGTGACCCAGATTTTGATTGGTTCATCAAAAGTGATGATTTTATGATGTAGAGGAATATCTTATATTTCATTAAATGTATGGTTGTGGTCATGTTGATGAGTGGGCCCCACTCAAACAGTCAATTTCTGAAGAAGAAGGTTTTGGGACAAGGTTGTCAAATGAGTAGCATGAAATATGGACGATTAATGATGTATGGGAGCTTATATTTATTTCCATGAAGGTTTTAAGACATTTTCATGTAGGTATATGGTCATTTCAGGTCTATACAAGTTGATTGGTCAAAGGGCGGTTTTTAGGCCTCAAGTAGAAGGGTTTAGTAAAATGGATATATCTTGAGCTACAGGTGGATTTTGAAGATGATTCAAGTTGTTTTGGAAATATGATTCAGATATATTTCCAGTTATCTAAGGTTTTACTCATGATGATTTTATTTGATAGGGATTCCATGTCATTCTTTGGATAGGAATTTTTTTGGCAGTGCAGGACATGATATGTTTAGTGCAAGTTTAGAGTTGTTTGAAGAATGATATGGATTGGGTGATTCTTTATATCACCTGTAATGTGAAGAGGGATGAATTTTTAATACAATTAATCCTTTTAGAGGTATTAAATGTTTTTAGAAAAAAATTTATGAGCTAACCTTTGGAAACAACTTTTTTGGCAAGTTGATTTGGAGAATACAAAAGTAGTTGTGGTTTGAGAATAAGGTTTATTCAAGGATTATAATTTTCTTATAAGAGTTCTACAGGTTCTGAAATTTCCATCACATGGTTACATGTCATGGTTTAATCTTGTTGAATTTATTTGGTGGCCTTATGAAGTTTACAAGGTGCTTAAAGGGTGTAGGAAACAATTGTTTTGAAATTTGCAAAGTGAATTGAGCCCATTAAATGAAATAATTTGATTGGTTGATCAAATTTATGACCATGTATGAATGTAAAATGATTTTAATCATATTTAAAGGGTTATGGGTCATGAATATGTATTGATTTGATGTAAGGGCATTTTTATCTTTGTGCCCATGGGGTTTTGAGCCATTTTTGGCACATGAAATGAGAATTTTAGTTAGGCCAGCCTACTTGAGTCACTTATGACTATTTTAATTAAAATTTGGGATGTTTAATTTATTTATGGGTCAATCCAAAGGAGGGAAAAAAATTGTTCTTATGTTTGAAATCATAAGGAGCTTATAAAAGCATGTTTTTGGGTACTTTTTGAAGCTAGTTGTGTGTGTGTGTGTGTGCAAATTAAGTGACCTAAGTGATATTTTATTACAATTATTAAAGCATTATTTGATGCTTAAACAAGTGTGTTTCAGGTATATAAAAATCATAGAGCATGTGTGCAAGGGTTTGAAGATTTTAGAAGTGATTGAAGAGTTTGTTTTGTGAAGTTTGATCACCTAGGGTTTGATTGAAGAAGTGCGAGTTGAATAAGAGGTCTCCATCAGTTATGGTAGAAAAAAATCAGAGATATGAACATCATAAGGTGGTTTAGTGGGTGTTTGATCATCTTAGGGGGTTGTAGCCTCCTTGTGGAGTTGGTGCTTCACAAAATTAGGGGTTGGTGCTCCTTATAGGGTTGGTGCTCTACTAAACTAGGGGTTGGTGCTCCTTGTGGGGTTGGTGCCTCACTAAATTCATAAACATATCAATATAAGATTGTGTTTCAGTGGGTTTTCTTCCCCTTGAGGGTTTCCCACTTATATCTTGTGTTCATGTGTTGATTCTATGTTTCATGGTTGCTTGCATCTTTGATATTTTATGGTGTGCACACATTAAGTATTGGTTAAGTGGATTTGTGATTGAATGGTTATGAGTTTTTGAATATTCATATCTGAAATATAATTTGAAATATTGTAAGGACTGATTCACCCCCCTCTCAGTCCATTGTGCTTCTAACAATTGGTATCAGAGTAGGCCCTTCTGGAGAAGCTTGACAACTTGAAGGAGATCTTCTAAAGCAAAAATGGGTGGTAAGAAGAAGAATTCTCAGAAAGGAAAGAACTCCAAAGATGATTGTTTTTCTACTTCAAGTGAAGGTAAGAATTGTTTAGAAAATTTTCCTAAATTTTATTCTCCTTAGGAGTTGTAACTTGTGAATTTGGAGAAGGATTTAGTGATTCAGATTCAGATTGTGAAGAGTCAGCTTGGGTAATAGTAAAAATGGAACTTAATCTTGCTAGAGATGAGAATGAAAATATCACACAACAAATTTTTGAAATGAAAAGAAACCATGAAGACCATATTAAGCTCCTTGAAGCCAAGTTGAAGAATGAGAGTAAAGAACATGATGAGATCACAAGGCATCTTGAGGAACAATTAGAGAGAGTTCCAACCAGCCTTGAATCCAAGGAAGATGCTCATGAGCATAGTCATACTATTCATATTTTGGAGTCACAAATGGAGGAGTTGTCTGAAACTCTAAAATTCAAAGAGGAAGAATGTACTCATCTGAAATCACAGGTTGTTTTGCTCAATGATAATCTCAATACTAAGGAAGATGAGTGCATCAAGTATGAAATGGGCATGAAATATCTACATTCAATACTTGATCTAGTTTCAAGCAAAATAAAAATGTTTGAGAAAATTGCAAATGACCTAGATAATCTTCTTATCCAACAAAGATTAGCAGGTGATAGGGCTGGTTTTGGATTCAATGAGGATCTCAAGGAAAGTAATTGAAGCAAGAGGACATGGTTTCAAGCAAGGAAGATGGTGAACCAAGTACCAAGGAAGAAAAGAAGGTGACTCACACCAAGGAAAATGAGAATACCAAGCCTATTAGGCAACCTAATACATCAAGGTATGAAATATCATTCAATGGCTATTGTTTCTCATGTCATGTTTTTGGTCATAGAGCTAGATATTACAAGAAAAGGTCTCCTAGGAATGGTGTAGGATCCTTTCATGGTGAATGTAATTCATGTTGTGAGTATGGTCATAAAGCCAAGGATTGTGGATGGAATCTAGGAGTGTTTGAGCCAAGAAAAAGTAAGAGGATGTTCATCAAGAGATCTGATCCTAAAGATACTCAGTCATGGGAAGACAATAGAAGTGAGTTTGGTAAGAGTGTTGTATGTTACAATTGTAATAAACATGTAATGAAATTACTTATATAATTAAGATTGTGAGTAACAATAGAACACCAAATAACACAATATTTTAGAATAATGATCTCAATATGCAATCGAATAGCTTCGCCACTTCGAGAAGGGAACCTTCAAACCATAGAATAAGACTCAAATTCTCAAATGATAATGAACTACTACCTACAATCCCCTATATATACTATTCATATGTTATGGCCATCACCAAGGCCAACCTACTAAGCATGAGAAAGTATAAATGATATAATAAAATGATATGGTAAGCCACAAGTCGGCTACTCATATCCTAATACAAGCAATAGGTTAAGGGCGTAGCATGCCCTTCCCCTTCAAACCAACATTGTCCTCAACATTGAATAATCCTAGATGTTGCTGCAGAAAACCTTCATCCTCCCAGGTTGCATCTTCTATGCTCAGATTCTTCCACTTGATCAGATATTCCTTAATGTCTCTGGTTCTCAACCTCTTAGTACGTGTTTGCAGAATCTTCTCTGGCTCCAAAATGATTCTTCCTTCCTCATCAAGTTCTAGTAACTCTATCTGGGCTTCAAATTTATGTCCAATAACCTTCTTCAGGTAGGAAACATGGAATATTGGGTGTATGTGTGAAGATGGAGGCAACTCTAATTTATAAGCAACACTGCCAATTTTCTCGTAGAACCATATAAGGGCCATAATATTTAGGAGAAAGTTTGTTGTTCTTTTTTGTTGATTTAGGGACATCTGTTTGTAAGGTGAGACGTACAAAACCCGATCACCAATTTAAAAATGTCTTTCACTACGGTATTGATCTACTTTTTGTTTCATCTGTTTTGTGCCAATGCTAAATTCTCCTTCAAACTAGCCAAAAGCGTTGTTGATGTTGAATGTGTTCCTCAACATCTCGACCTTAGTTGCACCCTCAAGGAGGAAGTGATAGAAGGTGGATGGTAACCATATAATTCTAAAAATGGGGTCATTTGAGAAGAGGTCTGAAAATATGTGTTATACCACCATTCTGCAAGTGGTAGCCATTTAATCCACCTTTCCGCTTATCGTCGATACAAAACACCGTAGATACCCCTTTAAGCATTTGTTGACCACTTTCGTTTGCCCATCAATTTGAGAATGATAAGATGAACTATGAGCTAGGTGAGTACCCAAACATGAAAATAATTCCGTCCAAAAATTACTTGTGAAAATAGGATCACGATCACTTACAATTATCTTTGGGGTTCCATGTAGCCTTTGAATCTGTCTCAAAAAATAGTTCAGTTGTATCAATTTGTAAATGGATGTGATAGGGCACAAAAATGGGCATATTTTGTGAGCCTATCCACAATCACGAAAATAACATTCTTACCCTCACGAACAAGGCAATCCAGGTGATGAAATCCATGGAGACCTCCTCCCATCTCTAGCTAGGAATTGGTAAGGGTTGAAGCAGGACACAGTGTCTTAATTATTTCCCCTTTATTCTGTTGGCACACTAAACACTCGATACAAACTTTTGTACATCCCCTTGAGTCCTTTCCAAAAGAATTCTATTTTTATTATATGATATGTCTTCAAAAACCTAGAGTGCCCTCCAATGAGGTGAGGCATGTAGCTGCAAGAATCTTATGCTTCAACTCGAATCTTTACTCAATTATAACATGTCCTTGTACCATAGGGCATTACCTTTCCACTCAAATTTGTTAGATGTCATAGACCCTTGCTTGATATTTTGTATTAGAGATTATGTATCCTTATCTTGATCTCATTCCAATCTTGCTTCATCCACCCAATCAGCCGTTAACATGGACATTCCACATAGTAAGGCATCTGCGGATGTATCCCATACTGACAACGCATCAGCTATTACATTTTATTTACCCTCTTTATATATGATTTCAAAATCATAACCTAACATTTTTACCCACTTTTGTTGTTCCTTGGATGATAACCTTTGCTCCAAAAAGTATTTGAGACTATCATGATCAATTTTTACCTTGAAATGTCTACATGAGATAGGGCCTCCATTCTTGACCGCATGAAGAATAGCCATCATTTCTTTCTCAAAAATAGGTTTGAGTAGATCTTTTCCTTTGAATTGGCGGCTCTCAAATGAAATTGGTCTTCCTTCCGCATTAGAAGGCGCTCCCAATCCACGATCCTAAAGCGTCACATTCAATAATGAAGGTTTTTGAGAAGTTGGGAATAGCCAAAATCAGGTGTGGACACCTATTTTTGGTATAGCGCTCCTCGACATCTCACATTCACATAATTTCCATTCTCGCATCTCTTTCTCTTAAATTAAATAAAATCTTATCTATTTGCTCACATTATTTAATTAATTATCAAATGGGCTCCATGTAGACCCATTTGATAATTCAACTTTTGGCATATCCACATCCTTCATAAATTATTTAATTCATGAGTATTGATATACCCATCCGACACCCTTTTCTTAAATTCAAAAGATGGAATCTTTATCCCACCTACCCAGTCCCACATGTTCCCCACTTAAGTCAAAATCACTTCCCACCTAAAAATCAATCTCCACCTAAAATTCAATTCCCTCAAATTATTAAATTATTAACCCCACCCATGAAGTCAATAATTCAAAAATCTCTCTATCCGACAACAAATCCAAAAATCAATAGTGTAAAGTGAGCACATGACTTCACTATTACACCTAACCATGTCCCCACTCCACATCACACCTCTTCCTTTTCTCACATCATGAACCCCACCATCAAATCAACTCTTCATCATGTCCTCTTAATCAGGATTTATTTTGCAAATTATAATTATTTGTTAATCCTTTATTTTAATCCCAATTCAAGTTATAAATAGAACTCTTTCTCCCCTCTGAGAAAGAGGTAGAAAATTCTTGAAATTATCAAGCTTAAAATTCATAATATTTGTCAAAAATTTTGTGAAGCTTTGAATCATATTTTGGAGTGTTTGGAGGTGAAACTCTATCGGTCTCATATTGTCACTCTAACGATCAATTTGTTGTTATATCGAAACATTGGCTTGGTATCATATTTATATTATTTATTCAACATATTGCAAATCTCTGTAGTTTTGGCATGTCATCTTATCGTTGGATATTCATTATTTTCTTGTGAACACGGGGGTTGATAACCACCGAGGAAGTTAACGCTTCTCGGATCTGCTTTGTCAAGCAACCCCACATATCGTTATCTAATCTTATATGTTTCCATCTTATAGATCTATCTTCTTTCTCACAGATCTATTTTCTCTATGCCCATATCCAAAATCCATATCTGCATCTGAGGTCCTAAGCCCTCTATCATTGGAGTTTTAGTGGCTTGTAGTCTCGGTGTTCACCCGCGCGAGAACAAGTTTTCCGAATCAACATTTGGCATGCCCGGTGGGACCAGATCCAAGATCTAGTCATTTTTGTTTGCTTTGTTCCTTTATTTGCCTCATGTAGGTTTGGTGTTATCTTCATCCATAGCAGAGGTTTGTGTTGTCTTCAAAGTAATTGCTCTTCTTGTGTTTAACTGCCTGGTATTGAGTTTCACCCACATGGGAAATGAATCCAGAAATTAACCTTATCATTTGGCTGTGTTTTCAAGTTTGATTGTGTAATTTATTATTTTCCTAGTTGTCGTCACATGATATCTTTTGCAAATGTTTCATTTTTGACTCACTTGTTTGCAGGGTTTTAAGATAGTCTCCATTAGTTTGGTACGTTATGTACATTCAATGGTCTATGTCATCTTGGAGGTAAGTGGTTTTCTTGCTTTCAACGGGCTTGTTATTTCGTTGTTCGTAATTAGTATAAATTTTATTTTTATAATTATATAAATGAATTTTTATAAAAATATTTTTTTATATAAATATATAATTTAAAATACAATTTTTTATTATTATTGTCCTAAGACCTAACCTTCTCCCATTTACCTCACCTCTCTCTTCCACGACCCAACTCACACCTCTCCCAACTTCCAACGTCGAGATCCTATATCCCTACTCCTGATCTACTGCCCCCACATCCCAATAATCCATCTTCACCTCAACTATCCACACCTATCCTCAGCATCTCTCTCCCCATCGACATTCTCCCTACGTCCCTTCTCTCCTCTCCACCCATCTCCCTTCCTTCCACCCACACGTCATCTCCCTCCATTCCTTAGACTCACCACACCCATCTCGTCTCTCCTCCTTCTCGTATCTTAGCTCCTCCACACCCAACCCAAACTCCCACATCGCTCCCCGCCGAGCTGTCATCCATTGTAACCTACCCGAGCTACCATCTCATCTCTCGACCTTATCTCCTTTCAACCTCTCCTATCCCAACTCTCCACACTCCGGTGAACTCTTCCCAATGCCTCCACTCGGATTCCTCCTCTGCACAGTCATTTGATAGAGCTAATTCATTGGCGAATTTTGGTTTTCCAAGAAAAGATAATTTGAAATTTTAGACCCGGTTTGAAAACAATGGAAAAGTAGATCACCTGCATATGGAGTAATTAAATGTATAGCTTGTGTTATATTACTACATATGGGTAGTTTTCTCAGATCCTCCATAACTCTTTAGAATACATTTGTTAACAATGGCTTGCAATTTTTCTAGCGAATGGACGTAAAACCTAGCGATTGCACAATTTCATTATAACAATTAATTTCCAATTCTAACCATATATCGACAGAGACTCATAAGAGTTAGATACTTGCTATAACGTAGTTTCAAATTCACGCAAGCTTCGTGCATAGTCTTATTAACGGCGCCTTTTAGTAAAATTACAGTCTCTTTATAAAAATTGGCTTACAATTTCTCCCGAAATAGTGCTCATAGCCAACTATATATTTCCCATTTAGATTTTTGTGATTATCATTATCTCATCATACATGTAAAGAGTCATGTCCATGTGTAGAGCAATGCCTATGTCGTTTAATGCTTTCAACAGTTTCTAGTGTAGTTAAGGGAGTAGTTTAGATAGTTTCAAATTCATGTAAGTTTTGTGTATAGCAATTGACTTATAGTTCTTTAGAATACATGGCGCATTTGATAAACAATCCCACTAAAATTTAATAATTTTATAGTCTCAGTCTAGCAATTGGTCTACAATTCTCTACAACACAATAAATAGTGTGTGTAGCATCGTGGCCAATTAGACATTTCTTGTTTTAGATTTTTCTGATTCTCATCCATCATGTGAAGAGCCACATCCACATCCTCATCCTCATCGTATAAGTCTAAATTTGCCACGTAAAATTCCACCTTCCCGCTCTAAAAATCTCCTTTCTCCACCTTTTGGCTTATTTTCTTCCACCTAAATACAACCGCCCCACATTACAAGTAGGGTCACATTGTCCTTTACATCATTTTGATGAAAAATTTAAGCATTTTCTATCAATAAACAAAACTTTTATCGTTTTCAAAACATCTATCATCTTAAGTCTATCTTGTTTTGCGTATGGTTATTCTTATATATAGTTCACATAAACTAATAAATGAAACGCACACACTGATATTTTTTTGTTTTACCCTATCCTAACGTAGTTTGTAATTTAACATCCCCCATTATTAATAATTTTTGTCACATATTTTCATAATTTTATATTCTATAATCTATTTCATCGCTATTTAATGGTTTTATTTTATAATCGATAAGTTATTTTATTCTAATATTAACGTCGAATTCCAATTTTTATTAATCCTTTAGATTAATTTATTTTATTCTTGTTTTATAAAAATACTTATTTGTAAACGAAATATTTATGAAACTTTTCTTGAATCACATCAACTAATGACAATTATCTTCTTTTTGTAGGGTAACGTCTACAACCTTGTGGTAAAAAAAAACAAAAAAAAAATAATAATAACGTTGTCAAAGACCAATATTGAAATCAAACACACACCAATCTCCTTTCACCGACCTCTATCCGAGATTATAAACGGTGCCATTTTAGGGTATCCGGGGCGTTTCGAACCAATCGAACTTTCAAAATACATCATACATCACTATCACATGCACTTAAATAACCAAGAAAAGTGATTCTCTAGGTATTTCTCATTTTTCTCTATTTTCTCTTTTCTGCATCGAACTTTCCCTTCTCTGAGTGTCTGTATACATCGAACATCACATTTCATTTTGGTCTAAAATGAACCTTATGCATCTGCTTGATCACATAGCTTAAGTAAAAAGAATTTAACTCTTTGCATTTCACTTATCACACACTGCCTGAGACTACACAAACATAATTAACACATCAAAACATTCCTCTCACCTGGTTAACTAATTGGGACCTAAACACCCAACAGGAAACCGCCTCATTCATCTCCCAATCCAAACTACCTGAAACCAACTTTAGACTCTTTTAGGCACCTTCATTACTTACTTTTCTTTTTGTTCACATCCTATAAATTAATCATGAGGCTAAAAATATTCTGCTTGATTTGTTTGTCAACAACATACATAAACAAATGTTTCTCTATTTCACACCTATTGTCACTCTCTCCCAAATCAAGACAAAACAACAATCTACTCTATCCAATAAAGTTACTTCCTCTGATGATCTCACTCAACAGGATTCTAAACTCAAAACCACATCATCAGTCACCAATCTAGTCTCCATGGTTCTCACCTCATGAGAACCATGTCATACAAAATTCTCCCCACCTTGATACCAACCCTCATATCTCTCGTCAAGCCAATCTTCCTAAATCAATGCACCACCATCTCCTGCTCCTCTAGATACACTCAAATCTCCTCCTAACCCCATATATGACTTCTTACTCCAAAATCTCCTATAATCTCTCAATCCTCCCAATCTCCAAAATTGGTGGATCACATTCCACCCACATCCCATTTTGACAATTCCATTAATAGGCATGTCTAGTCCATCTCAAACTCTTAACACACATATCCCCACTTATCATCATGCCCCTATTGCTCAACACAGCCTATGCAGCAATCCCAACTGTGACACATGTTAGTCTTTACCAAGCAGCTCCCCCAAACATCTACATATCCACAAATTAATCAATTGTCTTATCAAACCATTCCGCAAACATCCTATCCACAAACTTATCAACCACCTTATCAGACACTTCCTCAAACACCCACACACCCACAAACACATCATTTGCCTTATCAAACTACTTTTCAAACCACACAGCCGATCCAATCTCAACCTTACAATACCTCGACTAATTCAATTCATGCCTTAATGAATTGGTTAGCTAGTTTAGAAACCCTTACCATACCACCCAAGAACACCTTATCCTATGAACACATTTGTAATGAACCCATTCATCCGTCGGTCCCAATTAAACCCTACCCTCCTCATTGGAAACTTCTTGCATTTAATAAGTTCAATAATAAAGAAGATCCCCAACAACATCTCCTCACATTTAAACATGCATGTTGTCTTATTGCGCATGATCATGATTTACTTCTTCACACTTTCCCATGTCTTTTTCTGGTCCCGCGTTGGACTGGTACAAGTATCCCACGACATTCCATATTCTCTTTCACCCAACTTGCACAGTTGTTCTTAGAACACTTTTCTATCAATATCACATGCAAGACCACTATCGCTTGATCTATATACCATTCGACAAGTATGAAAACAAGCCCATCATCGACTTTTCGCATGATGGCATGATGTTATAAACCAACTATCCTTCACTATCCTGCAAACCAAACTCATGAATTATTCTTGTGTTGTGTGCCAAACATATATCATCCACTTTGCAGATCCAATCATTCCAAACCTTTGATGAAGCTTTCATAATGGCTCAAGCTCAAAACCATGCCATTGAGTAGGGTCATCTTAAATTAAGTTCAACTAAATCAAAAATTGAATCCACTAAACCATTCACACATAATGATGAGTTCAAGACTACGGCCAACACTATGGTCATTGAACCCTCATCCCCATCTACACCAAGCACATGGTCTCAACAATGATCTCCTCAATCAACAACCAACTACACTCCTTTAGGAGAATCATATAATTCTTGTATTTGATAAGTTGATGAGTGTAAACTCTATCCAACTGCCTCCCATACGACCCATAGACAACTCGCAAGCCAAGCCTATTTGGTATCACGAGGCCCACTTTTGTAAATATCATCGAGTCAAAGGTCATGACATTGAGAGATGTCATTCCTTCAAAGATCATGTCCAACAACTTGTAAATCAAGGGGATATCCAAATTGATACTTCCACTACACAAACTAATCAACCACCAACAAATCATGTCACCCCCTTTACATCTCAACTATCAAACGCTTGTATGATTGACACTGCCAATCAAGATCTTATCTCATCACCAACTCCACATGTTCCCATGGTGGACATCATTCCCACCTCTTATTTAGAACCTGTCACACCTACATCAACTTTTACTACTTGTGTTAGACCTACACCTTCTCCTGTCCTTATCACATCTACATCAAATTCAGCTATATCATCCATTTCCACCACTTCAAATACACCCCAATCTACCACATTAGATTCATCCTTAGCATTTATTTCAGCCCCACTCATATCCACACATATCCCTACATCTCTCCCATCTATTTCTTCACCCATATCTACCTCAAATACACCTATTACTACACCTACATTACTCACAACCATCCCAACTAAACTCAGTTCTACAACATGCACCCTTGCAACCCCATCTTCAACATCAATCCCTTTAGCAAACATATCATTCTTACCCCTCAAAAAATTTATGAAACAACCAGTCCTTCTACTTCTACATCCAAAAATGCTCCTACATTTGCTACATTACCCTTACCCATAAGGTCTACTCCATCGGTTATCACATCACTCACATCTCCACATATTCCAAAAGTGCCTACATCTTTATCTATCCCAACGACCCCTATACCTATCATACCAACAAGTCCACCTATCTCTACCTTGACAACCTTGCCCGTGGCCACATCACCCAATCTACCCCAATACTCTTTACCTAATCCTTCTATCACACCAACCCAATCCTCTCGATCTGTAACCCTATCAAATATACCCCTAGAATCACCTATTGTACCAACACATCTACCTAAATCAAATAAAAATATGCTTTACCTTCTCCCTCTAAAAATCATCTCTTTCCATGCCCAAATCGAAACAATCCACATCTCACATAGATATCATTAATCGCATCATACAAACACCTATCTCTTCATTAACATCTTCATCTTGTTTTAGGATAGTTTCTCCATTGATAACCACACCACCGCTATCAAGATCCTCCGGTTGAAATTATTGTCATCCTTGCTAGAGGTAAATCTTCTTGGTTGAAGTCTAAGGCTCGGGAAAACATCCCCGACAAGTCCCCTGTGCATCCACGGAAACATTCAGGTTTTCCCTCTTCTCAACAATCTAATGCCACAACATCCATGTTAGGATCAGTTTTCCATCTATGACATCTTGCAATAATCAATCCACATCCAAACAATATCATCCTTCAACCAAATTTGATTTGTCCTCCAAAACACGAAATTCACACATCCAATCTACATCCACGTTTTCTCCTAACTCCAAGTTGAGACATCCTATCAAAACCCACAAGAGTTACCTTCCCCATGACACTTCAATGGGGTCATACGTAGAATATCTTTGACATTTAACTTGAACATCTGCCATCAAAATTCCTCATATTAAATCCTTTAATCCCTATGGTCCCAAGCCATCATGGTTCAATCCTAATTGCAGTTGCACTTATCATCATACCCCAGGTCATGACATCGAACATTGTAAGGCCTTTCAATCAATCATCCACAACCTTATTGAGAAAGATGATTTCCTCATTCAGGGGAAAGTTCCTTCTCCATCTACCTTGAATCCAATCCATATCCCATCTGTCGGATCTCCCATGATCCCTCCATCCACATCATCCCTTAATATCCATCCAACCCATGTCATTCCTCCTAAGGAATGCCCTCCATTATTCATCAATGTCGCTTATCTTGCTAAACACACTTGTGGTCTCCAATCATTTACCCCATATAAATCTAAAACAATCTCATCTAAGCTCTTTCGACATCCTTTACCTCCTTCACATTTAACTCATTGGGGGAACAACCTTCCCTCACCCTTGGGCATCTCATTTGTACAAATCCCTTTGTTACTAGGGGACTTCACTCTTTGACATTGTTTTGTTTACTTTCTTCACATCCATCCAATCTAAATTAATTATATCCATTCATCTCATTCTAAATCCTAAATTGAGGCCAATTATTTCCAAATTCTCATTTCATCTCTTTTTCATAAGTCCTCCTTTGAGGCCATATTTGTTCTTTTATGCTTCGCTCCTTTTGAGGGACATTTTTTCTAAGTCCACCTTTGAGGCCATTTTTGTCTCTTTGAGAGACCATCTATTTTGAAGTCCACCATTTTGGCTATATGTGTGTCTCTTTTGGGACACTGTTTATTTCATCAAGCCCTCCTTTGAGGCCATGATTGTCCTTCTATGTTTATGTCTCTCTTGGGGCATCATCATTTATTTTCATCTAAATCCACCATTGTGGTCATATGTTTGTTTCCTTCAAGACATAGTTTTTGTTTCCTACTTAGCTATCATCTCATCTTATTGCAACTACATTGTCTTCTCTCTCGTGGTGGTAAACCAGAGATGAAACCTCTTAATGCATTGCACTTGCAACTAGTCTACTATTAACATATCTACCAATGAGAACTTAGTTACATCCTTATATTGTTATACCATCTTTAGCCCCTTCCATTTGTCATTATAATAATCTGAATTATGTAGTCTACCTTCACTACTTTGATGTGATCCCATAACCATTACATCCATTACCTTCTCATTCTCCTATAGTAGCCATGTGAAGGGTCCAGGTGTCTCTTGTACATTCCTTATCCCCTCTTAAGTGGTTTACTTAGCTATTCCTAGCTCTCCCCCATGTGAAGCTCAAATTCATGTATGTAAAAGGAAAAATCAAAGTTATAAAAATAGATTGATCCCTCGAAGGACAATTGTTCATGCATAAAAAAAAAAAAAAAATAAAAGTATACAAATCAAAATCAAAGAAAAATCAAAAGAAATAGACTAATCCCTTGAAGGACAGCTATCATATTATTCTTGTCATCTATATTATGTATAAAATAGACCATACCCTCGAAGGATGGCTACTCTATTATTATGGCATCTGGAAGGTTTTCTCGCATTGATCGACCTTCCTTTATCAACATTTTCCAAAGCTTCCCGCATTGATCAACTTTATGTTATTGTTCTTTCCCTTTCCCAAAGTTAGGGCATAGACTTAAGGAACACCACCTTTGGAGATCTCTCTTCCCGCGTACAAGTCACATCTTCGATCCCTTTGTCATGTCAACATTAGGATTACAAGCATCTTTCATCCATATTTCCCTCATGATCTTTTGGTATAACTAACTATCGATTGGTTATGTATTAACACTTGTTATTGGCTACAAGTGCAATGCCTTGAGTGGTAACCTTTTCTTGTTTATATCCAATCCAGTTCGAAACATAGTTTCCTTGTACACCTTTCTACAACTATGTTCCATTCATCTCATACAAATCACCTTTTATAAAAATCACATCAAATTTCACACTATGAATTTTATATCTATCCATCATCTCCATGAATGCGTTTGTAAATACACTTTTCGGTTTGTGAATTCTACTTGATCATCATTGTAGTTTGTGAATCCTACTTGAGGGTATTTCTCAAGGCAAGTTCGTTATCCTGTAGCTCCTTATCTCTCAATATGTTCAACATTGTCTTTGATCCATTACTCCTCACTCTCCATGTCCACTCATCACCATTTTTCTCCACATCATCCTTCTCACCTTTCTGTCCCCTTGCACGATGCCATATCTTACTTGTCTTTCCTCTTGAGTTTCTCTTTTACTCTTCCGCTTTCAGTTTGACAATCTTGCTTAACCATCCATATAGCCAGAGAACCTTAGTTAAGGTATATATTCTTCCTTGGATCCTCCCACTATAGAAGCTTCTCCACCATTTCCTCTTTCAACAGATGATAATCACCACCACAAACATCTTTCCACTCCTCCTTTTCCACTTAACACTCTTGCATCATCACTACCACCACGTGGGCATCCTAGTTAAGGATTTCCCTTACACTCTCCATCTACGTTGCATATGTTCCTCCATCCACTCATGTCACACTCCTTTGTTTCTTGTTATCACTTTGATATCACCTCCTTTCATCTCTTGTTCCATTTTGGTATACACTGCTCAGTCTTTTCATCATTCTTCTTCTTCTTAGTTTGGTGATCCTACTTAACCATCTCCATCGCAGGCAATCTTACTTAAGAGTTTCTCTTAAGAATGGTTAGTCATGTTGATCCTTCCATCTCCCATCATCTCTTCCTCATCTTTTGTCTCCCACCTCTCATCATATCCATTCACTCCAACCAATCATTCCACACCTGCATCCAATACAATGTTGTCTTTCTCTTTCCATATCATCACTTTATCGGTTTGGTGATCTTACTTAAATCCTCCTACGGCATGGCGATCTTACTTAAGAGTCCCTCTTAAGCATGATTTTTCATCCTGCACTCCCCCACTACCCCACATTCTCTCCATCTACATTTTCTCGGCATTCCCCATCATCACATCCTCTCACCTCCTCTTTCATTCTCACAAACACCACTTCCTACTGGTCCTTTTTCATCTCCATCATCCGTCGTTGGGTAATCTTACTTAACCATTGCTTCTCCATTCATTTCGTGTCTTGTTTCTTCATTTCTCTCTCATTCATTCTCATCCACTACATCCTCTCCTCATCTTCATCTTCCTACACATCGTTATCCCTCCTTTCTTTACTCTTTCCACTTCGTCTTCTAGAGTTCTCCCACATATCTACCCCCATATTTACCCATCATTGTCATTGGTCTCTCTCTAACATTATTTCATCATCATCTTCCATTTCCGTGCTAAAATTATCGGTGGACTTCTCCTAAAAATCACTCATCTCCATTCACACACTGAATCCTTTTCTTTGACCTCCTCCATTCTATCTTCATTCCTTCCTTCCTCTATGTCCTTTGATCATTATCGGAGGACTTCTCCTAACATCCCTTCATTAGCATTCCCCCTCCCATTCTTCATTTACTTTTTGCCTTGTCTTATCTTTTGTCTCTCCTTTTCCTACTGATCATTATCGGTGGATTTCTCCTAACATCCATTCACTGGCATTGCCTTTCCTATCTCTTCCTTTCTTTTTCCTCGCCACCTCTCTATCTTCCATTCTTCCTTGCCAATTTCTTCATTGTCTTCATCATATACCTTCTCTCTATTTTCTCGTCATCAACATATCCTCATCTCATGCATCTCCATTTCTTTTCAATCGATGTCATTCCTTCCCTCAAGTTTCTCTTTACGTTCCTTATGCTTCTCACTCTTTACCAAATATCTTCATTCTTGGTTCCCTTCCTTCTAGCATAATTTTCTTCGTTGTCTTCTCCTCCTTTCTAATCTTCGTCTTATTTCACTTCCTCTTTATCGTCTTTCTCCTCATTTTACCTTGCACTTCCTCCTTACTTCCCCGTTGAAAACCTAACTCTTTAGCGTTATCCCATTTCCTTTATCATCTCATCATCCACATGCATTTCCATGCGGTCAGTTCCATATTCTTTACCTTGGATTTCCTCACTATGATCTATTTCCCTCAATTTTCTTTGCTCTATCATCTCTTTCATTTTCTATTACCTCTCTGTTTTCCTCTGCTCCAACCTTCATCACGCCTTTCATCTTGAATAACTCTCTCCCTTTTCCATAATTTCATCCTCTGCTCTGTTCTTTTCTTGTCTTCTCTTTGTTTGTCCTTCTTCCATTTCCCCATTTCTCTATAATCCTTATTTGTTATCTTCTTCCTCCCCTTTCATTCCTTATTTTCTCCTCCTCGTCTCTTCGTCCCTCTATTCCATATCCATGTCGCCTTCATATTCAATCTTTCTTGCTCTTCTCATAATCAACCAATCCTCCTGTCTATTCCCTTTTCTCTTTCTCAACATCCCTTACATCTGGCATTCACAATCAATGCCAATGTTTCTCTGTTTATGTATCACCATCTATCCCTTTCATTACCATTCTTGTTCTTCTCTTTGCCACATTGACCTCTTCTCTTTTTGAGAACCCTGTCACATCTTTTATCTTTGTCAGTCCTCTCAGGGACATCATCATATCCATTTCTAAGAATCTCTTCCCATCTTCTTTTGACATTTTTGTCTTGGAAGATACCATAACGGCCATCACCTATCTAATCTTGTTCTCTTCCATACATATATTTTCTCTGCTTTTGTTTTGTCACAAAAGTATCTTTATCATACTTATCAAAGAAATAAGACTTTTTTTTCTTCTTCACCTTCTAATTTGCTAACACTTATGCATCTTTCCTATAAAACATGATTGTCATCATATTTATTACCCTTTTAGGGCATTTTATCTCACCTTTCTATCCTATCTGCTCATCTTTTCCACATTTATGATTATTCTATCTATGTCTTATGTTGGGGCACCTTTTCATCCTTGTACTTGTCAACGCATATAACTCACTTTGTGTCCTTCGTGCCCTATGCTGGGGCATCATTATTTTCATCCTTGTCCCTTTTGTGGATGCATGATTTTTTCACATGATTCCTCACAAACAAAGGATTACGCACATCTTTCGCATTTAGTTGCACATATTTTGATGTTTTCCTATGACCCATTGGTCATCTTGGTTTACATCCATATTGCAGTGGTCTTCACCCACTCACTGGTCTATAGAACATTGTCGTCTGTCTCCGTTGAGACCGCAATTTTCCTCTACCGATGTGATATTGGAGTCACCACCATATTTTTTTTATTTATTGCGATCCTTTTTTGCTGAGGCATCTTGCCTTTGGTCATGTCTTCATCCATCCTCAGACACATCTTTCATCTAACCCTTTTTGTTTTTGTCTTGTGGCTTGTTATCGCAAACCACTCAACAAAAAGGGGCAAATGTAGACACCAAATTTTGGTATCAGTGTTTTGACATCTCACATTCACGCAATTTCCATTCTCTCTCTCAAATCTTTTTCTTAAATTAAATAAAATCATATTTGCTTAATTAATCTTATAATTAATTATAATGGGCTCATTATTACCCATGATAAAAACTATATTATGTTAAAAATTATTTTTTAAATAATATCATATCACACTATTTAATAATTAAATAATGGAACCTATATATACAAACCTACCCAACAACCCCACATGTTCCCCACTTAAGTCAAAATCAATTCCCACCTAAAAATCAATCTCCACCTAAAAATTCAATTCCCTAAAATTATTAAATTATTAACCCCACCCATGAATTCAATAATTCAAAAATCTCAACATCCGACAACAAATCCAAAAATCAATAGTGTAAAGTAAGCACATGGCTTCACTATTACACCTAATCATGTCCCCACTCCACATCACACCTTTTCTTTTTCTCACATCATGAACCCCACATCAAATCAACTCTTCATCATGTCCCATTAATCAGGATTTCTTTTGCAAATCTTAATTATTTGTTAACCCTATATTTTAATCCAAATTCAAGTTATAAATATAACTTTTCTCCCCCTGAGAGAAAAGAGGTAGAAAATTCTTGAAATTATCAAGCTTAAAATGTATAACATTTTGTCAAAACTATTGTGAAGCTTTGAATCATATTGTGGAGTGTTTGGAGGTGAAGCTCTTCAATCTCATATTATCACTCTAACGATCAATTTGTTGTTATATCGAAACACTGGCTTGGTATCATATTTATATTATTTATTCGACATATTGTAAATCTCTGTAGTTTTGGCATGTCATCTTATCATTGGATATTCATTATTTTCTTGTGAACACGGGGTTGACAGCCACCGAGGAAGTTAACGCTTCTTGGATATGCTTTGTCAGGCAGCCCCCGCATATCGTTATCTAATCTTATTTGTTTCCATCTTGCAGATCTATCTTCTTTCTCACAGATCTATTTTCTCTACGCCCGTATCCACAATCCATATCTACATCTAACGTCCTAAGCCCTCTATCATTTGGAGTTACTGGTGACTTGCAGTCTCGGTGTTCACCCGCGTGAGATCAAGTTTTCTCGGATCAACACTTTGGGGTGTTACACATGGCTTCCTTCACTGTTCAAAGGATTTAGTGGCTACGTCATCCAATGGAAGGCATCCTTCTTTAGCAATGCAAAGGAGTGGGGTTGTTATTCTACCATATCCCCACACAAATCTTCTATAGTACCTATTAGTTCTAGGAACCCACAAAGATTTTTGAGAGGTTTGGGCCTTTGCCATTCCACCATAACTTTGATCTTCTGAGGATCAACTTTGACACCTTCATGGGATACAATGTGACCTAAGTGCTCTACCTCTTGTACACCAAAAGAACATTTGTATGGCTTTGCATAGAGTATGTTTCTCCAAAACTTCCAACACTTTATTTACATGTTGTAAGTATTCTTCACGTGTCTTCATCAAATCAATATGTCATCAAAGAAAACTAATACAAATTTCCTTTAAAATGGCCTAAAAACAGTGTTCACCAAGCTTTGAAAGGTTGAGGGTGCATTTGTAAGACCAAAAGGCATTACCAAAATCTCATAATGGCCCTCATGAGTCCTAAAAGCCATTTTATGAACATCTTACTCTTTTATTCTAATTTGATGGTACCAGAAAAAGATCTAATTTTGTGAAATAAATAGCACCATGTAATTCTTCAAGTAAATCATCAATTACTGGAATAGGAAACTTATCTTTGATGGTGTACTTGTTGAGTTCTTGGTAATCTTGACACATCCTCCATGTTTTATCCTTCTTACATACCATGACTTTGGTGAAGAATATGCACTCTGGCTATGCTTGATGATACATGCCTTCAACATTTCCTGTACCATTTTCTCGATCTCACTTTTCTAGGAATATGGGTATCTATATGGTCTGATGTTAGGTGTTTGGCTCCCTGGAATCAACTGAATGGCATGATCATGATCCCGATTGGTGGTAGTCCCTTTGGAATTGTATCAAAAATAGATGAGTGAGCATCAACAATCTTCTGAAGATCGAGTGGCATTGAAGATTTTATATTTTGTACTTCTATGGAAAATAACTTTGCTATAAATCCATCTACTCCTTTTCTGAGAACCTTTTGCATTTGATGAGAGCTAATAATCTATGGAGACTTAGCTACCATCCCATTCAATTATATTATCCTTCCATCTAAATGAAATCACATGAACAATTCTTAGAAATTCATCTCTATAGTACCTAAGGTTGTGAGCCATTAGACACCCAAAACAATATCTACCCCTCCCGTAGAAATAAAAAACATAGGTGAGTCTAACATGTAGTCTCCCATGGAAAGCTTGATACTATGGCACTTTCTGTGCACTTTATTGTCCCACCATCTACAATCATAACTTGCATTTATGGAGCTAGGTAAATAAAACAATTGAGGCGGGCAAAGACTAACTTACTTTTATGAAGTTATGAGTACCCCGAGCTAATCAACACTTTGTCACCTTCAATTTTTTGAGATAGCCAATAACCTAGAGTGTTTGAGGAGTACTAATACCCGACAATGCATGGCAAAAATTGTAGGTTGGTGATCCTCTACTTCATCTTCTACTGGTTCCTCAACGTCTCCTATGATTTCAACTTCCTCATTATCCTCATTACCTCTATCAATATAGAACAACTTCTTCTTAGTACATTTATGTCCCGAGTCCATATTTGTTGTCACAGTTAAAACATAATCCTTTTGCTCTCTTTTCTTCCATTTGTTGAGTCAGTCTAATTGGCCTAGTAAATGAAGGGGAAGAGATACTATGGTCTCGGTGTTAATGAAAGGCGAGACTCTACTATAAACAACTTTTTCATCTACTCGACGTGTCATGATAATAGAATCAGAAAGCTTGAGTGGATTAAACATACATACCTCATGCTCAATGTGGTCCTTAAGACCCCCAAGAAACAGGTCATTCAAATTCTCTTCTGGAATATTCTCCACCCTTAAGGATAGGTTCTAGAATTGATGCACGTAATCTTTGACTAATATTGTTTGTCGTAACTTTGCTAATTGACTAAAGTAGTTCTCTCGAAACACTAGAGCTATAGTGCATTGCAACTCCTCGGTAAAAATTGTCCAGTGACATTAAGACCATTCTTCTGCCTCTGAGCACATAACCATCGATACCAAACGAATTGGTTTGGTTCAAGATACAGGGATGCCAATGTCACCTTTTGTCTTGATGGTGTTTTATGTAACTCAAAGAAGTTCTCCATTTGATTTATCCAATTTAGGGGATCCTTACCATCAAATTTGTGCATATCCACTTTCGGCATCATGTTCCATGGTTACGAATAAGTTGGATTATGATTGGGCTGGAAAAGTGATCCAACATGGTTATTTTGTCCATGATTTTGAACTAAAGATCCTCCTTGGTTGATATGGGGCAGATTTGGGCCATACTATTTACCCTTTACATGTTACATGATATCATCTAACCACTGATTGATTTGGTCTATGTCTCCTTTAGAGGTCATCTTAGATTGTACATTTCGCAGCTCATAATCAAGTTGCTTCACCTTATGATCAACTGAGGTAAACCCTAGTGCTGAGGAATCTTTATTTACCCCTTCTGACTCTAACTCTTCAATCACTACCCCATCTTTATTTGGGGTTTTACCTGGAGTGACTGGATTCTTTTTGCTCTTGTGGAAGGCCTCGCCATGATGTCAAACCTTAGGGTTTAGGGTTTCGATACAAATTCAGCCAAACAGAAAAAACACAGAGAAGATACTAATACTATTTTTTGAGAGATTTCCAAAATGTAAAGAAATATGAACAATTCCACAAATTTCAGTCTAGGGAGTGTTTTTATCAAAAACCCTAAATTTGCAATAACTTTTGCAAACGATATCAAAAAGGTCTAAAATTTTCAAAGATTTTTACTTGAACTGATTCGCAACTGGTAAAACATTCACCCACAAATTCAATGTGGTTCATAAGATAGAGCGGAAACAAAAAAATTAGGGTTTTTGCCCTAATTTTGGCCCGAATCGCAGCTCTGATACCACTTGTAATGAAATTACTTGTATAATTCAGATTATGAGTAACAATAGAACACCAAATAACACAATATTTCAGAATAATGATCTCAATATGCAATTAGAATAGCTTCACCACTTCGAGGGGGCAACCTCCAAACCATAAAATAAGACTTAAATGCTCAAATGATAATAAACTACTACCTACAATCCCTATATATAGTATTCATATCTTATTTATGGCACCAAGGCCGACCTACTAAGCATGAGAAGGTATAAATGATATAATAAAATGATATGGTAACCCACAAGTTGGCTACTCATATCCTAATACAAGTAATAGGTTAAGGGTGTAGCAAAATAAGGACATGCTGCTAGGTTTTTCTTGAATGATCCACCTAGACATATTGATAGTTTCAAGAGAAAGAATACAATAGTGTGCTACAATTGTAACAAAGTTGGTCATGTTGCAAGGGATTTCTATCAAGGTCTCTCAAGTCAAAATAAGGGTTTTTAGGTCCTAATGTACAAGGAAGGGGTCTTTAAAGGCCTATAATACATGAAAATGGTCCAAGAAGGACTTGGGAACCAAGAAGAGATCTTCATACTTCAATGAGAGATGGTGATGGTGGAAGGAAATGTGTATTATAGAGCTCAGATTAGAAAAGAGAAGAAGGAGTTTCTCAAGCACCTAAGGGGGCTTGGGACCTCTTCAAGACCTTCTTTTAGGTCTTCTTGGTAATCATATACCTTCACTATGCTTCTTAAAGGTGTCTTAGTAAAAATTAAGCATTCATCCGAGAGGGAGTTGTCCAAGTCCATATGTTTCTCCCTCTTGAGCATAAGGTATGTCCTTATATGTTCTCATGATGTAAGTTGCTTGATTTATTAATGAGAAAATTCAAACTCTCTATATTGTGGTCATTGTATGTGGTTATCGAGTTCACATGGTGTCTCGAGTATGTATCATCATGGTATGTAGTTGATATGAGTTGGTTGTGCATCTTCATGAGTCCAAATTGTGGTGTGTAAATGGTTTAGAATTCATGAAAAATGTTTTTAAAGTCTCGAGTCTATGCTTAGCAAGTATTGTAAGAATTTGTGGTCTGTGATGGCCTTGGTGACAAGTCTCGAGTCCATCCTTTGTTGGAGCTATGAATGTGTCCAAAGTATAGCAGTGATTATTGTAGAATCGAGAGTAATTTAATGACTTCAAGGCTTGTGTCAAGATGTTTGAGTCTATATAATGTGTCATTGAAAGCCATGGAGTCATGAGGATTGTGTTCAAGTGTGGTATTTTCAAGGGTATCATATCTCTATCAAGATGAATCTCAAGTTCTCAATTTGATACTACTATACTTTTAGGTTTGTCATCATCATGTTGGAAAGTTGTGAGTGTCAATAAGTCTTGGAGAAAGCACATCCGAGTCTTATAACTCATTTCTTGCTTATGCCAATGATAGTTGAGTGGCATCATGAGCTTGCAAATGTATAGTCTATAAAGGTACTAATCAAGAATGTTGTTTGTAATTCTGTGTGGTCTCTTTTCTCTCGCAAAATGTCAAAGTTTGAGTTCCATGATCTTTGAGTGTCTCTTTATAAGTGGTAAATTGTCTAAGAATGTGTCATCTAACTGTCAAGTCAAGTCTTCAAGGTCATTGTCATATCTCCAAGTATGTTAGTTACAAAATTGTGTCAAAGCACCTGGATAAGCGAGAATGAGGAAGTACTAAGATATATATGTGTCATGTTGAATGGGGGTTTCTAATGGTACCAAGGTCTCGGTGATGTTACTCTCGGGGTCCTTTCATGACTACATTATAAAGCTAAAAGTTGATCAAAGAAGATCGGAAGTTGAAAAGTCTTAGACAAGGATGTTTTAAGCTTCATGTGACTATGAAGGAGTAATGAACATCTACAGTACTAAGAAGACATCTACAAGACTGTATGTGTGTCTAAAATGGTGCTCTACAATTGTATGAGTTATCTCAGTCTAAGAATTTAGAGAAATCAAAGTCATATGTACCATCTATATCTTAGTGTGCGCTCTCTAAGAAAATTGTATATGGTGTTGTGAAGTCAATCTTAAAGTTAAAAAGGCTCAAGGGAATGTATCATGTAGTGTGTTACGGTGTTGGATGGGTGTCTTCAAGGGTTTGTATTCAAAACCCTATTGTGACCTCAAAAGGTGTGTTGTGGTTTGTATCAAGGGTACAATAGTTTGTAATTGTTTGCTACATGTGACATATAAGGTTCAAGTTTGTTGTCATATAAGTTGTCAAATCTCTTCCACTATTGTATATCATCTTGCACTTGTTATTTGATAGGGCTTGTATGCAATATGGTACTCATTCAAGAAGAATTTGCAAAGTACATTGGGCATCAAGATTACTATTGTGGATCATATTGGTGATTGCATAATAAGATAGTACTCAGAATGTGTAAGAAAGAGCAAATGTGTTGCTATACAAAATGTCACTAATGCTAGTATTCTACCTGTGATGACTCAAAGTATTGGAAATATGGGCATGAGAATGGTTTAGGAATTAATTAGAGTTATAGCTTGTCTAAAGGTTGATCAAACTATATATGGGTGTCCTTAATTTGTTTATAACATGATAGAGGACATGTGAATGGACCTAAGAAGGTCCGAGAGTATTGAATAAAGTATACAAAGATCGAGAATTTTGTAGTAATGTGAGCATGATGGTCTCCAAGAAGGTTTAGTAGATGCTCTGACCTGATGATACATATTGAAGAAGTATGAAGGTATGTTCAAAGCCTAAAAGTTTCTTCTACATGTCTCAAGTATATATATAAATAGTCAAAATCAAGGGCGAGTATTAGATCAATGCAAATGAGTCAAGTACAATATTGAGTATAAAGTCAAAAGTGAGCAAGTCATTTATGTTGTTCAAAGGAACTTCAGTAGCTTGAAACTTGTGTAAAGACTAAACCCTATATAGGGTTAGTAGAGATCGTGACACATGCAAGAAAGGCTCAATCTTCATGACCTTAAGCCTGGTATTGTAGACTGAAATAACTTACTACATGTGTCTTACATCCTGTTATGTCTCAAAAGTAATTTGAAGTTGATAGTTTTGCACTCACAGATACAATATGCAATGAAGACCTACAATGACTCAAAAGAGTAAATTGTGATTTGTACCAGTGTTATTTAAGTCCGTGATTAGACTCAATGAGAATAAGATTGAAGTTATAGGCCTATTAGTCCAAAATGAAGAAGATAAAACATGAAGAAGGTATAAAGTGATGATATGTCATGAAGATGTCTATTGAGACATGGGAGCTTAGGAGAAAGCCTCTTAGTGGAGTCATAGTGTTCTCAAATCTTACAAGGTATGATTCCACATGGTTATGCATGTTAAGACCAAAATTCGTTATATCTCCACCAAATGTATTTGTTAAGAATTGAGAAAAGGGTTTGGGACTAGAAAAAGTTGTTCAAGATGATTTCTAGCCAAGTAACCAAGGTAAGATGCATGAATTTGAGTCTCTCTACTAGATATAGTGCTCTTAAGTCTAGGGGAGTGATAGTTTGTTGAGCCATGAGTTGAGTGAAGATTATAAGAGCATCAAAGTTGATCCTAAAACTACTGAGAAGCTACTTTAGGGCTCTTAGTCCTAGGTATGATATGAAGAGCAAGAATGAGCATGGTAGAGCTTGTTTTAGGCCTAGACAAGGTGGAAATTAAACAAAATGAAAGTATAGTAGTATTTCATGGTTGTACATAACAATGTTGGCATGTTCCTGAGATGTATGCTTTAGCTTGTACTCTACTACAATGGTTCCATGAAGGCAAAAATAGAGGATAAGGTGAAAAATGCTTGTTTCTGTATGCCTAGAGGTTGAAATATGATGTCTTGGCTCCAAATAAGGTAAGATCATGCTTATTTCATGCTTAATAGATGATGTTCACATGTTGTAGATGCTTGACCCGGGGGAGCATGGTGGTTGCATTACGGAAATGAAGGTAAAATTAGTTTTTAAGGTAAATTTCAAGAAATGGAACTAGTTTGAGACCTTTGGTTGATGTTTCCAACCAAAGAATAATGCTATGAAATTGAGGTAGGTGAAGAATATGCTCTTTATAGATATGCCTTTGTCATTAATGTAAAAATGGGAGAAGCTCGGGGGTGATTTCCATTAATGACAAAGGGGGAGATTGTTGGCATATGGTCCTATTAGGTGTTGTCATTGATGCAAAACCACATTAATGACAAAGTGAATGTTGGATTAGGGTCACATGATGATGTACATGATGCTAACATGATGGTTTAGATGTGTTTGTGTTGGTACAATGAGATTCAACGAGGATTGTTTTCTCTTGTGATGTATCTTGACACTATGAGCTTCTTGGGTTCTTAAGAAACATGTTTACATTTACATGATGGAGAGTAAGGTTATAGTGTGCTTGGGAACTCATAAAGCAATGTCATGGTGTGCAAGTACGGGTGGTTCGCTATGTTATGGGTGCTCATTGGGAGTAGGTATGGTTGTTTGGAGGTGTGACAAGTGTGCTTAGAGGCATATGAGCTCATGGAATATTGTATTCAAGTATATCATGGAATATCATTTATGTTTGGGTCATTTTTAGAGGTTTTATGATCATTTATTGCATTCTTTTAGTTGACCCTAGCTTCTACAGAAGGAACAGGCATGCAAACATATGTAAGTCTTAATTATTGGAGAGATTAAGGTATGGATTTTACATTATGATGATTGGAGATGTTATAGGGATGTTTTATAGTGCTTCAAGAAAAAAATTAGGTTGTCATGATGTGAATTTTGCAAGATATGATAGTTTATGTGAGACAAGGTCAAAAACAAGTGAAATTCCAACTCGAATTTGAACTTCTGATGCTCATTGTGAATTATGTGATTTGCATGGGACCTTGTGGATTTAAGGGATGATTCTATGGTGATTTTATAAGGTTTTAAAAAATAATCATGTCATTTTATAGTCAGGATTTTATGAACGAATGTTAAGAAGATAAAGTGGTCTAAAACCCTAGTTAAACCCTAGCTAGGAGCAGTTTGCAGAAGAGAGGTATAGTGACCCAATTTTGATTGGTTCATAAAAATTGATGATTGTATGATGCAGAGTACTCTCTTATATTTCTATAAATGTATGGTTTTAGTCATGGTGATGAGAGGGTCCCACTCAAATAGGTCAATTTCAGAAGAATAAAGTTTTGGGATACGGTTGTCCAAATGAGTAACATGAAAAATTGATTATGCAAGATGTACATGAGTTTATATTGATTTCCATGAGGCTTTCAGGACATGTTCATGCAGGTACATGGTCATTTGAGGTCCGTACAGGTTGACTGGTCAAAGGACGGTTTTGAGCTCTCAAATAACAGGGTTCAGTAAAATGGATATATCTTCAGCTACAAGTGGATTTTGAAGATGATTAAAGTTTTTCTGGAAATTTGATTCAAATATATTTATAGTGATATGATTTTTTCCTTGTGGGGAGGTGATTTGACAAGGTTTCAGATCATTCTTTAGACATGAAGTTTTTGGCAATGCATGATGAGAATATGTTTTGGTGCAAGTTTGGAGTTGTTTGAAGTATTATATGGATTGAGTGATGTTTTATATCATGTGGAATGTGAATAAAGATGAATTTTCAATCCAATGAATCCTTTTGGAGGTATTAAATGTTTGTAGAAATGGTTTTATAAGCTAACCTTTGAAAATAGATTTTTGGCGGGTTGATTTGGTGAAGACAAACGTAGATGTGGTATGAGCATGAGGTTTAATCAAGGCTTCTAACTTACTTAGAAGTATTCTAAATGTTTTTTATTTCCATAAAGTTATTACATGACATAGTTTTCTCATGTTGAAGTGATTTGGTGGCCTTATGAAGTTTCCAAGGTGTTGAAGGGTGTAATTTATAAAGTGAACTTGGCCCATTAAATGAAATAATTTGATTGGTTGATAAAATGTTTGACCATGTATGAATGTAAAATTATATTTTAATCATATGTAAATGGTTATGGGTCATGACTATGTATTGATTTGATGTAAGGGCATTTTTATCTTTGTGCCCATGAGGTTTTGAGCCATTTTTGGCACATGTAATAAGGGTTTTAGTTAGGCTTACATATTTGGGTAGCTTGTGAATGTTGTAATTCAAATTTAGGATGTTACCTTGATGTATGGGTCGATCCAAGGGAGGGGGAAAGGTTGTTCTTATGTTCGAAATCATAAGGAGCTTATAAAAGCATGTTTTTGGGTGCTTTTTGAAGGTAGGTGTGTTTGTGTGCAAGGTGAGTGAAATAGGTGAGAGTTGATTACCGGTATTGGAGCATGATTTAATGTTGAAAAAGTTTTTTTCAGGTGTAGAAAAATCAAAGACCATGTGTGTAGGGGTTTTATGATTTTATTTTTGATTGAAGAGCTTGTTTTGTAAAGTTTGATCACCTACGTTTTATTGAAGAAGTGTGAGCTGAATAAGAGGTTTCCATCAGTTGTGGAAGAAAAACATCAGAGATCTAAACATAATAAGTTGGTTGAGTGGGTGCTTGATCATATTGGGGGGTTCTAACCTCCTTGTGGAGTTGGTGTTTCACAAAATTAGGGGTTGGTGCTCCTTGTAGGATTGGTGCTCTACTAAACAAGGGATTAGTGCTCCTTACGGGGTTGGTGCCTCACTAAATTTAAAAAAATATCAATATAAGATTGTGTTTCAGTTGGTTTTCTTCCCCTTGAGGTTTTTCCACTTATACCTTGTGTTCATGTGTTGATTTTATGTTCCATGGTTGTTTGCATCTTTAATATTTTATGGTGTGCACACATTAAGTATTGGTTAAGTGGATTTGTCATTGAATGGTTATGAGTTTTTGAATATTAAGATATAAAATATAATTTTAAATATTGGAATGACTGATTCACCCCCCTTAGTCCATTGTGCTTCTAACACTGTAACCTACAAAAGAGATGTTCACCTACGAAACCCATAAAAATGTATCATCTATCACAAAAAGAAAGATGTAATATGGGGAGTTGGACTAACAGATGGTCACTGAATGAGTGAACTTATGACTAAACATTTCACTACATATTAGACTCCATATAGTTCTTATGAGTGTGTGAAACTAGTGCCCCAGGATGCCCTTGTGCAAGATGCACTAAATAACATGCTAGATTTGCTAAACGATGCAAATCTATGTATGGAATAAAGTGAAATTCCGTTTCTATGTTGTGTATGCAGAAAATGCAGTCCCTTGTCCTTGTATGGATCCTAGATGGATGTATTTGAGTGTTTTAGATGCCTTTGGATGCAAGCTTAGGTGATAGATAATATGTTTAGAGTTTGGTCCCTTATTTTGATCACATGACTATGCATTTATATGATTCCCTTGTTTGAATTTTGTACTTGACAACTAGAAGGCTGACCCATAAGAAAATAAGATTCCTGAAAGATATAAGAGCCCCAAAAAGAGCAAGGTAAAAAGAGGTTATGGCTGCCCAAAGGTACACATCTTCTATCTACTTTATGTTATCTTCAAAGATGAACAAGAGGCGAGAGAGAACTTGGGTTATTTTGGGGTTGGAATGATAAGTAGTCTGATTTGTTGGAGAGGTGACCCATCAATAGGAAGTTGGGTTGAATTCCTAAGAATATAGTCATGAAGGGATATGGGATTAGCATTAAGAAGCTCTTGGAACTCCACACTACCACGAGGGATATTGGGAGTCCCAAAAGCTTCAACCTATGCAAGATGGAGTAGCTAGTCTAGATGGGATGGATTGATGATGCAAGAAAGTATTGGTCTTATCATAGGTGGTGGTTTGATCAAGAGGCTCTTGGTGAGGCATATTAATGATCAAAGGTTGGGTGAGTATGAAAGAGGTAACCATATGCATGGATGAGACAATGGGAGAAGCATAATTTGATTGGGATGGCATGATGGGATTGTTTGATGCAAGATTTTGTTCCATTTTCCTAGTGTAGACACCCAAATTTGGGACACATCCCTTTAACCCCTTTCGATTCATTAATTCGACACATATACCTAGTTATGGTCCCCTTCACCACATTGGTATTAATTTAATCACCTATAATTAAATTAATCCTCATCCTCATACTATTATTAATTTAATTACTTTAATTAGATTAATATCCACCTCATTAATTTCCACATCATCCCTCCACCTCATCCCAAGACCTATTCCTAGCCTATTGATTAACTAAGACTAAGTCCCTACTTATCCCAACCAACTGGGACTTAGTCTAGCCCTAACATTAATTCCCTATTTCTTCTCCAACAATACTCCTACTTATCTAAGCGTCATTCTCCACTTAAGACCTAGAAATGAGGATTCAAATCACACCAAAAATAGCAAAGATCGGGATATTTTTGGCAACTTGGACTTATTCACCTTAACCAACGTTGGTTATCCCTCAGCCAACGTCGGTCACCTAACCGCCATCGGTTAGGTTAAATAAGATTTTCTAACTCTTTGTTCAGGTTCTGAATCTGACTTCCTTGGCTTACGCTTCTTGCATTCGCACGATCAAGCACTCATATGACCTTGCGAAAAACCAGAGCCTCTCTCAGCATTCAGATATCATTCAATTCATCCACACGTTCTTCTAGAGCTCCAACACACGCACCAAGAAGCATCATGCCACCCTGCTGTTGTATTCACTCCGGATCACCACCTTTAGAACCACCACCACCATCCACCTCTAGGTTACATTCAACAAGTAAGTATTATCTCTTTGTTGTCATTTCTAATAGCTCAGATTGTTTTATTAAGCCATCTACTTTAGACACCACCCTTCTACCTTACCCGGATCTAATCCCCAGTGCCTACGACCAACCTATTATCCATTTAGCCCGCCACACTGTAGATCCAAACCATCCCATCAACCCTCCAGACCAAGCCTAACCTTGCCTTTTAAGTTAAATTTGTTTATTGTTTTTAATAAGAGACACCTAAATCTTGTTAATTATAGTAGGAATCATTGCTTTGTCATTTCTTCTTGCATTAAGTTGTATTAAACAGTGGATTGACAACCATCTAGGAAGTACCATACTTCTCGGAACTAGCATTTTCTAGGTAGTCCACTGCCATATATTATTTAATATTCTCTTGTGGTCTTGTTGTGATTTACAAGTAGTTCCTCCTAGCCAAAAGGAAGCTCTCGCATTTAGTTTGATCAAAAGTCTACAATGCATGCAACGCCTTCTTCCGTCTACATAACATAGGTATTCCTCCTACGCATGTTACCCTTATTTGTTTTATCGCATTACTTTGAGGTGAAACATCTTGCTAAAGAGTGTGTGATAACGGACATGAAACAAAACAAGAAAACAATCACTATACTAATTAAGGCAAACAAGTCAAGCATGTAATGTTTTCTTTATCTTGATTAGCTTAGAAAATGTGAAAAAGAAAAAAGGGGAATGGATAACAAGGGTACTAGGAAATGGCAATCTAAGGCAAGTTTTAGGTAGTTTTGGATGGGGAGTCCTTGGTATACTTGAAGGTACATAAGGCCCAAGTTTGTATAGGATTTATAATGTGGCCAGAACACCATGGCGACTTTCCTGTTGGGTGATGAAATCCCAATCAGTTCCACATGGTAAGGAATGTCTAGATGTGTGAATTAATGTGTGATTTTGATTGTGTGTGATGAAATGTGAAATACAACCCATTAAACCCCTACTTATACTAGATTTGTAAGGAAGGATGTAAGAGGTTTGTTTTAAGCCCAAAACCAAATGTGAAAATTTGATGAGAACAAACACACAAGGAGGGGAAAATGTGATGTAAGAAGGAGAAACTAAGAAAAAAGAGAAATGTTTGGTTTTTGCTTTTCCCTTTTATCTAATCTTCAAAATGAAACAAGCGAAGAGTAATATCCAAGTAATCCAAAATCCCAACACGAACAAGAAAAAGTAAAGCCTCTACCTGTAATGTTAGTGGAAAATAGAAAAACTATGGAAAGTGAATGAAAGTGGAAGACACTCACCTAAAAGGGTGGTCCCACTGAGTGTGCTAAAATGTTGGACTAAATTTTCCATTCCATATCCATATCAGTGAACTAAATACTAAATAAAATCAAGCAACTCAAACTATGCAAGGGTTTAAGGTACCTTAGAATAAGATGATGATGATGATGATGGACAGGTGCAAAGATGAACTCCCTCGTTGCAAATATAATGAACTTGCACAAGAAAGATAACTAAGAGGAAAATGGATTAGATGGTAGATGAGGGGGTTTCTGATGAAGTCAGTTCAAGAATCGTTAACTTCCTTATGCGGATGTCAACCCTCATATTTGATAAAAGAGGATAGAATCAATGATAAAGGACTGAATAACATGCAAAGCCCAAACTGGACAATTTGAAAATTGTAGAAATGAATGGAAAATATAGATCTAATTTGAATCAACACAAATCAAATTTTACCTAGTTGGTCGATTGACGACGACCTAGGTTGTAGAGGGAAGATTGACAACAATTAGAGCAATTGGATCAAAATACCAAGCTAAAAATGTAGATCTGGAGAGATCTGAGTGCAAATCAAATGATGGAAGAGACCTGTAAACACCGACAACAACCTGCAAAGGAGATTTTGAGATAGAGAAACAAAAATATGCAATAAAATGGGGATTTGGATGGATTGGATGGCTAACAAGACATAGGTCGATGGCGACTTGGCTTAGTTAGCGGTGACTCTAGACAAATAGAACTAGATTGATAGAGAAGAAGAAGAATGGTGAATTTGAGTGTTGAATGAGGTGACAAGGATGGAAAGGGAGGATGACATGGACCTAGAAGATATAATGGATGACAAAATAGGATTGATCAATGATGACTTGGCGAAGTGATAGTGACTTGAGCAGCCCTAAACTATGTTGAGGGTGGATGGGTGAATAGACAACTTGAAGGCAAAATGACTGAAAGAAGAAGTGGATCTGAAGCTCGATGGTAGTTGGACTCTACAAAATGTCGATTGCGATAATAATGATAATGATAAAGCAAAAAGAGCATGAACCAAGGCCAAGATAAAGTATCCACAAGTGATGTAAACAAACTCAAAGGGACTCCAAGAAGGTTGAAACAGATGTAAAGAAGCTCAAGCTCGAAAACAATGTCACAAAGTGCAAGAGAGTTCTAATTATGCATCCTTTGAATGGGGGGATGTGGCTTTATAGGGTCGATAGAAACACTGGGTGGGTCACCACCAATGCAAGGGGAACCATACATTTAGGTGGTGGGAGGATGCCTAACTCGAGGCATCACATCTTTTGGGTGCAAGATTATGGTTTTAAAGGGTCTATACGTGTTAGGGTTGCATAGGGAAGTGAAATGGGTAGGTGAGGGGTGAAATGGAGTAAATAAAGGCTAAGGGAAGCCTAGGGATGAACAATTAGGCAATTAGGGATGATAAACAACCTAATGAAAAGAAAGTAAGAGCGATTAAAACTAATTAGATAATGAGATGAGGATTAGGGGATAATTGATGAGAATTAGCAATAAATTAAAATGGATAGGATAATAGGTGGAAAAGATGGGAATATTGATAAGAACATGAATTAAAAAAAGGGTCTAAATAGGTGAGCATGGTAAAAGAAGCGAACGTGGGCAACAAGGATAACAATACCAAATTTTTGTGTCTACACACTTAACAACAAAATTCTTATGAAAATCGTTAACCAAATAGGCAGGAATTGGCATCTCCAAATGTTCTTTTTCTCTAGGCTTATTGCACTAAAGCATTCATAATCCTACATGTGCTACGCCCTTCTCTTTAGTCTATGGCTCTGAGGCGTCTTACCCCTTGAAGTTTAAATTTTGTCACTCCATATATCCATCAAAGATTTTATATCTAGTGAGGATTATCATCAAGAACATCTAACACAACTCGAGTTGTTAGATGAACAATACCTAACAGCTCTTGAACACCATCATGTCTATCAAGATCACATCAAGTGCGTGTATAAAAAACATGTTAAATAATGTGACTTTAATATCAGTGATCTCATTCTTAAAGAAAATCAAAATGTCAATACTTTGGAAAGGAGTAAACGAGGAAATTTTGTCCCTAACTGATTAACTTAAATGGTGGATTTATTAAGTTAATCTAAGCTAAGAACAATAGTAAATAATAGTAAATAAAAGCAATAAATAAATATATGAAGTGACTCAAGCAACTAGTTGAATGAAAATGTCAAACCCTAATTAACAAGCAAGGTTGGAAGGAGCTTAGCTGATTCGACGATTAATTGTTTGAGACTATGTCCGAGGATGAACTGGATAAACAAAATGTAGATGTGACCACACAAGAGCTCCAGAAGACACATATCTAAGATGTCCGGTCGATAGGGCACCTAGGAGAGGATCAGGGTGCTGTGGGTGCTCTAGTTTACGTTTTAGGCACCCTAGTATGTGTAGGAGGTCAGAAGCCAAACTTGCAGAGTCGATGATGATGCGAAGCTCTCACTACCTATCACATGTAATTCACTACTCTATGCTAAATGTCATTGATGATCAACAATGAAGAATAGACCTACAAAACCCCAAAACAAACATCAAACCCTAAAAAGAAAAATGCAAATGAAGGGGTCGGATTGTCCTCAGCGGCCATAATGGTGGACTTATTAACTAAGCGTTGCACTACATCTCAGACCCAATGTAGTTCTATGTATGTGTGTGTGTGTGTGATCATGCCCTAGGTTGCTCTTGTTCTAGTCATACTTTGTGAAAGTAACGAGCAATAACTATGTGTAGAAAATGTAATAGAATGGTGGATGGAATAGAATAAACTTCCCTCCTATGCAATGTGATGCAAATGAACCAACCTTGTGCCTTATGATGGAGCTAGATGGATGTAAATGAGCTTTAGATGGATGCAACCTTAGATGATGATAGTAGTGCCTAGTGCTTGGTCCCTCATTATGGACTCATAACTTTGTATTTATATGGTTATCTTGTTCTAATTTCATAATTAACCCCGAAGAGGCCGACCACTAAAAAGATAGGATGTTCAAATGGCTAGAAAGTGCCCAAAAGTGGTGGGAAAGTGTAAAAGATCAGGGCACCTTGACTAGGACCAAGGCACCCTAATACTCGCCCAAACACCCCAGTCAAGGCTAGAATGACGAAAAATGCTAAAAACAGATTGGGCATGTATGCGGTGAAGTTTGGAAATGATGACAGAAAATGACCAAAAGACGAGGGTTGATTAGTACTTTCTTCCCTCAAAAACCATATGAATAGTAGTATGACATTGGGACTAAATAATGTCTAAAGTGCATGATTTTGTGTCTACATTTGCCCCCACTTTATGTTGGTGAGCAGAAAGCTTGGTAACATAAAGTAGATAGAGATGTGTACCTGATGTCCATGTAGAGTGATGCGAGAAAGCATGCCGAAGGACTAGACAAAGCGTGGAGTGACAAAAATATGATGGAGCATGGAAACTAAAGATGTAAAAGTGCAAAAAAAGTGATGAGAGTGAACCTAGGGTAGAAACGCGTGTGTAGTTTCCGATGTGTGTGATGTACCGCATGGTGAATTTCATGTGTGTGTTGCTGCAAAATAATGTTGTTGTTGCCCACATTTGTTGTAGTCATTTTTGTTGTTGTCCACATTTTTGTAGTTGTTGTTGTTAACTTCTTTCTTCTCATAAAGTCAGACTTGCAAGGAGAAGATGATCAAGTAGTCAAATACACATGTATATATGTCAAAAATGCATGTAAAAGATGCATGTATATGTAATGAAAATACTAAAATGAAAGTATGAAAAGTGTAAAAGGAACATGTACACCTGATCCATGATGAGAGAAAGGGTGTAGAAAGAGGATATCTTGTCCTGGGTTTTTTGGGTGATCCGATGCCATAGGCCGAAGAAGTGTAGGGAGGAATTTCGTTGTATCCTCTAACTTGTAACTACTTCCTTGAATATGTGTGAAGAGATCTCTGTATTGCCTAGTTTTTGGGTGATCCGATGCCACTCGCCAAAATAGTGTAGAGAGGAATTCCTCTGTATCCTTTAACATATAAGCTGTACCCCAAAATTCTAAGGACAACCATGTCTGTAAAATTCATGTGTATGGGGTTCGTAGACTGTCGAACCCACTAGTTGTATAACCCACAATGCCAAAGGTAGCTGTGATCGAATCGAATCAGTGTAGAAGCGTTGTGTAGAATGTAAAACTTCAAATGATGCCCCCCTCTTTGGGGGCGCATGTGATGTCACTGATAGGAGAATGTGGGCCCGAAAGAAGACAAACCACATGAAATTTGTAACTCTACCTGTAGGGGAAGGAATGTGTTTGGTAGAAACTAAGGCACGCACAAACAAGAAGGCTAGCCAAAAACAAGTGTTAGTATGAACAAGCATGCATGTAGAAAGCAATGTGTAAGTTACCAAGAAATATAGTAATGTAAACACGTAAGAAGATAAAGTAGATCACCAAAGCGGGTTGCAAACATGGGACACCACTCACGATATCACAAGACACGCAAGGCCATAATGGTTGTATACAACAAATAAATGTGCACAACAAACATAGGGCAAAGCCCATAATCAAGGACAAACAATAAAAGATAATGTAACAAATAAGTATGGAAGAAAATATCCCTATATAACAAGTTTTTCACATGAAACACTTGTTAGCATGTTAGAAAGATAACCAATATGTCAAAAAGCATGTATAAGCAAGTAATGAAAAGTGTTAAGTACAAAATGAAACAATAGCACCTAGAAGAGACAAATATGGATGCCCCCAACAACCAATGTAGTATGGGTAGAAGGTGAGAATCATGCTTTGCATGCAAAAGACCTGTATCTGCGATCACAACTAAGCAAGGCGTGAACGTGCATGTGTGTATGGTATAGATAAATGACATACAAGAGATCTATCTAGCATGTGTAATAAAGTGACCATGAACAAGCAAATGCAAGCAAGAGTAGAAGCAACCATGATATGTAGTATGTTGTGGATGGATGGAATGGAATGCAAGATGGAATGATAGGAGCCACGTGCCCCCGAGTGAATGGAAATGTATGTAGTGAGGTTCATTTAGTTTTCCCCTTAGCAGTCAAGAATGAACCGTAAACGAGAGTGCGTCATCAAGAAATGGTCGAATAGTGTGTATTGTGTCTAACGCATTGTGATGAATGTGTATATGTGTTGTGAAGATATGTGACCTAGAGATGATGTGTGCGTGACCCTTATAGCTGAAGCATATATCACGAAAAAGTTGATCGAGTGAGTGATGATGTAGCCTAAAGCGTATATCACTACAAGATGAATAAAGGGAGTGGTGATGTAGCCTAAAGCGTATACCACTACAAGATGAATAGAGGGAGTGGTGATGTAGCCTAAAGTGTATACCACTACAAGATGATGGGAATAGGTGACCATTTAGCCTATAGCGTATGTCACTAACCTAGTAATGTCGCATGATATAAGGTTGAATGATGAACGTGTAATGAGGATAAGGTCCATTTGATTGGTAAACCCTTGGCAGTTGAGTATGGACCGAGGAACTAAAGTGCATCATAGGGTAATGAGTACAATGTGTAGAAGATGATGTAGTATGTATGATGATAAGAGACAACCATAAGATGTGTAAAATGTGTAAAATGAAATACATAGTGTGTTGGGTAATATGTGTAGATAGACTAGTAATGTAGTATGTATGATGAATAGTAGAGGATGTTAGACGCGTAGATAATAGGAGTATGACATATATATGATGAGGACGAATATGATGTGTAAAGTATGTATAATATGTAAATGCGCAATGGTCAAAATAATGTAGTCTAAATGTAGGATGTAAGATGTGTGAATAGACGTAGTGTGTAGTACCTATAATGCAGTGTGTGGGGTTCATGTGTAGTAAGCCCTCAATAGTCAAGTGTGAACCAAAGCACAAGAGTGTGTCATTGGGTAATGGTTAATTTAAGCATAGTATTTCTTAAGATGCATTATGTTAAGTGGGTTTTTGAGCGGTTTTCCTAAAAGGTGGCGAGGTGATAAACTCCACCACCAAGTTTATTAGTGATAATGTATGGACCAAGCCAATTGGGCTTAAATTTTCCTTTAAGAGGTGCCTCAACATTTGTATTCTTTTGATTCTCTTTTAAGACGAGGTCACCAATATTAATTCTTGAGAATGAGTTTTGCGATTATATGCATGTGCAATGCGAGATTGATATGCGTAAAGATGTTTGAGTGTTTGAACATGATGTGAGTCCAACATTTCGAGTTCATACAAGCAATTTTCACCATATTCATTATCTTTAAGGATGCCTTTAAGAGAGATCCACAAGGATGGTATTTCAAGCTCAAGCGGGATAATGACCTCAACACCATAAACCAAGGAAAAAGGGGTGGTGTTAGTAGGTGTACGAACGCTAGTACAATAGGCCCATAAAGCATATAATAGTTGGTTATGCCAATCGGTACTACTAAAGTCAATGGTCTTGTGTAGGATTTTGACAATGTTTTTTTTGGTGGCCTTAGCTTAGCCATTGCCTTATGGATAATAAGGGGTAGAAAATTATTGCTTTCTTTTCAATTTAGCACAAAAAAATTTAACGTCCTTATTTTTTAAGGAAGATCTGTTATCAGTGATTATAAAAGAAGCCACACCAAAACGTGTGATGATATGCATGGTGAGAAAGTTACAAATGTCTGTACCAGTGACCGCACGTAGGGAAGCCGCTTGAACCACTTAGTATAGTACTTTAGTAGTAGTAATAATGAATTCATGTTCTCGATAAACTCGGGATTGATCATACCAATAAGGTCAAATCCCCAAAGGTAAAAAGGCCAAGTAGCGATACGTGTTCAAGGTCATACGTAGTCGCATGATGGAGATTACCATGTTTTTGGCATTTTTGCAACGATTAGCATAATCGAGGCAATCTAGTTACATTGTATACCAATAATACCCCTAGTGTAAAATCTTTTGTGACATAGCTTTACCCAAGAAATGACCACCACATATGTTGTCATGAATCTGCGAGATGGCAGTGGGAATGTTCATGCAATGCGAGGCAACGTAAGAGATGACCATCAATAGCACATTTGAATAATTTTGTCCCAACGATAACATAACGAGTAGCCTCACGATGCAACCGACGAGCTTCATGAGGGCAGCAGGTGTCAAGGATAATTTGCTTATATAAATAATTGAAAATAGGTTTGAACCATTCAAATTTGTCTTGACTATGCATTATGGCACAAGTGCAAGAGGTAATGCAAAGATAGAGGGATATCGTAAGTGCGTAATTAAGAATGTGGCTTGTTCATCGGTGATGTATTGTGGGATGAGTGATGTAGCACTAGCCATAACATCTATATGACGATTATCCTTGTGAGGAATAGTAGTGATAAAGTAGGACTCAAATATAACTAAAAGGTCTTTTAAAAGGGTGTTGTATGGAATCAAATGCTCATCCTTTGTGTTGTATGTATCGTTGACTTGATTTATGACTAGTTGAGAATCATCGTGAATGCATAAGTTACAAATGAGAAGTTTTTGAGCGGTGAGAAGGCCTAAAATAAGTGCTTCATATTCAACAATGTTATTTGTATAAGAAAACCCTAATCGGTATGTGAAGGGGAGTGGGTCACCCTATGGGGTAATGAAGACAATCCCAGCTCCAACACCAGATTGACAATGAGAGCTGTCAAAATACATTTTCCATGTGTGTGGCTCAATAGTATAGGTAGTGAAATCGTCACAAAAAGAATCAGAAATAGGTGATGCATCTGAGAGAGGTGCTACAACTAATTGATCAGCGATAACTTATCCTTTGATGGATTTTTGTGGTATAAACTTGAAATCAAACTCAGTGAGAAGCATAACCCATCATGTCAAGCATCCTAACAGATGTGTGTGAGATAGTAAGTAATGGATCAAATTTAGTGATAATATGTACTTCATTGTTGAGAAGGTAATGTCGCAATTTATCCGCAACAAAAACCAAGCCGAGACAAAGTTTTTCAATGTAGCTATAGTTACATTCATAAGAAATTAGGGTACGAATGATATAATATATTGCTCTTTCACGTTGAGAGTCATCATGTTGTGCTAGTAGAGTGCCTAATGCATGGAACATAGCAGAAATATATAATAAGAAAGGTCGATCAGCTAAAGGAGGAACTAAGACAAGCGGGTTTAATAAGTAAGATTTGATATTATCAAACACTAATTGACATTGCTCATCCCAAACGAATTTAGTATCTTTCTTCATGAGTCATGTAAATGGTTGAGTCTTATCAATGAGTTGAGCAATGAATTGCCAAATAGCCTAAATTTTACCTTGTAATGATCGTAATTGATGCAAATTCTTGGGTGGAGGCATATCGATAATGGATTTAATTTTGTTAGGATCGATCTCAATGCCATGTTGGGAGATAATATATTTGAGGATATTTCCTGTTGTGACCCCAAAAACACACTTTTTGGGATTTAGACGCACATGATATTGTCATAGTTGTTCGAATAGTATTTGTAGATCCTTTGCATGGGAAGAGCGTTGTCGAGATTTGGCCAAAATTTCATCTACGTAATCTTCGATGATTTTGTGAATATAATCATGGAATATATGTGTCATTTCCCATTGATAAGTAGCTACCGCATTTTTAAGACCGAATGACATAATCTGTATAGCAAAGCATTCCCCATGATGTGGTGAAGGAGGTCTTTTCTTGGTCAATGGGGTTAATTTTAATTTGATTGTAACCCATAAAGCCATCCATTAAAGAAAGAATGTCATATCTGGTTGTAGAATCGATAATAGTGTTGATATGTGGTAAAAACTATCCTTAAGACAAGCTTTGTTTAAATCACCGAAATCGGTGCAACAAAAAACTTGACCATCTGGTTTCATTATTGGCACAATATTAGATACCCATTTAGGATAGTCAACAACACAAATAAAACTGGCATCGAGAAGCTTCTAAATCTCTTCTTTAACTAGAAGTGTTACTTTGGGATGCATTTTACAGATTTTCTGTTGGACGGGTTTAGCACCAAGGTTGAGGAAAATATTGTGCATCGCAATCGATGGATCAATGCCCAACATATCACTGTAGTCTCGTGAAAAATATAAGAGAAATCATGAAGGACTTTCTTGATATCTTTTTGTTCGGCAGAGTGAGGGATGCACCTAGAAAAATCATGCATGGATTTTCAGATGTACCCAAGTTGTATTGAATTGTTTCCTCATTGAGAAGAGTCGAGCGATCTTTGATGTATGGGTTAGTAGGAATAGTGTTGGGAGGATTGGTATTGTCGGGGAGACATTAGATTCTCCGAAATAAGTCGTATTATTGAGAGATGATGGAAGTTTTGTTTATGGTGAAAAGAAGGAAGATGATCGTAAACACCCATATAATCGAGTAGAGCATCATCAGTAGTAAAGGTATCTAAAGTATCCCAAGTGGTAGACATGTCATCACTAATAAGTTCAGGATGTACTATGGGAAGTGAGCTAACATGAAAGGTAGTATAAGCATCGTAGTCGGTAGAGAAGGAGGTTGATACCCTAGCCCAAACTTGTGTGACTGTGTAGGGAGATCCCAAAGTGTTGTGACCTTATGTTCTTGTTGATCTAAATTTGTGTCAGAGAAACCATAGTGACGCAAGTATTCATACCCTAACCCATATCTAGAAAATTATTGAGTAACATCAGAGGAAGTGGAAGTATCGCTAGATTGCTCAACAAAATTACAATACTCAAAAGGTGAAGGATCAGCGAACATCATAAACAATGCCTTGATGACAAAATTTAAGTCATGCATGTAATGTAGAGGGACCGCATGCATAACATGGATCCAAGGTCGTCTAAGAATAATATTATAATTAAGGTTATTAGGCATGACATGACACAAAATATTGATTGTACATGGACCGATAGTGACAGGAACCGATTACCTAATACATGCTTGGGAATGTTATCAAAGCCGTGAATAGAGATGGAGGAAGGAGCTAGAGATGCTTCGACATACCTAAATGATGAAGAAAAGTGATGTTACAAATTTTAAGGCCAGATCCATTGTCAACTAAAGCGTGTTTGACCCCGACTTTGTTAACACAAACTTGAATATACAAGGGAGGGTCATGTTGTAGTACCACTTGAGAAGGTAAGTCATCAGTTGTGAAAGTTATTTGATCCTCATTGAGGGATAGAGCGAAGTGAACTTATGATATACATACTCGGGTAACATGTGAGGAGGAATATAATTAGTAGCTAAGTACTGTTTAAGCTTACTAATACAATCAGGGTGATTTTGTAGATAAGTGTGAATAGAGATATTCATGATGAGAAAACCCTAAGATGATAAGTAATAAGTGAAGGTCCTATAAGCGTGAAGATCGAGTATGGGTTCACCAAAATGATTAACTAAAATGGTGGATTTATTAAGTTAATCTAAGCTAGGAACAATAGTAAATAACAATAAATAAATGCAATAAATAAATATAGGAAGTGACCCAAACAACTAAGTGAATGAAAATGTGAAACCTTAATTAACAAGTGAGGTTGGAAGGAGCTTAGTTGATTCGATAACTATTCGGGATGTGTCACGAGATGAACTGGATAAACACAATGTAGATGTAACCACACAGGAGCTCCAGAAGACACAAATATGAGATGTCTAGCCTGGACTGGGGCACTGGGAGATGATCAAAGCACATATGGGTGCCCTAGTCTTCATTTTAGGTGCCCTAGTTTGTGCAGGGGGAGGTCTAGAAGAGATGATGTAAATCCCTCATTTTCTGTCGTGTGTAACTCATTGATCTATGCTAAATGTCGTTAATGATCAACAATGAAGAACATACTTGCAAAACCCCAAAACAAGCATCAAATCCTAAAAAGAAAAATGTAAATGAAGGGGTGATTGTCCTCAGCGGCCACAACGACGGACTTACTAATTGAGTGTTGTACTACATCTTAGACCCGATATAGTTCTATGTTTGTGTTTATGATCATGCCCTAGGTTGCTCTTGTACCAGTCACACTTTGTGAAAGTAGTGAGTAATAACTATGTGTATAAAATGTAATAGAATGGTGGATGAAATAGAATAAAATTCCCTCTTATGTAGTGTGATGCAGATGAACCAACATTGTGCCTTGTGATGGAGCTAGATGGATGCAAATTATCTTTATATGGATGCAACCTTAGATGATGATAGCATTGCCTAGTGCTTGGTCCCTCATTATGGACTCATAACTTTGTATTTATATGGTTCTCTTTTTCTAATTTCATAATTAACCCGAAGAGGCCAACCACCAAAAAGATAGAATGTTCAAATGGCTAGAAAGTGTCCAAAAAGTGGCAAGAAAGTGTAAAAGGATCGGGGCACCCATCGCAACCGGTGGTGCTAGTGGGCACCCCAGTCAAGGCTAGAATGATGAAAAATGCTAAAAATCTACTAAACATGTATACAGTGAAGGTTAGTAATGACGATAGAAAACAAAGTAAAATGGCCAAAAGATGGGGGTTAATTAGTAATTTCTTCACTCAAAAACCATATGAAATAGTAGTACGAGACCAGGACTAAATAACGCCTAAAGTGCATGATTTTGTGTCTATACTTATTGGATCGGTCCATATTTCATCACTCACAAATATGGATCGGGAGCTTATCATTTAGTCTCCCTTGATGACACACCTAAAAAGGAAAATTTGAATTCCTTACACTTGCGGCTTTTCTACTCGTTAACATATCGAACATCATGACATTAGTCACATCAAAGATCCTATTCCATCACCAACTTGTCACCTTAACATTGTAATGATTTGAAAGTATGTGGTTTACTGTCACTATCCTATCATCAAAACCTTAAAGATGAGCACCACAGATCTATTCATCACATATTTCACATGGAAAAGTTCCTCCTCAATAGGAACCCCAAAATCATTACATCCATCCACCTTATCTACCAACTAAAAACATGTTATAGGATACACATGCGTAGTCTGTGCACACATCTTTCCTCCTTAAAATGATCTACTAAGCCTGCCCTCATTGTGAAAATAAAAATTCAAGAAAATATATGAATGCATCTTAATAAAATATAGACTCATCCCTCGAAGGAAAACTATTAAATCATATTGTAAAAAATAGATTGATCCCACGAAGGACAACCGCTATCTAAAATATAGACCGATCCTTCGAAGGAAAACTATTCAAAATCAAAATAAAAATTCAAAAAATTGTAGACCACTCCCTTGAAGGATGGCTACCCATGCCATTATAAAGGCATCCCACATTGATTAACCTTCAAAAAAGTCAAAATATCAAAAACATCCTTGGAAAGCTTCCCGCATCAATCAACTTTCCCATCTAGGCAAACTTCCCACATTGATTAGTTTACATCAGTAAAAGTATAACTGGGGCATGAGCTTACAAAGCCACTGAAAGGAGAACCTACTTTCCCACACAAACTACATATGTCAACCCTTCCCATTTCTTAGGAAGGTATACAAATTAACTTCCATTTGTATCCAAGATCCTATGTGTGACTAGTTATTGTTAGTTATGTGTTAAATTTTGTTATAAGGCCAAAAAGTGCAAAATTCCTTCATTATACGTCTTACCATCACATATGTAATCAATCCAGTCTAAAAGTAAGCAATTCACATTTTATTCCCAACCATGAAGTGCATTTTGATACACATCAAGACCATTATATTTTAAGTCACATCACATCAACAAACAAAATCAACAAATCATATAACACAATCAATATCTAAACAATATATCTAATTTATCTCAACACCAAATCAAACATCATGACCAACATCCATATATTTATACATCATATCAACATCACATCTAAACATCATATAAAACTATCTAAAACATTACATTATAAAACATCAAACATCAAAATAATCCAACATGTGAATCAAAATCACACACACACACACACACACACACATATGGGTACAACAATGTATATCATCATGAGTCTCATAAATATACATCAATATAGGATTTAAAAAGAGTCGCATACATCAAAAATATCACATCATGACTATCGAGTAAATTGAGCATCCGTCAACCAGATGCTCCCTTAGGCACTGCTCCCTTCCTCACCACTGACATCTCCATTTGGTCCCCTACTAGGACTACCTCTATCTAGACCCCGTAGTGGTTATCCCACACTCGTTGTAATGCATGTTGGTGCCACTGTCTCATTGCCGATACACCGCAAAATGAGGCTCATCAAGTAGCCTTCGTTGTACTATCTCATTGTAATAATTGAGCTCCTAACATAACGACCGATAATTATCCAAGATGACACTACTAGGGGGTCCATTTAGCCACTATCCCGAGCTCTCACTACCTATAGGTCATCTCCGAAACTAAGGTACCGGTGATCTTGAGGGCCTTTTGTAAGACCTTTTTTGCATCGATAGCGGTCTCGGTTGCTAAGCTATAGCTTGTGTCGCCTTTACATGTAAAGTGGCAAGCCGTTGAATCAATATTTACTGACTCTTTGACTAAGGCATCTCTCTCGATGACAAGGTCATCCACTCAGCTAATATATGCAACCTTCTCGGCCTCTAAACGCTCTATAGTGACCTCTAAGACTACCCTATCCTCACCACCACCAACATCCTCACCTCATCCACCCTCGTCGGATGCCTCCCGAGGAACCGCCTCCACACAGCTCATACCCTCCTATAAACCCTAACAAGCTAAGCTTTGCCACCATGCAACGTAGGCCTATGTAACCGTAACATCATCCACCATTGTGGGTGTACCCGATCATACACGCTCATCACCCTTCCTCATATGTGATCGCATGAAGATATGTAACAACAGAAACAATGTATCCACGTAACCATCATAACACCTCGTAGGTCATGGCCACCTCAAGAACATCTTAAACTAATCTGAATTATCACCGACATGACCAAATATAATGATCTTCCACTCACCCGACCATCCGCTTGCACCCAGTATATCTTATTGGGGTAGCCATGGGCTTACCCTCCTCACCCCGTCATACTAGAAACCCAATTTATGGCCTCCATCTAACATCACCACCCCGTAATCCTACGAGAAGTCTGTTGATAATTCTCCTTGCCCCGCATTAGCCCGACCTCATCCCTATCGATATGTAACATACAAAACCAATTGTCTCATAAAAACTTTGGGACTCCCCATGGTAGACCCTCGGTGAGCCACCACAATGTGATCATAAACCCAATGTTGTAACAAGAATCCCACATCAATACCAAACCTCTACCCTATCCTCCATGACCATAACTCCCTATGAGTCTATGTGAGTAATGCAGGGGCCCATGCAAAAACAATCCTTTGCTCCATTATATTTATCAACACCCCTCTCAACATCCATGAAAAACAACCCCTAACAGAGTTAGGAAAGGCATAATAACTAATACTAATCATCATCAAGGTCACAAGAGCTCGACCCTCTATCTCGGGACTTTATAAATGCCCCATATGAAAATCCAATTGAACAAAATTCCACCCCATCCACCTCATCATCATATAGCCTCCTCATCACCTCATGCCTCGTGTCTCTTGTCAATCAAATATACTTGCTCCCCGAACAGAAATCTCAAAATTTGATGTACGTCCTCTAAAGTGATGGTCATCTTTCCTATCAACAACCCAAAATCCCCATTCACATGGTTTCATCTCTCTAGCAAAGCAAACAACAAACCTCGTTGTCTGTGGATACACCTGTAATGATACATCACTCTGAGACCCACATCCTCTAAGTGAGCCCAATCATCATCTGATAAAGATGCATGTACATCATTTAGGATCACCGAAATCCTATCTCGTATAAGCAATTTGTCCCTTTCCTGCATCCACAACAAAAACATCCATTAGAACATCGCTTAATAGAAATTTCATAAAATTACAACATCAAATCAAATCACACTACATAGTCATCCAGTACTAGCGATTCATTCTAATCATTGGCATTTCATCACAATCATAGGTGATTTTACTAAATCATCGGCCGATTCCCGTGATTCAACAAATGTGCCCGATGCGCCCCAAAATAAAAATAAAAATAAAAACTAATTAAAAGCACACAAAAAAGTGACTTAACTCTCCTAGGGTGGGCCTCTCTCTGTCTCTTGGATCCTCCCGCAACCTCCATTATCCTTGTTTTTTTACTTAAAATCTTTCTCGAGCTCTCAATTATCTCAAAAATGTGTGGTAATAATAAACTTACCATGGTAATTTCACCTATTTATATGGCACAAAATTTCCTACCCATGAATCATCGATCATTCCCCTAATCTTCAACAATTTCCTTAAATCGTCATTGATTCCTTGTCAAACTACCCGAACACAATATTAAAACATTCAAGTCATTTTTTCATCATTTTCATCATTCCTTGCAAAAAAAATACGTTTTAGGGCTTTAGGCCCCTTGCAAAATCAACATCAACACCAATCAATCAAATCCTACCTTGATCTCATAGCCCAATCACCAAAGCCTTCCTTTACTAAAATCCACCTCATATTTTTGTAGCCTTAGTACTAATAAGTCATACTTCTATAGGTCATAAACCCTTTAGTTCCCAATATCACTTGACTTCCAAGATTTCTAATCACACCTTTTGTGGTAACGTCATTGTGAATAGCATACCCAATCGGGATTGTCTCTCCGCCTTTGCTTCTCGTGAGTCATACGTCCATGGGTTACGAACCCTTTGGTTCCCCCATCATTTAACTCCATGGTAGCGTAAATCCAACCCTGGGGTAGTCTTGTTTCCATGCCTGACTTGGGAAGCTCAAAGCAAAATAAAAACTTCAAAGGAAACTATCCCAGTCAACAAACTCTTTCAAACTGGTGATTATTTCTCTCTGTCACAATCACCCCAGTTTGAAGGGGAATCATCCATCTAAGTGAAGTCAAACCATCTCAATTGTTTTTGTCCAGTAGTTTGTTTATTACAAAGCACTTGACAAAAAGGGGAAAATCTAGACACCAAGTTTTTGTCACCCACCTACACCCCGTATACACACATTAAATCATTTAATCTATCATCCTAACATAACCTAAGTCACTACCCTCACCCCATAAAATCATTTTTCACCCCCATAAATCTTATTTACTTATCCCGACCTCCCTAAAACCTCCTAACCACTTCTAACCCATCCTACCCCTTTTTATCCTAACCATTTAACTCCCTAACCATGCCTAACCTCTCCCCTAACCATTTACCCTCGTCCCCATACTCAAAACCCCATTTTGGAAGTGGTTGAAACCACTTCCAAACATGTTTCTCCACATTTTCCGGATCACTGATGACTCTAACAAATTGCCAACGATTATAAATAGAATCCCACGGCTCTTGTTTCGAGGATCCTCAAATTTGCTAGCAAAACTCTGTCATTCCAACGATCTTCAAACAATGTAACAAAACCCTATTGATCCATGAGGCCATACCATGTCATTTGTGTAGTCATATGCCTTCAAGACTCTCTCACATCACCAGATTTCAACAAACATCCTCACAAATCCAACAATCTCCTATCGACATATCAATCCAATTTTCACAACCATGGTAAGCTCTATTTGTCTACACTTCTTTTCATTTCATTTATACATCAAAACAAGCAAGCTTTTAGGCTTTGTTTTAATCACTTAACATTTTGTCAAACAATCAACCTTTCTACAAGAATTATCCACGATTCCTCCAATCGCCTGTGATTTTTGTGAATCTCTTGTGATTTTTATCCATCTACTTATTTTTATTAGTCTCTGCATCTTTATCATCTTTTATCCATCAATTTGTGTTTGATATGTATGTTTGCAAGATGTGTTTCCTATAGATGATTGTTCTAGGACAATCCCATCCAATCACATGCACTTATGAACCTCTAATCGTCTAAGAACATTCGTGTGGGAGCAGCGGTTCAACATCCTCCACTAGCTCACTTTGTGCACTATCATATTTACACCAAACCTCGAGGATATCGAGGAATAGTTCAAGATCTTTGATGATATACGATAAAAACCGACAAGTATTGGTATGATTACTTTGAGGAATTTGAGTGTGCCATAGCCCTAGCCTAGGCCACCTACGAAGCTGAACAGGATCTTTCTATCCACCTTGAGTTTTAGCTTCCTTATCTTGTATCGCTCATATTATCTTTATCCAATCTACTTAATTGTAACGATGAGTTGACACCCTCCAAGGAAGTCCCTTTGGATTCTTGGGATTGACTTTTACCGAGGAACTCATTATCCAATCTATTTAATCTCTTTTATTTAGATTTTTTTTTTGCAACTCTGTTCATTCGACGAAAGGAGTGCTTATTCAATGTCCACTTTCCATCGTCCCAACATTATGATTGTTAGCGCAGGTATTAGTAAACCCTACTATTTTAAGTTTTAGCTACTTCGCAACATATGATAACACTTAACCGAAAACTACCTAATACACCGTAATTACCCCTTATGACTCCAAATCCTCGACTATTATCTCATCCTTGTCCTGGATTTTTACCCGAGTAACGAGATTATTTTTTCCTCTTGTGGAAGGCCCTATCATGATGCCCCAAAATAGTAAGATTTAACTATCAAGGTCGAAATTTAGGGTTTGGGGTTTCGATAGAATTACGCCAAATATTTAAAAACTTAAAAAACAAACTCAAACTAATTTTTAATCCTCTTTCTAAAAATGTAAATAACTTGGAAAATTCCACAATTTGCATTCGATAGAGTAAATTTATGAAAAAACCTAAAATTGATATAACTTTTACAAAATGAGTCAAAATATCTTGAAATTTGGAGAGGATCTTACTTGATCAGCAGCAACAACCCAAAAATAATTATGGAAAATTCATTACCGATTTGGAGATATATACGAGTCTTCGAATTAAGGTTTCGACACATTTATGCCCAAGATCAAGCTTTAATACCACTTGTAATGGAATTAGTTAGATAGATCCGAATATTATTAGTAATAGAATAACAAGAACACCAAAATGTAGATAAATTATCACAATATGAAAGTAGAATAACTTATCCACTTTGAGGGGGCAACCTCCAAACCATTCAATAACACTCAAATCAAATCATATATATATATATATATATATATATATTATTCCTATATTTATTATGGCCATCACCAATGATGCCCCACTAATGATATTATAACATATATGAAAGAGATACAACATGATAAGAATATATGATAGCCAAAAGTCGCCCATACACATCTAATGTAACATATAGGATTAAGGGTGTATCAACGATCGAGGACGATAAATAAAGTTATTATTGAGTAGTTGTTGCAATACCGCCGAGGTGGCATATGCAATTTAGTAAAATGTCGTCGAGGAACTTAAAGTTGGAGCTTCGTTAGTTGGGATACTACATTAATAGTGGCCTTACCTCAACTCAAAATTCAATAGGTTTAATCTTGAAAGTAGATTTATTTTGAAATTTAACAAAGTATATTGAGTATAAACTTGGTCACAATATTTGAGTTTGCCCATAGAAATTAACTTGCATTCATAGTCCTTAAAGATATGACATAAATGATCGAAGGAATGGAAGGTATTGAATATGAATAAATTTTGGATAACAGCAAAAGGCTTTGTAAAAAAGGTCTTACAATTCAAAATCAACTAGGAAATTGTTCATTTTAGTAAGATTAATCTTATAATGCAAAACATAATCACTAAGGTGCTCATTAGATCCTTGTTTCATTTTAGCCATTTGTGTTAGGAGATTTTAGTAGTAATATTAATAGAAAAATGTGCCAAACATTTTTTATTAATGGAGTAAAAGATCATACATAATGAACAGAAAAATCATAAAACCATTGTAATGCATAATCTTGTAAACTTCTAAGAAACAATTTTGTTAATAATGTATCATCGAAAGCATAATCTAAGCAAGAAACACAAAAATGATCTAAGATGTTCTTGTGGATCTTCCTTACCATTGAAAAGAGGAATTTTAGGTGAAACAAAACTAGGAGGAAGAGGATAAGATGCAACCTTAGGTGTGAGAGGATTGTGTAGAAGAAGTGAGGAATCTATAGAAGAAGAGGAGGTAATGGTACCTCGTTGTAATTTAAGAACTTGGGATTGTAGATTGTGCACCAAGGATTCTAAGCCATATGTGCCAAGAGAAATTAGGTTAAACACGAGAGATAAGAAGAGAAGAAAGATGATTAGTAGAAGTAGGAACAAAGATATTAAGACTAGATGCTCTCGTGGAGGTGGGGGAGAAGAAATTGGAATGGAAGATGTGGGAACTGCTGAAGGTGACATTATTAGGAATGAGAGTAGTAGAATCCTAGAGCCATTGTGATTCCTCACGAGTGGCATATAAGAAAAGATCCATATTATGAGGGTTGACAACTATGTATGCATTTAGATCATTTAAATTTTTGGTAGCAAATGCCTCGGAAGGAGATTCGGACATGATGTGAAAGATTAAAAATTCATTAGAAAGATTATGACCCTAAAAATGTAGAAAAAATATCTCAACATAGTAGGCAAAGGTAGATCTAACGCACAAAATATAATAGTTAGGTTCACCAAATGATGTAACCTAAATGGTTAAATTTAAGGTTGTAGTATCTAATTATCCTAATCAATTAGTTTTCAAGGGCAATTGTAGCAATATCGAAATAACATTAAACAAAGATAAATAATGATAGAAATGAAACATAATACTAACAATGAGAAGGAGAAGAATACTTAGATGATATTCTAGATTGTGTACTAATCTAGGCCAACCTGATGATTGGAAAGGATTGGAAATGATTTGACAAAGCTTTGTCTCTAAAACCTTGTCCTACAAAACTACCTAAATCAAGGTGTATGTATGGCCCAAAACATGCCCTCATTATGGAATTTTTATATGCTCTTGTCCCTCGTACTTTTGTCTTGTGAAATTTTATGGGTATGCGTATTACTTCCTTCGATCGATCCTATTTGTAATATGTACCTTCGACACTGTGTGATGCTCGTTATGCAACTGATTGAATCTTTAAAACCATAGATGGTGATAGAGTCCTGCAAAACAAACATTAGTTGGGTTGTGGGCACCCTCATGCACAACCAACATCACCACTACTATGAAGGTCTTAAATCACACGTGATTATCACCTAACATGTAATTTATAAAATGTATGCAGCCAAAATGATAACCATGACCTTGTAATAATGTAATTATACTTGAACCTTTACCCTAGCTTGAATTGACTTTGATAATGTTCCTTTTGTGCTTGTAAATCTAAGTGGATAACTACCCTAGAATGAGTATGCAAAGTATATGAAGCTCAAGGGAGTCTTGGAGTAGCTTTTCTTATGATTGCTCTTAGTATTTTCTCATTAGAATGTTAGGTGCTAAGTAGATAAAATGCCCCCTTAATGAGAGATGAATACCTTGCTTGTATGTGCGTTATAGATCTAGAAAACTTAGATAATGCCGATTAACATTATAACAAAGAAGTTAAAATGTAGAAAAGTACTATTGGGGGACCAAAACGTCAAGGTAAGCCCATAGTGTATGGATACTATGGTATTTTTTGGGTGCTATGGTCCTAGATATATGTGCGAGTGATTTGAAAATTGGGATTGTAATATGTGAGGGTATAGTCTGATTTGATGAATTAATATGACCGTTATACAAATAAATAGGTTGTGTATGTAAGAAAAATGAGTGAGATATAGCTAGGGATAAGATAATTAGTCAAATTGAGCAAGTGTGGACTAGT